>JAPYKE020000125.1:0-600000 GCA_028554795.2 Sinohyriopsis cumingii | reverse complement strand
AAAGAGATATCTTTATTTTGCTATTTGTCTGCAATGTGCTAATCTTGAGGCTTCAAGACAAAGATGGAATATAAAGGTTTGTACAGTCTCTGGATAAAGTTAAAACTGAACCAATCAATAGAGGAATTTGATTCAGTTATTTGGTAAAACATCTGGTCTCATTCTACCTATTGAACAAACGGAACCTCTTGACCATGCAATGTCAAATTTTTCCTTCCATCTTTGAAGCCAACCATTGGACGGAGAGAATGACTTGTAACCTAATGTTGCTGCCAGTTCTGCTGCCTTTTTCATCAGGATGGGACCATTTACATATTGACTGTCCTTCTTTTCACTGAAATACCACTGATAGAGTGCCACCTGAACATCATAAGCTGTACCTTCTCGCATTCGCCGCCGACTGTGGTTGTAATTTTTAAATTGTGACAAAATTTTCTCCCGCTGCAATGAAATTCTTGAAATCTGTGCTTGTGACACGCCATAAATTTTAGCAAGGAGTATCTGAGGTTTTCCTTTTTCTAATTCATTTATCACATCAATCTTTTGAGAAATAGTTAAGTCATGTCTCTTGCATCGTCTGACAGGTCCAAAATTTATGTTAGATGATTTTTCATTTTGAGACAAGGTACTTACATGCTGGCCTCTTAAAGCCATTGTCCTGCTTAAATCGCCAGAATTTATGCTAGTCTTTTCACCACTTTCTGTATCCTTCTCTTTCAGTTTTGAATTATCAGTTTTATCAAAACTGTTTCTATAAAGCCTGAGAACATCACCTGAAAAGTCATTATTTGGTGTTGATGTTACTGGAACAATCTGCCCATATGAATAAACAGGTGAAGAAACATTGGGATGTACTACATTATTCTGACCCTCCTGACTGGTTTTCCATTGCAATCTAGAGTGTTCTGTTGTTTGATGATAGTTACTTAAATCAGTCATTGTAATTGTGGAAATTTCAGCAGCAAAAGGCTCACTGGGATGGTCTAAATTTGAACTTGACAACAAATCTTGGGTTCCCTTAATTCTTTGGTTTTGGGTATATTGTTTGGTACCAGATTTATCTGCAAATAAAAGAAATAAAAACACAATGACAAGAGGGCAGCATGCTATGTAAACATAAATCTAGTTAACTGGTTTTAATACCAGAATGTTACTTTAAAGGCAAGGATACAATGCATAAACATTAAAGATGATGAAATAATTATCAAGGCATGGATACAATGCTAAAACATTTAGGATGATGAAATAATTATTAAGGCATGGATACAATGCATAAACATTTAGGATGATGAAATAATTATCAAGGCATGGATACAATGCATAAACATTTAGGATGTTGAAATAATTATCAAGGCATGGATACAATGCTAAAACATTTAGGATGATGAAATAATTATCAAGGCATGGATACAATGCTAAAACATTTAGGATGATGAAATAATTATCAAGGCATGGATACAATGCATAAACATTTAGGATGATGAAGTAATTATCAAGGCATGGATACAATGCTAAAACATTTAGGATGATGAAATAATTATCAAGGCATGGATACAATGCTAAAACATTTAGGATGATGAAATAATTATCAAGGCATGGATACAATGCTAAAACATTTAGGATGATGAAATAATTATCAAGGCATGGATACAATGCTAAAACATTTAGGATGATGAAATAATTATCAAGGCATGGATACAATGCTAAAACATTTAGGATGATGAAATAATTATCAAGGCATGGATACAATGCTAAAACATTTAGGATGATGAAATAATTATCAAGGCATGGATACAATGCTAAAACATTTAGGATGATGAAATAATTATCAAGGCATGGATACAATGCTAAAACATTTAGGATGATGAAATAATTATCAAGGCATGGATACAATGCTAAAACATTTAGGATGATGAAATAATTATCAAGGCATGGATACAATGCTAAAACATTTAGGATGATGAAATAATTATCAAGGCATGGATACAATGCATAAACATTTAGGATGATGAAATAATTATCAAGGCATGGATACAATGCTAAAACATTTAGGATGATGAAATAATTATCAAGGCATGGATACAATGCTAAAACATTTAGGATGATGAAATAATTATCAAGGCATGGATACAATGCATAAACATTTAGGATGATGAAATAATTATCAAGGCATGGATACAATGCTAAAACATTTAGGATGATGAAATAATTATCAAGTGCTATCGGAAAATCATCAGCATTTTCCACTGCATCCTGGAGAGAAAAAAAACTTGAAAGTAAATAATGGCCATTTTGAACTGCCCTCAAGCTTGTGGTTGTTATTACATCATAATATGTGGAAAACACTGCAATGAATAGATGATAAGTCGTTAAATGATGTGTCATTGACAGCAACACAATTAATCATCATGACAACTGAAGCAAATGATCTCATAAAAAAAATTCTACAAAATTTGCAGAATATTAAAATTTTAATATGAAGGTATTTCATTGTTATAGTGTCATCCTGGTTTTTTTTGAACACCAATCATGTCATATGACTATATTCTTTTCACATCTAGATGGGTGTTTGTTGGTCAAAAACTTCTGGCAAGTGTCACAAGGTTTACCCCCAACAGTCTTTCAGAGAGTCAAATTTATTCAACTCGCATTAGAAAGAATCAGTATTTTCTGAATGTTATCAAGTGCTTTGTTTTTCTAAGTCTAAATCTTTGCTGCTTCTGCTTCTGTTCATCAGATAGGAAAAGAAATGTGAACCAAGTCTTAAGTCATATAAACAGTAGTCCCTTGTTAAATATACAAACAGCGATCTAAACAGTAGCCCCTTGTTAAATACACAAATAGTGATCTAATCAGTAGTCCCTTGTTAAATACACAAATTGCGATCAAATCAGTAGTCCCTTGTTAAATACACAAATAGTAACCAAAAAACCAGTCCCTTGTTAAATACACAAATAGTAATCTAATCAGTAGTCTCTTGTTAAATACACAAATAGTGATCTAATCAGTAGTCTCTTGTTAAATACACAAATAGTGATCTAAACAGTAGTCTCTTGTTAAATACACAAACAGTGATCTAAACAGTAGTCCCTTGTTAAATATACAAATAGTAATCTAAACAGTAGTCCCTTGTTAAATACACAAATAGTGATCTATTCAGTAGTCCCTTGTTAATTACACAAATAGTGATCTAAACAGTAGTCTCTTGTTAAATACACAAATAGTGATCTAAACAGAGGTCTCTTGTTAAATACACAAATAGTGATCTAAACAGTAGTCCCTTGTTAAATACACAAATAGTGATCTAATCAGTAGTCCCTTGTTAAATACACAAATAGTGATCTAAATAGTAGTACCTTGTTAAATACACAAATAGTGATCTAATCAGTAGTCCCTTTTTAAATACACAAATAGCAATCTAATCAGTAGTCCCTTGTTAAATACACAAATAGTGATCTCAACAGTAGTAACTTGTTAAATACACAAATAGTGATCTAAACAGTAGTCCCTTGTTAAATACACAAATAGTAATCTAAACAGTAGTCCCTTGTTAAATACACAAATAGTGATCTAAATAGTAGTACCTTGTTAAATACACAAATAGTGATCTAAACAGTAGTCCCTTGTTAAATACACAAATAGCAATCTAATCAGTAGTCGTTTGTTAAATACACAAACAGCGATCTAAACAGTTTTTTTTATACAAATGAATAAAAACATGTTATGCATGCACACTCAAGGCTTTCATAATTTGATATAATGTAAGCTTGCTTAGAAAATTGATCTTGACCTTGGGACACCTGATCTTGCCCATTGGACATCTAATCTTGCCCATGGGACATCAGATCTTGCCCTTGGGACAACTGATCTTGCCTCAAATTATGACAACATAATATCCCAAAGTAAAAAAGTAATGTAAAACAAAACATGGATATTATAAAAAAATTGCATTATATTTATTTTACTAAGAACTTTTGCTTTTTTTTAATCTTTGTTTGTCCCTTAAAATCATCATGCCAATAATTGAAATTATCAAAAAAGATACACATATATATATAATACATGTAGATAAGTACATGAGAAAGAAAAGAATGGGTTGGAATTCATATCTAGACAAGAATGGGTTGGAATTCATATCTAGAAAAGAAAGGGTTGGAATTCATATGAAGTCAGAGGAGCAATGACAGACTTATACATGTATGTAGATTTATGGATAGCTAGATAAAGGCTCCTTTGAGAGAGAAAGAGAGAGAGAGAGAGAGAAATGTTAAGGTAAAAGTCCAGGAACTGAAAAATTAAACAACTAATTTCCTTTGAAACCGAGTCATTAGATTTGTTGTTTTGTTTTTGGACCTTTATGCACTAGCAGATTCATTTCTTCAAATACATCAACAAAACTGAAAGATATTTTTTGATAATTATTTATTTAAACTACAACTAAATCATTTGAGAACACTTATTATATTCATTCATTTAACAATTATCACTTAGCTGCCTTGAGACTGGCCACATGTATAAAGAGTATCTCTGATGAGCAGATTTTTTTAGACTTGGCAAGCTTGGAACATTTTGGAGCTCACAAACTTGACAAATCCATACACATTTATATTACTATTAAAATGCAACAGAGAATATATTTCCTAACAAAATACTGAAACAACAGTGGATGAAAATAGATATGACCAAAGTGGATGAAAATATATATCAAACACAGTGGGAGAAAAAAACATTATCACCACAGTGGGTGAAAACAGATGTCAACCACAGTGGGAGAAAACAGACATCACTACAGTGGGTGAAAATATATATCACCACAGTGCGTTAAAGTAGAAACCAATAACAGTGGTTGAAAACAGATATCACCACAGTATGTGAAAACAGATATTACCACACTGGTGGCACCAGTTTTATTATCAGTCACAATACCACTTTTGGAAGTACTTTCTTTTTCCATTTAGAAAATATATCTACTGATTTTATCAATTCAAGGTACATGTATTATTTAGGTATTAATTATGCATGTAACAGTCATTATTTATTATTATTATACTTGATACAAATACAAGTATAGGTCCATAGTATTTAGGTATTAATTATGCATGTAATAGTCATTATTTATTTTTATTATACTTGATACAAATACAAGTATAGGTCCATAGTATTTAGGTATTAATTATGCATGTAACAGTCATTATTTATTATTATTATACTTGATACAAATACAAGTATAGGTCCATAGTATTTAGGTATTAATTATGCATGTAATAGTCATTATTTATTATTATTATACCTGATATAAATACATCAAGTATAATTCCATAACTGATCATCCTGCATCTAAGCTCCCATGTGGCTCTATGATAATCTTCAGAAAATTTGTTTTTTCCTATATCACCAAATATACACCATTAAATCTCTACTATTTTTAGAAAATTATCTCCTTTTTTTCATATGTAGAAGGAAATTTTTATCTTAGTTTTTTTAGTTCAAGAAGGAGGGGGGGCCCGAGTGGCCAAGTGGTCTAAAGTGCTCTCCATTACGGATCACTGCCATCTCACCTCTGTCTGTGTGGGTTCGAGTCTCAGATTTGGTCAATATGGGTATGTGAGAAAGCTTGCCAGTAGCTTCTCGTGGGTCGGTGGTTCTATCCAGGGGTTTTCCCGGGTTCTTCCTCCACCATTAATACTGGATGCCATGTTGAGCCTATCATGTGCTGAAAAATGGCGTTAAACCACACAACAACAACAAGTTCAAGAATGGACCTTGAGAAATGCACATTAAAGTCGAGCTGAAAACTGGAATAAACAATGTCATCAAGTTTTAAGAAGGAAATTTTCTCCCTAAGTTTTTAGTTCAAGAACAGATCTCGACAAATGCATTGAAGTTAAGCTGAAAATGAATACACTATGTCGTCAAGTTTTCTGATCAAGATAATGATAAAGTTGAATTTGGGGACGAGATCAAAATCTTTAGCTGAAATGTTTGAAATGGGATTAAAAACAAGCTGTGTTAAATTAAGAGGAAAGTCAAAGCATGTGAGCTGATCCCTGATAAGTACTGACAACTTGGAACTGAGGACTTATTGGTCATATCCTTTTTGTGTCTCTAATTCAAGGTTTCAGTTTATTTTTAAGCTACTCCTCCATACAAATCCACCCTCCTTTGGAAATTGTTGTAATTGTGAGGTTTATTACAGTCAGGAAATAATAATAAATAAGGGAAGGTTTTATGGGTGTGAACCTCACCTAACTGCAAGCCATGCTGACCCTTGATCTTCAAAAAATGCACTAGTATGTTGTCTCTAAGCTAATTGCATGGAATTCATTTGTGTAATGAGAGCTTTAGACACTGACCTTTAGCAATATAATGTAGACACCGACCTGCAGCAATATAATGTAGACAATGACCTGCAGCAATATAATGTAGACACTGACATGAAGCAATATAATGCAGACACTGACCCGCAGCAATATAATGTAGACACTGACCTGCAGCAATATAATGTGCAAGCATATATACAATATCCATTGCTGTGCAAATATAAAGAGAATAAAAATGTGAAATTGCTCTCAACTCTTGAAATGTGCCACTGCACAAAAAATACCCGGATATTCTTCCAGAGATAACCGCATGCACATTTAACAGCCATCATTTCTTAATGACAAAAATGACATATTTGCCTTCATTAATTGTTAAATCTACATCAAGAAGTTATACCTTGATATTTATTGGAAACAATGGTTTCAATGCCACTTTTCCTCCCTGAAGAATTTTTGGGCACATTCACAGCATTATTGGTTTCCATGGCAATCTGCTCCTCAGTGAAACTATCTTCTGCCTCCCAAACTGGTTCTGTTTTCACTGGAAAATGTATTCCTTTATTACTTCCTGAAATAACAAGGAGTTCTTAGTCCCAAAAGATGTAGCATTTCTAATTTGTTATTGAGCATATGATGGATGAAAAATAGGTCACAGCAGCAAACTTACCTTAGAAACGTTAAGGTTATTACTGCATACAATCGCTTAGAAGTAAAGATTTTTCCAAACACATTTAATTATGTAGACAGGGGGCAATTTGTAAGCCAGCCATCTTCAACAGTAATAAATGTTCTCACTCTTCATTTTCAACAGTAATAAATGTTCTCACTCTTCATCTTCAACAGTAATAAATGTTCTCACTCTTTATCTTCAACAGTAAGAAATGCTCTCACCCTTCCGCAGTAAGAAATGCTCTCACTCTTCAACAGTAATAAATGCTCTCACTCTTCATCTTCAATAGTAATAAATGCTCTCACTCTTCAGCAGTAAGAAATGTTCTCACCCTTCAACAGTAAGAAATGTTCTCACTCTTCATCTTCAACAGTAATAAATGTTCTCACTCTTCATCTTCAACAGTAATAAATTCTCTCACTCTTCATCTTCAACAGTAAGAAATGCTCTCACCTTTCAGCAGTAAGAAATGCTCTCACCCTTCAACAGTAATAAATGCTCTCGCTCTTCATCTTCAACAGTGAGAAATGCTCTCACCCTTCAACAGCAATAAATGCCCTCACCCTTCATCTTCAATAGTAATAAATGCTCTCACTCTTCAGCAGTAAGAAATGCTCTCATCTTTCAACAGTAATAAATGCTCTCACTCTTCATCTTCAACAGTAATAAATGCTCTCACTCTTCAGCAGTAAGAAATGCTCTCACCCTTCAACAGTAAGAAATGTTCTCACTCTTCATCTTCAACAGTAATAAATGTTCTCACTCTTCATCTTCAACAGTAAGAAATGCTCTCACCCTTCAGCAGTAAGAAATGCTCTCACCCTTCAACAGTAATAAATGCTCTCACTCTTCTGCAGTAAGAAATGCTCTCACCCTTCAACAGTAAATGTTCTCACTCTTCATCTTCAACAGTAATAAATTCTCTCACTCTTCATCTTCAACAGTAAAAAATGTCCTCACTCTTCAACAGTGAGAAATGCTCTCACCCTTCAACAGCAATAAATGCTCTCACCCTTCAACAGTAATGAATTCTCTCACTCTTCATCTTCAACAGTAATAAATGTTCTCACTCTTCAGCAGTAAGAAATGCTCTCACCCTTCAACAGTAATAAATGCTCTCACTCTTCATCTTCAACGGTAATAAATGTTCTCACTCTTCAGCAGTATGAAATGCTCTCACCCGTCAACAGTAATAAATGCTCTCACTCTTCATCTTCAACAGTAATAAATGTTCTCACTCTTCAGCAGTAAGAAATGCTCTTACCCTTCAACAGTAATGAATTCTCTCACTCTTCATCTTCAACAGTAATAAATGTTCTCACTCTTCAGCAGTAAGAAATGCTCTCACCCTTCAACAGTAATGAATTCTTTCACTCTTCATCTTCAACAGTAATAAATGTTCTCACTCTTCAGCAGTAAGAAATGCTCTCACCCTTCAACAGTAATGAATTCTCTCACTCTTCATCTTCAACAGTAATAAATGTTCTCACTCTTCAGCAGCAATAAATGCTCTCACCCTTCAACAGTAATGAATTCTCTCACTCTTCATCTTCAACAGTAATAAATGTTCTCTCTTCAGCAGTAAGAAATGCTCTCACCCTTCAACAGTAATGAATTCTCATACTCTTCATCTTCAACAGTAATAAATGTTCTCACTCTTCAGCAGCAATAAATGCTCTCACCCTTCAACAGTAATGAATTCTCTCACTCTTTATCTTCAACAGTAATAAATGTTTTCACTCTTCAGCAGTAAGAAATGCTCTCAACCTTCAACAGTAATAAATGCTCTCACTCTTCATCTTCAGCAGTAAGAAATGCTCTCACCCTTCAACAGCAATAAATGCTCTCACCCTTCAACATTAATGAATTCTCTCACTCTTCATCTTCAACAGTAATAAATGTTCTCACTCTTCATCTTCAACAGTAATAAATGGTCTCACTCTTCATCTTCAACAGTAATAAATGTTCTCACTCTTTATCTTCAACAGTAAGAAATGCTCTCACCCTTCAGCAGTAAGAAATGCTCTCACCCTTCAACAGTAATAAATGCACTCACTCTTCATCTTCAATAGTAATAAATGCTCTCACTCTTCAGCAGTAAGAAATGCTCTCACCCTTCAACAGTAAGAAATGTTCTCACTCTTCATCTTCAACAGTAATAAATGTTCTCACTCTTCATCTTCAACAGTAATAAATGTTCTCACTCTTCATCTTCAACAGTAATAAATTCTCTCACTCTTCATCTTCAACAGTAAGAAATTCTCTCACCCTTCAACAGTAATAAATGCTCTCACTATTCATCTTCAACAGTAATAAATGTTCTCACTCTTCAACAGTAAGAAATGTTCTCACTCTTCATCTTCAACAGTGAGAAATGCTCTCACCCTTCAACAGCAATAAATGCTCTCACCCTTCATCTTCAATAGTAATAAATGCTCTCACTCTTCAGCAGTAAGAAATGCTCTCATCCTTCAACAGTAATAAATGCTCTCATTCTTCATCTTCAATAGTAATAAATGCTCTCACTCTTCAGCAGTAAGAAATTCTCTCACCCTTCAACAGTAATAAATGTTCTCACTCTTCATCTTCAACAGTAATAAATGTTCTCACTCTTCACCTTCAACAGTAAGAAATGCTCTCACCCTTCAGCAGTAAGAAATGCTCTCACCCTTCAACAGTAATAAATGCTCTCACTCTTCATCTTCAACAGTAATAAATACCCTCACTCTTCAGCAGTAAGAAATGCTCTCACCCTTCAACAGTAAGAAATGTTCTCACTCTTCATCTTCAACAGTAATAAATGTTTTCACTCTTCAGCAGTAAGAAATGCTCTCACCCTTCAACAGTAATAAATGCTCTCACTCTTCATCTTCAATAGTAATAAATGTTCTCACTCTTCAGCAGTATGAAATGCTCTCACCCTTCAACAGCAATAAATGCTCTCACTCTTCATCTTCAACAGTAATAAATGTTCTCACTCTTCAGCAGTAAGAAATGCTCTCACCCTTCAACAGTAATGAATTCTCTCACTCTTCATCTTCAACAGTAATAAATGTTCTCACTGATCAGCAGTAAGAAATGCTCTCACCCTTCAACAGCAATAAATGCTCTCACCCTTCAACAGTAAAGAATTCTCTCACTCTTCATCTTCAACAGTAATAAATGTTCTCACTCTTCATCTTCAACAGTAATAAATTCTCTCACTCTTCATCTTCAACAGTAATAAATGTTCTCACTCTTCAGCAGTAAGAAATGCTCTCACCCTTCAACAGTAATAAATGCTCTCACTCTTCAGCAGTAAGAAATGCTCCCACCCTTCAACAGTAAATGTTCTCACTCTTCATCTTCAACAGTAATAAATGTTCTCACTCTTCATCTTCAACAGTAATAAATTCTCTCACTCTTCATCTTCAACAGTAATAAATGTTCTCACTCTTCAACAGTGAGAAATGCTCTCACCCTTCAACAGCAATAAATGCTCTCACCCTTCAACAGTAATGAAATCTCTCACTCTTCATCTTCAACAGTAATAAATGTTCTCACTCTTCAGCAGTAAGAAATGCTCTCACCCTTCAACAGTAATAAATGCTCTCACTCTTCATCTTCAACAGTAATAAATGTTCTCACTCTTCAGCAGTAAGAAATGCTCTCACCCGTCAACAGTAATAAATGCTCTCACTCTTCATCTTCAACAGTAATAAATGTTCTCACTCTTCAGCAGTAAGAAATGCTCTCACCCTTCAACAGTAATGAATTCTCTCACTCTTCATCTTCAACACCAATAAATGCTCTCACCCTTCAACAGTAATGAATTCTCTCACTCTTCATCTTCAACAGTAATAAATGTTCTCACTCTTCAGCAGTAAGAAATGCTCTCACCCTTCAACAGTAATGAATTCTCTCACTCTTCATCTTCAACAGTAATAAATGTTCTCACTCTTCAGCAGCAATAAATGCTCTCACCCTTCAACAGTAATGAATTCTCTCACTCTTCATCTTCAACAGTAATAAATGTTCTCTCTTCAGCAGTAAGAAATGCTCTCACACTTCAACAGTAATGAATTCTCTCACTCTTCATCTTCAACAGTAATAAATGTTCTCACTCTTCAGCAGCAACAAATGCTCTCACCCTTCAACAGTAATGAATTCTCTCACTCTTTATCTTCAACAGTAATAAATGTTTCACTCTTCAGCAGTAAGAAATGCTCTCACCCTTCAACAGTAGTAAATGCTCTCACTCTTCATCTTCAACAGTAAGAAATGCTCTCACCCTTCAACAGCAATAAATGCTCTCACCCTTCAACATTAATGAATTCTCTCACTCTTCATCTTCAACAGTAATAAATGTTCTCACTCTTCATCTTCAACAGTAATAAATGGTCTCACTCTTCATCTTCAACAGTAATAAATGTTCTCACTCTTTATCTTCAACAGTAAGAAATGCTCTCACCCTTCAGCAGTAAGAAATGCTCTCACCCTTCAACAGTAATAAATGCTCTCACCCTTCAACAGTAATAAATGCTCTCACTCTTCATCTTCAATAGTAATAAATGCTCTCACTCTTCAGCAGTAAGAAATGCTCTCACCCTTCAACAGTAAGAAATGTTCTCACTCTTCATCTTCAACAGTAATAAATGTTCTCACTCTTCATCTTCAACAGTAATAAATGTTCTCACTCTTCATCTTCAACAGTAATAAATTCTCTCACTCTTCATCTTCAACAGTAAGAAATTCTCTCACCCTTCAACAGTAATAAATGCTCTCACTATTCATCTTCAACAGTAATAAATGTTCTCACTCTTCAACAGTAAGAAATGCTCTCACCCTTCAACAGTAATGAATTCTCTCACTCTTCATCTTCAACAGCAATAAATGCTCTCACCCTTCAACAGCAATAAATGCTCTCACCCTTCAACAGTAATGAATTCTCTCACTCTTCATCTTCAACAGTAATAAATGTTCTCACTCTTCAGCAGTAAGAAATGCTCTCACCCTTCAACAGTAATGAATTCTCTCACTCTTCATCTTCAACAGTAATAAATGTTCTCACTCTTCAGCAGCAATAAATGCTCTCACCCTTCAACAGTAATGAATTCTCTCACTCTTCATCTTCAACAGTAATAAATGTTCTCTCTTCAGCAGTAAGAAATGCTCTCACACTTCAACAGTAATGAATTCTCTCACTCTTCATCTTCAACAGTAATAAATGTTCTCACTCTTCAGCAGCAACAAATGCTCTCACCCTTCAACAGTAATGAATTCTCTCACTCTTTATCTTCAACAGTAATAAATGTTTCACTCTTCAGCAGTAAGAAATGCTCTCACCCTTCAACAGTAGTAAATGCTCTCACTCTTCATCTTCAACAGTAAGAAATGCTCTCACCCTTCAACAGCAATAAATGCTCTCACCCTTCAACATTAATGAATTCTCTCACTCTTCATCTTCAACAGTAATAAATGTTCTCACTCTTCATCTTCAACAGTAATAAATGGTCTCACTCTTCATCTTCAACAGTAATAAATGTTCTCACTCTTTATCTTCAACAGTAAGAAATGCTCTCACCCTTCAGCAGTAAGAAATGCTCTCACCCTTCAACAGTAATAAATGCTCTCACTCTTCATCTTCAATAGTAATAAATGCTCTCACTCTTCAGCAGTAAGAAATGCTCTCACCCTTCAACAGTAAGAAATGTTCTCACTCTTCATCTTCAACAGTAATAAATGTTCTCACTCTTCATCTTCAACAGTAATAAATGTTCTCACTCTTCATCTTCAACAGTAATAAATTCTCTCACTCTTCATCTTCAACAGTAAGAAATTCTCTCACCCTTCAACAGTAATAAATGCTCTCACTATTCATCTTCAACAGTAATAAATGTTCTCACTCTTCAACAGTAAGAAATGCTCTCACCCTTCAACAGTAATGAATTCTCTCACTCTTCATCTTCAACAGCAATAAATGCTCTCACCCTTCAACAGCAATAAATGCTCTCACCCTTCAACAGTAATGAATTCTCTCACTCTTCATCTTCAACAGTAATAAATGTTCTCACTCTTCAGCAGTAAGAAATGCTCTCACCCTTCAACAGTAATGAATTCTCTCACTCTTCATCTTCAACAGTAATAAATGTTCTCACTCTTCAGCAGCAATAAATGCTCTCACCCTTCAACAGTAATGAATTCTCTCACTCTTCATCTTCAACAGTAATAAATGTTCTCTCTTCAGCAGTAAGAAATGCTCTCACCCTTCAACAGTAATGAATTCTCTCACTCTTCATCTTCAACAGTAATAAATGTTCTCACTCTTCATCTTCAACAATAATGAATTCTCTCATTCTTCATCTTCAACAGTAATAAATGTTCTCACTCTTCAGCAGTAAGAAATGCTCTCACCCTTCAACAGTAATGAATGATCTCACTCTTTGGCAGTAATAAATGCTCTCACTCTTTGGCAGGAAAAAATGGTCTCACTCTTTGGCAGTAAAAAATGGTCTCACTTTTCAACAGTTATAAATGCTCTCACTCACTGGCAGTAATAAATGCTCTCACTCTTTGGCAGTAAAAAATGGTCTCACTTTTCAACAGTTATAAATGCTCTCACTCATCGGCAGTAATAAATCCTCTCACTTTTTGGTATTAATAAAAGCTCTTATTATTTGGTAGTAATAAATGCTTACCAAAGAGAAATCAGTGGAGTCTACATTTTAATTTTACTTACAGCTGGTGTAAGAAAGGTCACATAATAAGTTCTGGAAAACAACCTTTCACATGATCATATTTTGACTGTTAACAAATACATTGTAAACTTCCATATTTCTACATTTACTGGTTGGGTATAAGTTATTTCTGGGCAAGTAAAAATTGATAGTACTTGACCGAGTGATTGGATTTTAAAAACTTGTTTCAGCTTCCTGCTGCAGTATCCATGGCAACTAGTCACTGTGTTACATGTATCTACAGTATCCATAACACCTGGTCAATGTGTTTCATAATCCCACACTATCCATGGCACCAGATTAATGTGTTACATGTACCAGCAGCCAATTTTTTATATTTACATGCAGTAGCCATGGTACATGGTCTAATGAATTACATGTTCCCACAGTGCCAGGATATCCAGTCAATGTCTTATATATACATACAGTACCCAAGATATCCTGTCAATGCATTACATGTACCTAAAGTGCCCAGGATATCCAGTCAATGTGTTAAATGTAGCTAGAGTGCACAGGATATCCAATTTATGTGTTACATATACCTACAGTACCCAGGATATCCAGTCAATATATATTATGTACCTAAAGTGCACACGATATCCAGCAAGTGTGTGACATATGCCTTACGTTCCCAAGGATATCTGGTCACTGTATTATGTGTGCCTACAGTGCCCAGGATATTCAGATAATGTATTATGTGTATCTACAGTGCCCAGGATATCCAGTCATTGTATTATGTTACCAAAAGTGCCAAGGATATCCTGTCAATGTGTATGTGTACCTACAGTGCCAAGGATATCAAGTCAATGTATTATGTGTACCTATAGTGCCTAGGATATCCAGTCATCAATGTGTTACATATACCTACAGTGCCCAGGATATCCAATCAATGTGTTACATGTACTACAGTTACCAGGATATCCAGTCAACGTATTATGTGTACCTACAGTGCCCAGGATATCCAGTCAACATGTTACATGACTGAATAAATAGAGTATTTGATGCATACATATAAAAAATGTGCCTAGCTATGCCACTGACCTGTACATACGAAAAATGTGCCTAGCTATGCCACTGACCCATAAATATGAAAAATGCACCTAGCTATGCCCTGACCTGTACAGAAATGAAGAAACTTCTCTTTGAAATGTGATAAATCTCCTTCCTGGGCGAATATCTGTCCTTTCCCTGCAGACATGTGATTACATCTATGGTCTGTGATGTTAGCGGTGATAAGAAGTGATTCTTCACCAACTGATGACAGCCGTTCAAGCTGAAAGCAATACAGTGAAATCAAATCCAAAATATACAATGAATTTTTTGATCACTTGCAAAAATCACATTTATTCATATATTTTTTCTATTTCCAAACAGTGGGTATAACCATAAGATAGGTGAGGTTACTGGAGCTCCGTATGTCCCAATTTATCTGGTCATATGGATGGTGGGGAACTGAGATCTAATGTCAAATCTCCAAGTCCCAGGTTAGGCAAAAAAAAATATGTGCATTTCCTGTTGTACTAGTTTTTAAATTAGGGTAGGTATTTTTGTTTTTAACATTACATATATTATAATGATTATTATATCCAGCATAATGTTCTAAATACTTCAGGTATTGGGCAAAACCAGCTCAGTTTGATGCACAAATAAAGTTTTAAAAAAAACAATTACCCTGGGAGAAAAGTTCTAGGGTCAGCATTAAAAAATGGATTATCATGCAGACAAAAGCAATCTTGACAATTAAATGGTGGCTTCTTTTCTAATTAAAGGCTTGGTTTTTTGTGCATTTTTTGTCTCTTTAAATTTCAACTTTTAATCTTTTTATTTAAACTTTAATATTTAATTGGCACATTAGTGGTTTTCATCTTATAAGGCAACACCTTCTGCAATAAGAGTGTCCTAAATAGGAGAATCTAAAGATAGATGAAAAGGAACTGAACTAAACTTTATATACTTAATATTTTCATTTCAAAATCACAAAAATGTGTGTGTATGTGTGTGACTTGGATTTTTGATGTACCTTTAACAATTTTTCAGTCATATCGCTACTTTGTCTGCAGTGGGGCAGTTTATAGTGATGTCTGGCACTGAGGCATCATGCCGCAGACATGTAGCATAATGTCCCACCCAGTCACATTATCCTGACACCAGGCCTTCCAGTCCTAACACTAACCTCTTCATCCTGAGTACCAAGCGAGGCAGCTGTTAGTACCATTTTTGTAAGTCTTTGGTATGATTCGGCCAGGGATTGAACCCGCGACTTCCCGCATCCGAGGCGGATGCTCTAACCACTAAGCCACTGGAGTGGTTCACAAAAGTGTTATGGATTCAGTGTGATAAGACTTAGTACTGACCTGTACAAAACCAAACTGTTGCACTTTTTGTAAAAAATTATTCCTTCATTGGCAATCTGAAGTTATTACTAGAAATGCTCAGTGCTTACAGTGAAGTGAGCTTGGCACACAATCGACCAGTTTTGGTCTGGAAACTTTTCAAATATGTTTCATAATCTTTGAAAAAGAAACTTATGAGGCTACCATTCCATTTTTATATATGATAGAATTAGATATTACCATGACGAAGTAAACACTGCTGTTGTTCTGTGGTTAGCTGTTGTCATCTTGATAAATACTGCTGGTAATAACAGTAATTATTAACATGGCAAAACCTAACTTCACTGGAACATTCAATGATAAGTACAACTGAATTATTTACCTCGCTGTAAACACAGTGGTACGGACAATTAAATTATTTACCTCATTGTAAACACACAGTGGTACGGACAATTAAATTATTTACCTCATTGTAAACACATGGTGGTAAGGACAATTAAATTATTTACCTCACTGTAAACACACGGTCGTATGGAAAATTAAATTATTACCTTGTTGTAAACACACAGTGGTAAGGACAATTAATAATTTACCTCTTTGTAAACACACAGTGGTAAGTACAATTAAATTATTTACCTCACTGTAAACACACGGTCGTATGGACAATTAAATTATTACCTTGTTGTAAATACACAGTGGTAAGGACAATTAATAATTTACCTCTTTGTAAACATACAGTGGTAAGTACAATTAAATTATTTACCTCGTTGTAAACACACGGTGGTATGGACAATTAAATTATTTCCTTGTTGTAAACACACAGTGGTAAGGACAATTAAATTATTTACCTCTTTGTAAACAAACTGTGGTAAGGACAATTAAATTATTTCCTTGTTGTAAACACACAGTGGTAAGGACAATTAAATTATTTACCTCGATGTAAACACAGAGTGGAAAGGACAATTAAATTATTTACCTCGATGTAAACACACAGTGGTAAGTACAATTAAATTATTTACCTCATTGTAAACACATGGTGGTAAGGACAATTAAATTATTTCCTCGATGTAAACACACAGTGGTAAGGACAATTAAATTACTTACCTCGATGTAAACACACAGTGGTAAGGACAATTAAATTATCTCCTTGTTGTAAACACACAGTGGTAAGGACAATTAAATTACTTACCTCGATGTAAACACACAGTGGTAAGTACAATTAAATTATTTCCTTGTTGTAAACACACGGTGGTAAGGACAATTAAATTATTTCCTTGTTGTAAACACACGGTGGTAAGGACAATTAAATTACTTACCTCTTTGTAAACCTTAGAGAATTACTTTATTGGCATGCTGGAACAAACATCTATGTGTTAAATTTATAAATCAACAAATATCCTGTAAACTCCATTATGTGGCCAATCATTAAATTTGACAATAGTTAGGGGTAAATTTGACAGAGTTTGCAATAATGTGCCAGATGCTGACTGTATTAGAGGGTTACCTTTGAATGCATGCGTGTGTGTGTGTGATTTGGATTTTTAATGTAGCTTTAACAATTTTTCAGTCATATCACTATGATGTCTGCAATGTGGCAGTTTATAGTGATGTCTAGCACTGGGGCATCATGCCGCAGACATGTAGCATAATGCCCCACCCAGTCACATTATCCTGACACCAGTAGTATGAACCATTTTAGCATCATAACAATTCATGCCAAGCATGATAAGACTCTAAGAAGGGATTTAGGAAACATTGAAAGTAGAACCTGATGACAATGTGGACAGAAAAGTAACTTTTATATCTGGCTCCACAATAAATCAAATTATTATCATCAATGAAACATTTACATTTATCCACAACTACCTTGCAACCACGAACAATACTAGCCTGTTGTGGGTTGTACAATATCAGAAAACATGTGGTACCTTATATAGCTGAAGAAGTGTTTTTTCTTAACACAATGCTTCTACATTATTTACCTTAAAACACTGTCTCGTCATTAGCCATCAAAATGACGAAATTACTAGTTTAAGCTAAATAATGCAATCGTGTAATAAATATTCATAAATTATACTATTACTGACAAACCGCTTCACTTCATGAAATGACCGAAAAGTTGTCAAAGCTACATTAAAGATCCAAATCACACACACTTTATTGTACCGTGTGCTACACTCTATTCCACTGACTTAGACTCTTTTCTGAAGAAGACATATTTGATGTCAGTTTACACATTGTAATTTTATGAGTCACTTGTAAATTACAGAACTAAAATATATAATTTATTTTTATAATTTATTATACAATCAAAATGTTTAATGCTATAAAAAAAGTCTTTATTACATACCAATTTAATCTTATCAGGCCTTTGATACAGATGTTCAATCTGTGATTCCATATGGCACAATTAAATTTTCCGTATCGGACATCCAGCCTGGAAATACTTTTACAACTTTTCCTCTAATATTTCAACACACTTTAACACCAATAATCACTCTCTTTTCGATTTTTCTTTCATGCCAATAGATATTGTGCATGGTGACATGAATAGACTCATAAAAGAAACTTATTGGATTCATAAGTTAAATACTTTGTATCCTAATGGACCTAATGCCAGTGCACTATATAAAATTGTATAATTTAAACTGATACATTGTATATCCTTTATAACAATATAGTTATAAGTATGACTGTTGGTCTCTATATATATATATAATTGTTAAGATGATGCATACCATTTATGATGTTACGTAATGATGTAATTGTTGCTTTAAAATAAAAGACATCATCCGTTACTTTCAAAACAGTTCGTGCCTGAAGAAGCATAGATTGAATGCGAAACTAGTTGCACAGAATTTTTGGCGTTTGTGTTGTTTTTATCACAATTGCTTTGTTAAAGAAACTTTTGCCTCAGAAAGATCAAATTTTCTGGCAAGCTGAATCAATTCCTCTTTTTTCAAGGAGTTTCACTAAAGATTTCTAAAATGTGAAATATTATCTGAGATTTAGAAAATTCCAAAACTTGGCAAATTTATATCTCCTAAACAAGTTTTCTGAAATATTTTAGAGAAATTAGTATCCAAGGACAAGGGTCCAATTTTCTGTTACAAGTCTATGCTCTTAAAATAAGTAACAGAAAAGAGTGAAAGACAACAAGCTTTGTAAAATTTAACACAATTTATTTCCTAAGAATACAAAGTGAAAATGAGAAAAAAGAACTTACGGTATTGTGAATTAAATACCAAAATAATCCAAGAATTACAGACATAAGTCCTAGTAATTTAAAGTCATGAATAAAATTCAGCAAAAGTCCAGAATAAATTTTTAAAAATGAAGGCGATGACATGTCTGTTATAGCTCCTAGTGTGCTGATGTGCCAAGTTTTTTTGCTGAATCACAGAATCATAATTCAAGGTTTGAATACATGATAAATTCCAGTGAATGTCTCTATCCAAGAATATTATCAGAGCACTTTTGTATTTCCTGAGAAAATAATCACATGAATTCCATAATTTGAAGAAAATAGATTCCAGCCCAAAATTACTGGTCACAACATACAGTACAACTTGATTGTGCTTAGACATATAGCACAAATGACAAAATCCTCTCAGTTACAATATATATAGTTCTCTACTTGACCTCAGGTCACAATTAGCATTTTCTATATATAAAAAAAACCATTACCTAATGGAAAATAACCTTCTAGAATGATCCTGATGTTTACAAAATAAAAAACAATAATCTGTAAAATTCACTTAGGAAATTCCAAAACCTTGACCTAATAAATATATTTCCTTCTATTAATAACAATAATACTGATTTCAAACCCATATACATTGAAAATAATTTAGCTATTTATTAATTGTTTACAACGAATAAAAATTTTAAAAAAGTCAATTTGGGT
This sequence comes from Sinohyriopsis cumingii, assembly GCA_028554795.2. Lineage (NCBI taxonomy): Eukaryota > Metazoa > Mollusca > Bivalvia > Unionida > Unionidae > Sinohyriopsis > Sinohyriopsis cumingii. Next base: position 580,054 of record JAPYKE020000125.1, on the reverse strand, counting down.
CAAGCAGGAATGAACTCAATTTTGGACAAGGTCAAGTTCAACATACAATGTTACATTACAATAGCATGTAATGAAATAAAACAAAATAAAACTAACAAACAAACAGACAAAGCAAATTAAATATACATAACAAAAGATATCCATGCTGATAAACCATCTGCAATGCATTTGTGGAGGTATGATGCTTAACCCAAAATCTACAAACAGCTTAAAACCAGATCTTCCATCACACAACCACTAAGCTGTCTAAAGAGGGCTGTACATTGCACTGTGGGTAAATATGGAAAGGTTGACAAATTGGTTTACTTACCAAGGTTTGTATCTCAAACTTGAGTACCGTCTTCAGTGCCTCCCTTAATTCTGGGCTTTGATTCCATTCTGGAGGTTCCATTGTATTGTTCATCTTGGCAAACCTGAAAAACAATAAGCACAAATTAATAAACATATTGGACAATTACCAATGGACCATAAAACACAGGAGATGGGATGCATATATCCACTATGGTTTCTATGCTTCTCAGTCAAATGGCATGTTTAAGGTTTCTTTTCCCACAACAAAAACTTTTGTACATTTGTTTTATTTCTGTTTTACTGTAAGTCTATTTCAAACAACAGTTCATTTATCAACAGCATCCCAACTTCTATTCTGGACATCTACTGTAAAGTACACAAAATTACAGGCATTCAAAGGTGACCCATAGGACAGTGCATAATACTTACATAATGGTTACTTACATAACACTTGCATGTATATGTCTGATTACTTTCATAATACTTAATAATAATAATAATAATAATAATATTAATGTAGACTTAGTACAATGCCTAATCTTTAAGTGATTTATAATATCAGATACATAAAAACATAAACATACATTACAATCAGAAGATTATAAATATATGCTGACAATAATTAAGGAAGTACCAGGTATTAAGTCTCGAAGTTTGTTCTTACAGCAGAAATAGATTGGTTTTAAGAGCATGTTTGAATCAGAGCTTTCTTGTGGAAAACAAAAACATATATCAAATGGGATGGAATGTTTTGTGTGTCCTGTTGACCAAGCAGGACTTGAATGACAATAAGGTGAATACCAAATACATGCTAGAAAGAAGGCCTCAGAAGGGCAGTTTCAGAACTATGATGAGGGCAATACACAGACTGTACGAGGGCAATACACAGACTGTACATCGCTAAAAAAGACTATCTGAATTCAGATGAGATACAAGATGGAATAAAACGAATTTTACATGCATAATTACTAATATAATACTTACATATACAAGTTTGATTACTTTCATAATATATGTACTCACATGTATAATTACTTAATATATAGTACATACATGTATGATTACTTACATACTGATTCACTATTTTTAGATTTGTAACTATATTACTATATAATCTAGGCACTTTGATCAGTTAAAATTAATTATGATGTAAATATGGGGCCTCAGGTGGTCAAGTGCTATAAGGCATTCACCTTTACAAATCACCAACATCTCATATCTGCCCATCTAGGTTCCATTCTCAGGCTCGGCCAACATGGTTATGTGAGAAAGCTTGCCAGTTCAATGAGATGGTTACAAACTGCTGAATCTGTTGATATACTGAGTTGGTCTTCTTTGTAACTGACACATCCAGATTACAATGACATGAACCACCTATGAAAATTGTGTTTTATAATTTATATAAATAAAAGAAAGACCACTGCCTGTCTGACTTCATTTCCATTTTTTGGTACATAGGTCATAATTGTCATTTATGAGTCCAAATGCAAATTGCACTGACCCAGATTTGTCATCGCATAATGTAACAGCAGTTCTGGGTCTATGCTGGTTGCTAAAAATAACCAGTAGAATAAACTCTAATCTGCCTGCACAATGCCGATCATCTCTTTGTTCTCTGCATTTGAACCCAACTTATAACCATGTTTATAAGGTATAAATTCTAAACCTGAACAGGCAGAAATAGCAAAATTGTTTCAGATCATGTTCGTTGTGTCTTCAGCAGAATGTTAACAAGGTTTCAGTCTCCTAAATGTGTGCAGCAAGATTTAAAAGAAACACCCTCTGTTACATGCCATTGAGCAAGTTACATCTGTGGCTTGATTGTCATGTTACATGCCACTGAGCAAGTTACATTTGTGGCTTGATTGTCATGTTACATGCCACTGAGCAAGTTACATTTGTGGCTTGATTGTCATGTTACAAGCCACTGAGCAAGTTACATTTGAGGCTTGATTGTCATGTTACATGCCACTGAGCAAGTTACATTTGAGGCTTGATTGTCATGTTACATGCCACAAAACAAGTTACATTTGTGGCTTGATTGTCATGTTACAAGCCACTGAGCAAGTTACATTTGAGGCTTGATTGTCATGTTACGTGCCACTGAGCAAGTTATATTTGAGGCTTGATTGTCATGTTACATGCCACAAAACAAGTTACATTTGTGGCTTGATTGTCATGTTACAAGCCACTGAGCAAGTTACATTTGAGGCTTGATTGTCATGTTACGTGCCACTGAGCAAGTTATATTTGAGGCTTGATTGTCATGTTACATGCCACAAAACAAGTTACATTTGTGGCTTGATTGTCATGTTATAAGCCACTGAGCAAGTTACATTTGAGGCTTGATTGTCATGTTACTTGCCACAAAACAAGTTACATTTGTGGCTTGATTGTCATGTCATGCTAACAGAACACATACTGCAAGAGACATACTTCTACTTGGCCCTGAACATGTACATATATTAAATTTGATGCTTAATCAAAAGAAAACAAAGTGAGTGCTACCATTACAAGCTAAGAGATTATGAGGCCATGTGCAATGCTACAACAACTCATTTAAGTACCCAGGTTATTAACAACAGGCGAGTACGCGAGTAACCGTTAACAGCTCTACATAAAGATTTGAAGTGTGTCAAGCTTTAACAGAATCCACCTTATGCGATAGCCGACTGGAGAACAGTTCATACCAGAAGATGGGCGAGATTATCATCTATGTGAAATGGAATCAAACTTTGAGTCAACAAAGTTATACATGTATGCAACTTGAAATACTGTAAAGCAATGCTATTTTTTGTACAGAATTCTGCTTTACACCACGATCTGGAGAGAACACTGCTTTAAACGAAATCTCGTCAAAACTTAGAAGACAAACCACACGATTTCCTAAGTACACAATTTTGAGAGGTAAATAAATGTAAACTAAAAGTATTCTTAAAAAAAAACAAAAACAAAAACAAAAAAAATTAAAATGTTATATTGAATCATAAATCGTTTAGTAAATGCACGAGTGCTAATATCCAAATTAAAGTTCCGAATATAAATTTGTTCCACATTTTTAGGTTCAGTGAACGATTATGAATAACGGTTTTCAAATTGAAAAAGGTTGGGATGCCGCAGTATGATCATTAAGTGCCAAATAAACCCTCACAATTCAAAGTAGTTATTTCAATTAATTCATCCAATTTTAGATAGTTCGTACTTCGTTTAAGATATCACCGACTTCGAAGAAAAATAGGAAAGATATTCCAATTCATGGGCGTGTTCTATTCGTAAGTTAGACCCAACAAGAACATAACTAGGGTCGCTATCGCTCGGTTTATTCTGGATACCTCAATTTTCGCTTCAATAAAGCCCCGTGTTTTTTTTTAGTAGGCATTATGTTGTTTGTTTTGGGATTTTTTTTAGATTTGTTAATAATCGTATTTCTATTCACCATTTAACTCTTGTCCTTTTTTACCTTCAATGCAAAAGTCAGTCGATGTCAGTTGCATTTATTTTTCTCATAGCAGGTCAAAATGTACTCAAATTATAGTCCTACATGTAAGATCTCGACGCTGATATTTATGTCTTTGGGCACTAAAACAAAAACAACATGTGATATGTCTAACATTGTAGGACAAACTCAAGACAGTGTTTTGAGTTCAACGCAATTTCTCAGCACAAGATAGACTATACGTGGCGGCCAGAATAACTAGTGGAGGAAATTCCCCGGTAAGAACCACCGACCCACGGGCATCTACTGGCAAGATTTCTCACATACCCTCATTTACCGAGACTGAGACTCAAGCCAACGCAGAGAGGTGTGAGCTGGCAGTGATCGCTAAAGGAGAACGCTTTAGACCACCTAGTCGCTTCCCGCCACCCCACCCCCCGCCCGTACTCAAGTAAAACGTACCTAAACCGAATTGTACTCAAGACAAAACGCACTCAAGCTCAAATGTACCTTTATCCAAGACTTTTATCAGAATACTTTTGTATTTCCAGAGAAAATAATCACTTCAAGAATTTGAAGAAAATGACATTCAGCCCAAACTGGTCACAACATAATACAACTTAAAGTGCTAGATGTTAAAGCACGACTGGTCAAATCCTCACAGTCACAAGATTATATAGTTCTCTACTTGGCCTCAAGTCACAATTAACATTTTCTAAAAACAACCATTATCTAATGGAAAATAACCTTCTAGAATGATCTAATGAGCTGAATTTATTTACAACACAATAACCAGCAAAATTCACTTGGGAATCTCCAAAACCTTGGCCCAATCAACATATTTACTCCTTCTTGTTTACCAGAATAGTAATCCTGATAATAAGCTCATACACATAGAGAATAATGAAGATATTATTAGTTGTTTACATAAATGAAATAAAAAAAGTCAATCAGATCAAGCAGAAATTAACTCAGTTTTGGACAATGTCGAGTCCAGCATACAATGTTACATTACAATAACATATAATGGAATAAAAAAAATTAAAACTAACAAACAAACAATTAAATTAAATATACATAACACCGGAACAACTGGTCTATGAAACACTCTTCTAGCCATTGAAGCTCTGGTACTATAAACTCCAGCAAGAGCTAAATTTACTTTTAATCAAATGTTTGATTTTCCGAATTATTTTCTTTTTAGTTCTTCTAACTTTTGCACTCAAGTAATAATCGTTTTGAAGTATGAAGTATGAAGCAGAGGTAAAACTTCGTCAATTGGGAGGGGTAAAATATTATGAAGTAGGCCACCGCTCATTTGACTTGGTTGTTCACAATTACATGCTTTTGTTCATCCCGTAACTAATTTTCAGGAATATAAAACACATGTATCAATTGGCCACACCTGACATTCTTATTATATTGTCTTTTTCGTTGGGAAGTAATTTTTCTTTAAAACATTTACCGGAACAAAAAGCTACGTCTTTGAGAGTAATTCATTGCTACCATTCCGAAGAAGCGCGAATAAAGTGCAACCGTACTCATTGTAAACATTAAGTATTTAGACAGGTTTTCTATGAAAGACTCGCCTGTTTCGCCATCTCGTTGGAAAACTGATTCACAGGTTTCATCAAGTAGTTCATAATTCATTAATTATGTGAGGACGATATGTGTACAGATCTTTACTGATTTCGAATGTCCATAATTATTGTCCAGTAGACTAATATGTTTGAAGATCACCTATTTCCGCGGATGTATTAAATATGTATCACGGACAAGTTAATTATATTTACAAATTAAAATTATATTTTTTAATTATAAAACTAAATGAATTTAATATTTATGTTCCACTTTTGGTATACGTATATATTGTCTAGTTGGGATTTCAGTTCCTAGGTTATTTTTTAAAAATGGAGTTGTTATTCATCCTTGTAGAAACCCATTTGCAGGTTCTATTATAGTACAAGCCACAAGGGTCATCACCGATTATTTCAGTAATGGGTGTCATTTTTTTTAGAATTTGATTGTAGATACCATTAAGTGGCAAGCATTCACTTCATTTGGATTTGTATACATTCATATTCCTTTGGAAGGTCATTATTTAGACACCCCAAAAAGTGCATATGACAAAATCAATGTTAAAGTACTTGGACATTTTTGGACGAAATGAACCTAATGGTGTGATCCAGTACAAGCCGGATTGAATATTGCTCGCTGTGATGTCACAATGGAACTACACATATTGATAAACAAATTCATACTACCCTCTATTGTAATGATTCCACTCAACATGCTGTTATGTTGATCCAAGTTTAGTACATTGCCACCATTGTAAAAGTCCATAGGGATAGATAATTTTCACCTGGAAGTTTCTTGGTGACAGTTAAGGTGCAGAGCATTAAATAATCAGAATTGAAAAGACTTTGCTTAAAATAAAATAATTAGTGTTAAAGTTTAAAAGAACAATTTATATTTAATTTAAAATATATAAATGCGCATACATCACCCATGTGTCTTGTACTATAAAGACATTATAGGGGAGAACTGTATGCATTTGCATTTGAACTGTGTGTGTTTGATGGTTTAACATTTGAACTAATTTAACATTGGTACTAAGTCTAATTAAAAAAGCGAAAGTTATTGCTTGATTAGACATCTTTTAGCCACAAAAATTGTTCTTTTTTAGCATTACATCTAGAACTAAAATGGCACTGTTATGACAGTCGACCCATACTGCTGACATTTTAAAAATATGGAAGGCAACACACATTACATGATCATGCTGAACATTTTGTGCAACTTGTAAGGGATTTTGATAAGGGTGAACAATAGAAATCTGATAAATACATCAGTTTGAAATCCCCCAAAGGGATTGCATGTATATGTTGCATTGCCCTATCATTTCAGCAGGAGAAACATTTTAAACTTAATTTTACATGTATTTTTCCAGGAACTGTAGGTTGTGGAAGAGCTTCCCTAAAAGGATGTGAATGAGATTTTTGTCAGAAGACATTATACAAGATGGAGGACACTCCAGAATTTGTGAGAATGTTGAAACATGTTCTCAAATATGAAGTACAAATTCTGGTAATTAGCCTTTTTTATCAGCTATAATTTAGAACTTATTTATTGGAATCAAGAAAACATAACTTGTCAAAGACTGAGCCCAGGATCAAACAAGTCATATGTACATACCACTAGATGTACAAGTCTTGAGAATTTATTTTAATGGTATGTGCACCTAGCTTTGATTCAAAAGGACCTGAAATTGATCCTCAGGGACATTTGTACAGTGCTGTTTGTTACCAGATCTGGGAGTCAAATACTTTAAAATTTAGTCAGTTAAAGTACAGTTATCTTTGTACATTTCGTCCAATAATAAGTCATCTTTCTCAAATAATTACTCATCATTGTTAATTAATTACTCATCCTTGTCTAATAAAGTTTGATTCATTGTGCCAGGAAAGTGGAATTAAATTGCCTTGTGGTACCTACTCCAACTCCACCTCATTGTCCCAATTATACCCATTGATATTCTGGCCAAAATAGTAAATCTTGCATGGTTATCAGTTTATACATGTTAAACATTAATTACATTCAGTGAAAACCTATTTTTTGCTTATGTTTTATGCTCTCAGATATACAGAATAGTAATGTTACCATAGAAACCATAATATACATCATGCACCAACTGCGAATTGTGTGTATAAAGAGTGTATCAGGACATACAATAAGAGACCAAATCAAGGATTGATCACTTACTGTATGAAAAAGATTATATACATAGTTCTTAGCTGTCAGACAACAAGCAGAGTTTTTTTCAGTCCTGTGTCAGATGGTATCTTGAAGTGTGGTTTCTTCTCCTCTCCTTTTCATACATTCACTGTATAATTACTGTGTGTGAAGTATGTTACAGGCCTTATTGATTTTTTTTCTACCATCCAAACAAAATATCATCCTCAAGGAACTTTTTGAAATCCCAATATGTTCAACCCCAAAACCAGATAATGTCTCTTCTAAGAAGTTTTGAAACTAAAATTTATGAAGAGAATAAAGAATATCCAGTATTTCACCTGAAAACTTAGCAAAATTATATATATATATATATATATATATATATATATATATATATATATATATATATATATATATATATATATATATATCCAGAAGCTTTTGTAGATTCTCCCTTGATGAAGAGCTTGTTTAGCCCGAAACATTGGAAAATCATTTTTGAATTTGTGCCATTATCACACTATCAATTTTTGTGTCATGTATAATTTCACACTACTAATCTAGATGTACCTTTTGCTATTGAAAATTGTCATCTTGGTTTTGGTAGGGCAGTGATATAGTGTTTCTATCATTTTGTTTTACTTTGAAGTATATGATTATTGATAGGAGCACATCGTGATGAATTATGATAGAAATAACAGAGGTTGTTAAGACAGATGAGAAAGGTTAATTGAAATATTTCCCCTTAATTAACCATGTTTTGTGTATGCATTGAAATCTTATGTGTACTGTCAGTGAATAAAGGAGTCATTAAAGCAGCTTTGAAGAAAATGATATCCCCAGGTAAGTAATACACAGGAATATGGCTATTACTTTCCTTGTCAAGAGGTGTACATTGTATAGAGGTGTACATTGTATCGAGGTGCCTTTTGGTATTTTGCATTGTCCTGATTCAGTGTTTGCATGTTACCATGGAAAGAAAGTGTAGCTGAAATAGTATGTAAATTGGGCACGGGAAACTTCCTTCAGGGTGTGGGGCCAACAAGTGATTTTAAAAGCCACACACTATGATGTAAATTAATGAGGGCCATATCCAACTTATCCCCTGCTATACATCGAGACTCATAGTGTACTCGACCATAGAGTACTAGTATAAGTAGTATATAAATAGAGAATGCTGGACCTTGGGGTAATAAGCAGATATGTGATCTCATGGGCTGTTCTTTAGTGACTTGTTTGGTGACTTGTGTGGAAGTTTAGCACTCTAAAATCTTTCTGGATGAGCTTACCTAAAAACAGAACAAAAAACACTTCCTTGTCCACTAGGTCTTCAGAGGTGGGTTGTATTCTTTACTCTGGAACAAAGTTCTTGACAGTACTTGAACAAGGATTATTATGTTATGGGAAGAAGAACTGTTAGAACATTTTTTACTGTATCAAGAACATTGTTCTTTTATCCCTCCCAAGGACACACAAGATATCTCTTGTTTACCAAGGTTGGTTAAATTACAGTAAAGAGTCTGCCTTATTTCATGGGATGTCCACACATTGCTGTTCCAGAGGTTTAACTTGTAAATTACAGTTACTGATATTGCAAAAGAGTCTGCCTTATTTCATGGGATGTCCACACATTGCTGTTCCAGAGGTTTAACTTGTAAATTACAGTTACTGATATTGCAAAAGAGTCTGCCTTATTTCATGGGATGTCCACACATTGCTGTTCCAGAGGTTTAAGTTGTAAATTTCATGAAGTCAATCAAAATAAGTGTCACAGTGTCCCCATCACTTGTATCTACATACTGGTATATACCAGAATAGTTATCTCCCTTTGTCACAGTGTCCCCATCACTTGTATCTACATACTGGTAGATACCAGAATAGTTATCTCCCTTTGTCCATATAAAGAGCTTTCCACTGCAGACATTTCCAGCTGTCCTCAACCCGTAAAACACATGTGAGATCTGTCTTTGAGGCTGACTTCAAGGTTAAGTCAAGGTTAAGTCACAGTTTGAACACTACATCTAAGAAGATCATGATGTTCCAAGCAAATTTTAGCAAGAATTCTAGCACTGTGATGTACACAAATAAATAGATTATTTATATGTGAGGTTTGATGTTGTTGTAGGGTTTAACGCCATTTTTCAGCACATGATAGGCTATATATGGCAGCCAGTATTAATGGTGGAGGAAGAACCCATGAAAACCCCTGAAAGAACCACCTACCCACGAGAAGCGACTGGCAAGCTTTCTCACATACCCACATTGGCCGAATCCAAGGCTCAAACCCACGCAGACAGAGGTGAGATGGCAGTGATCCGTAACGGAGAGTGTTTTTTTAGACCACTCGACCACTCTGGGCCCCTGTGAGGTTTGAGCAGAGAATTCTAGCAATGTTATGTGCACAAATAAATAGATTATTTATATGTGAGGTTTATATGTGAGGTTTGAGCAGAGAATTCTAGCACTGATGTACATATAGAAATGGATTAGTTATATCTGAGGTTTGGGTGTGTGTGCTTAAGGCACCTTTGGATATTGAGTCAATTACAGTAATTACATAGTATTTGTAATTACATAAAAATCAGTAATTATTTACACAAAATTAACAGTCAGTAATTATTTACATATAATTGTATATTAAATAGATTTCAAAATTTTAACAAGTTGTTGTTGTTTTATAGGGTTTAACGCCATTTTTCAGCACACGATAGGCTATACATGGTGGCCAATATTAATGGTGGAGGAAGAACCTGGGAAAACCCCCGGAAAGAACCACTGACCCAAGAGAAGCTACTGGCAAGCTTTCTCACATACCCACATTGGCCAAATCTGAGACTCGAACCCATGCAGACAGAGGTGAGATGGCAGTGTTCCGTAATGGAGAACGCCTTAGACCACTCAGCCACTCAGGGCCCCTTTTGATAAGTAATTGGACTTCTAAATCAATAGGATTTTGTATGAATGTAAAATTTGTGGGTTTGATTGGACTTGAAAACTTTTTGCCATACTGTGTATTCTTTTCATATTATAATCTTCAAAATATAATAAAATGGCAAGCTTTGAACCTGCTATTGTAATGGAACATTGTATGTTGAACTTGACCTTGTCCAATATTGAGTTCATTTCTGCTGGACTCGTTTAACTTTTTAAAAAATTATATTCTGTGTAAACAACTAATATATATAGCTATTCCATAGCTTCAAACCTGGAGGCATTTATTTCAACTGATCTATGGGAAAATATGTCACAAAAAAACATACCTTAACTTTTGTATACAAAAATTTTGCATATTGAAATATATATTGTTATTTTGCTTGTTCAGTCTGCATTTTTGTTAGTATATTGTAATTTGTCAGCGATTGTGTCGATCCATACATGTGTCAGTACATGTACCTTTCCATCATTTGGTTATCCCTGTAACCGGTACCCATCTACATGTACATTTCCATCATTTGGTTATCCCTCTAACTGGCACCCATCTACATGTACATTTCCATCATTTGGTTATCCCTGTAACTGGCACCCATCTACATGTACATTTCCATCATTTGGTTATCCCTGTAACCGGCACCCATCTACATGTACATTTCCATCATTTGGTTATCCCTGTAACCGGCACCCATCTACATGTACATTTCCATCATTTGGTTATCCCTGTAACTGGCATTCATCTACATGTACATTTCCATCATTTGGTTATCCCTGTAACTGGCACCCATCTACATGTACATTTCCATCATTTGGTTATCCCTGTAACCGGCACCCATCTACATGTACATTTCCATCATTTGGTTATCCCTGTAAATGGCACCCATCTACTGATTGGAAGAGAATGATTATATTTGTATCAAGTTTCATGAGGATGTGTATATGACAACATTTGTATCCAGGTGGAGGAGGTGTGTGTGTGTATGTGCATGTGTGTGTATTTGTCTGTATGGATGGTCACATTTTCATCGATAATATTATTACTTTTAACTTGAACTTAGCTTACATCAATGAGGGAGGGGGATCTTATTTGTCATGAAGCATCTCAGGGGGATTGTATTTCATAAAAAGTTTTACCATGATCTTGGAAGAGGGGGATATATGGGATGGAAAGTTTTATGGGGATCTTTTGAGAGGGGGATATATTTAGCATGACGTTTTACAAGGATCTTGAGGGAAACGGATCATAGTTAGTATGAATTTTTGCAAGAACATTTTAAAGAAAGGGGGGGGGGTCATGGTTTGGTATAAGTTTTACAAAGACAGGAGAGATATTTAGTGTGATATTTCATGATTATGAGTACATAACAACAAAAATTTTGAATCCTGAATGAAGTTCTTTGGGGCACAATGTGATTGAAGGAGAGAGATTAAAAGAACATTAAACTGCAGATACTGGAGATGGCTTCCACATTTAGTTTTCTATTAATTTGTTCAGGGATATGTTAAGGTTTGTAATGGCAAATTAAAATTGTATGCCTCAAGTGGAGAGTTGTACTTGAGTTTATATAATAAAAATGGTGCTTAAAGAATATTTTGTTAAAAAACAGCAACCACTTGTGTTGAAACCATAATGTACATGTGCAATTTAATTTAATAATTTTAAATATGCTTGGTGTGATATGCAATATTATAAATATAGACAAGCACATTAGGAAATTTGACTCGGTACTGTTTGAGGACTATATTTAAATTATGTCAATATGACTCGGTACTGTTTGAGGACCTACACTAAAATTATGTAGAAATGAATTAGTACTGTTTGAGGACCTACACTAAAATTATGTTGAAATTACTTGGTACTGTCTGATGACCTACACTAAAATTATGTAGAAATGACTCAGTATATTTTGAGGACTTAACTAAAATTATGCAGAAATTACTTAATGTTTGAGGACCCACACTAAAAGTATGTAGAAATGACTTGATACTGTTTGCTGACCTACACTACTTTTTGAGGACTTAACACTAAAATTATTCAGAAGTGACTTGATACTGTTTGCTGACCTACACTACTTTTTAAGGTCTTAACACTAAAATTATGCAGAAGTGACTTGATACTGTTTGCTGACCTACACTGCTTTTTGAGGACTTACACTAAAATTATGCAGAAGTGACTTGATACTGTTGCTGACCTACACTGCTTTTTGAGGACTTACACTAAAATTATGCAGAAGTGACTTGATACTGTTTGCTGACCTACACTGCTTTTTGAGGACTTACACTAAAATTATGCAGAAGTGACTTGATACTGTTGCTGACCTACACTACTTTTTGAGGGTTTAACAATAAAATTATGCAGACAAGACTTGGTACTGTTTCATGACCTACACTAAAACTAAAATTAAGCTGAAGCATTTCATTTGTTTGCCATTATGATGTTGAACTGAATTTATTTTCCTTTCATCTGCATTTAGTTAAAGATGACAAATTGATTCTTTCAATCACAGCTGCAGAGACTGGCTGAGGCAGGGGAAGAATCTCTTGTCATCACGGCTAATTTAGATGACAAGTCTCATGGATGTTTGGGATCAGAGATGGGGAGAGGGTACTCTCAGGACCTCCATACTGTGCAGAACAATTTTCTCCATTACTGCATTGATAAATGCAAAGGTCAGAATTAATTTACTTGTTGCTTAAAAGTTTCATGTTATGTCCAGTTCAGTTGCAGTTTATCAATGTGTATAAATTCTGTATAGTTTTGGAAAGTCAAATAATCATGGTCTCGTTTAAAACCTGGTACACTTATATATCAGATAAATAATATAAAATTTGGAATGTCGGAAACTTTTCAATATTTTATTACAATAAGTCACTATATCAATGATTTTAAAGAAAACCCCACCCCAATTACCAGTTATTTATTTGATACCTAGATTATATATAAAACAAATTATTAAAATATGCTCTTCAAGGTTGGCAAAATGTGGCTAGACTCTGACTTACATCCATTTTATTTTTTATGTCTGTTTGACAATGATTCAGACAAGTAAAACAACTCATATCGGCTAACTCAGATTATATGAAGCAGTTTATGTTACAAAGTCGTACACATCAAATCGGTGGATTATATGAAACAGCCCATGTTACAAACTCATACATGTCAGATCGGTGGATTATATATAAAGGTAACATTTTGGAATGTCAAAGAATACAGATTGGAAAAAAATATGCAACAATCATGTCTAAAAATGTAATAGTCGATAAGCTAAAATGTACAGATTTGAAATGGAAAGTGATTTTGTTTTCTTCAAAATATCAAGGCATTTATTGTGAAAATCAGCCTCCAAAACTGCTGCCTTTTCTTCCTGTCAGTCATTTTCTTCCCCTAAAAGTCTGCTGAGTCATATCTACTGTGTAACCAGGAAGTAAGAACTACTATATTATTTGTAAACCCTTCCTTTGTTTGTACTCCCCTACCGATTTTAAAAACAAAAAAGAATCATAGATAGAAAAACTGCATAAAACTTTGTCATTTCTTTCAGTGATTTATAAGTTCTATCCTGATTGTTGCCAGTGGGTCCTAAACTCTGTCAGGTTGTTGACATTTTGAAACAAACAGGAGTTTCTTTAATAACACAGTCACGATATTTGCATCAGCAAGTTTATGTTTTCAAGCTGATATAGTTCGCCACCTTTGATAATCTCAATAATTTCATAGCTTTGGAGTTTCATCTCTTTAAGCTCATGTTTACAAGATTTCCCCCTATTTATTTAATCTGCTTGTTTTAGTAATATTAAAACTAGACACTGCAAATAGTAGAATCTGATGCAGATGACACAGTTTTCACTGAAATGGACTATTCTAGAACCTAGAAAAGGAAAATGAGCAGTCTTTCTGCTTGTTTACATCAAGAACTTCCATTTGCGTTGATATGCCAATAAGTTGGAAGTGTTATGGACCCCATGGCCACACTCATGTTAGAAATTTAAATGAGGGAATGAAAAGAGTAAGTATTGTGTATGTTTTATATCCTTCATGCTTTTCATCTTTAAAATTTGTTGGGGTTGTGTGGATACTATTGCTTAATATTGCAAGATAATCTATTCATGGGTAAACACCTTGATCAGTAGTGTTAACTGGCCTCACATGGAAGGCATGGTTCTGTTCCTGTTTTATGTATTATATATTTACATTTATACAGCAAACTGTAAATCAGTTGAAGATGGCTTACCACAACACATGCTGTCTCTGGTCATTAATATAAATATGGCATCTTAAAATAAAGGAATCAGTTATTGCTTTGTACTGTATTGATAAGATGAGACCTTCTAGGCCTTCAGAAATAAAGACTTTGTACTGTACTGATCAGATAAGACCTGGGCCTCCAGAAATAAAGACTTTCTACTGTACTGATCAGATAAGACCTGGGCCTCCAGAAATAAAGAATTTTTACTTTACTGATCAGATAAGACCTTCTAGGTCTCCAGAAATAAAGAATTTTTACTGTACTGATCAGATAAGACCTTCTAGGTCTCCAGAAATAAAGACTTTGTACTGTACTGATCAGATAAGACCTGGGCCTCCAGAAATAAAGACATTCTACTGTACTGATCAGATAAGACCTTCTAGGCCTCCAGAAATAAAGACTTTTTACTGTACTGATCAGATAAGACCTGGACCTCCAGAAATAAAGACTTTCTACTGTACTGATCAGATAAGACCTTCTAGGCCTTCATAAATAAATATTTTGTACTGTACTGATCAGCTAAGACCTTCTGGAATATGAATATAATTGCCATAAATTGAATATGGATATAAAATTACCATATATAAAATATGGATATAATTACCATATATAGAATATAGATATAATTACCACATATGGAATATGGATATAATTACCATATATAGAATATGGATATAATTACTATATATAGAATATGGATATAATTACCATATATAGAATATAGATATAATTATCATATATAATTAATATGGATATAATTACCACATATATAATATAGATATAATTACCATCTATAAAATAAGGATATAATTACCATATATAGAATATAGATATAATCACCATATATAAAATATGGATATAATTACCATATATCAAATATGGTTATGATCACCATATATAAAATATGAATATAATTACCATATATAAAATATGGCTATAATTACCATATATAAAATATGGATATAATTACCATATATAAAATATTGATATAATTACCATATATAAAATATAGATATAATCACCATATATAAAATATGGATATAATTACCATATATAGAATATGGATATAATTACCATATATAAAATGTGGTTATGATTACTGTATATAAAACAAGGCTATAATTACCATATATAGAATATCGATATGATTACCATATATAAAATATGGCTATAATTACCAGATATAGAATATGGATATAATTACCATATATAAATATTGATATAATTGCCATATATAAAATATAGATATAATCACCATATATAAAATGACCATATATAAAATATGGATATAATTACCATATATAGAATATGGATATAATTACCATATATAAAATGTGGTTATGATTACTGTATATAAAACGTGGCTATAATTACCATATATAGAATATCGATATGATTACCATACATAAAATATGGCTATAATTACCAGATATAGAATATGGCTATAATTACCAGATATAAAATATGAATATAATTACCACATATATAATATGGATATATTTACCATATATAAAATATGGATATAATTACCATAATAGAATATGGATATAATTACCATATATAAAATATGGTTATAATTACCATATATAAAATATGGATATAATTACCATATATAAAATATGGATATAATTGCCATATATAAAATATGGATATAACCACCATATATAAAATATGGATATAATTGCCATATATAGAATATGGATATAATTAGCATATATAAAATGTGGTTATGATTACCATATATAAAATATGGATATAATTACCATATGTAGAATATCAATATGATTACCATATGTAAAATATGGATATAATTACCAGATATAGAATATGGATATAATTACCAGATATAATATATGAATATAATTACCATATATATAATATGGATATATTTACCATATATAAAATATGGATATAATTACCATAATAGAATATGGATATAATTACCATATATATAATATAGATATAATTGCTGCATATAAAAAATTGCTTTAATTACCATATATACAATATGGATATAATTACTACATACAGAATATTGAAATTGTCTACTTCACAACATTGCCTATTTTAGAATGTATTTTATACAGATTAGGATGGTTTTTTTTTTTAAATTAGGTAATTAAGCAACTTCTTGGGTGTCACTCTACAGTTTCATATTTTGCATAGGCTTAGATTTTTAAAGAAAAAGAATTTTCCTCATTTTCCTCACTGGTTATATTCGCTATTTTAAAAAGATTTTGTATATCTTAGGTATTGTTCAAAGAACTTTTAATTCCTTTATTTTTGTTGTATGATTGGTGGGTGTAATGTGGGTTATTGAGTATACACCTTGACCTTACTTGTTGCAAATGTAAAGAACTTTACCTTACACCTGCCACTCTTTCTATCAGTAGAGTGCCCCCCTAATGAAAGAAGTAAAACTTTGGGTTTTCTCTGCATGAGTTAATATGAACCTGATTTTTTCTTCTTCTGAGTATTGGTTTATTTTTATTCAATAATAATTTAGTTACATAAAATGCTTGCTCTGTCAGTTTGTTGAAACTTCCTGTAACAATCTAAAGTACTGTAGCAGCTGTTAATGTACTCTATATCATTGCTTTAACTCAAGTCACTCTACAAACAGCATAGACCCAGATTGTCTAGTACAGTATGCAACAGCGGATCTGGGTCTGTGTAGTTTGAAGTTGGACTTCTCTTATAAGTGAGGATGTAGGCGTTATAAATATTCTCTATACAGGAGTAATATAGTGGCTTTTGCTTACTGTCAGTTAAAGCAGTGTAGAAAGTATATAAATAGTATGCACATTATAGTCTTAATAACACTCATTATAGGCTGCATCATCAAGACTTAATAACACTCATTATAGGCTGCATCATCAGGCCTTAATAATGCTCATTACTGGCTGCATCTTCAGGCCTTAATAACACATTATAGGCTGCATCATCAGTCTTATAACACTCATTATTGGGCTGCATCATCAAGACTTAATAACACTCATAGGCTGCATCATCAGGCCTTAATAATGTTCATTACTGGCTGCATCTTCAGGCCTTAATAACACATTATAGGCTGCATCATCAGTCTTATAACACTCATTATTGGGCTGCATCATCAAGACTTAATAACACTCATAGGCTGCATCATCAGGCCTTAATAATGCTCATTGCTGGCTGCATCTTCAAGCCTTAATAACACATTATAGGTTGCATCATCAAGTCTTATACCACTCGTTATTGGGCTGCATCATCATGTCCTAATATCACTAATTATGGATCATATCATCAAGCTTTAGTAACACTCATTATAGGCTGCATCATCAGTCCTTAATAACAATCACTATAGGGTGTATCCTTAAGTCTTAATAACTCATTTTAGGCTGCATCATTAAGGCTAATAACACTAGAGGCTGCATCATCACGACTTAGTCACACATTATAGACTGCATCATCAAGACTTAATAACACTCATAGACTGCATCAACAAGACTTAATAACACTCATAGGGTACATCATCAAGCCTTAATAATGCTCATTACTGGCTGCATCTTCAAGCCTTAATAACACATTATAGGCTGCATCATCAAGTCTTATAACACTCATTATTGGGCTGCATCATCGTGTCTTAATATCACTAGTTATGGATCATACCATCATGCTTTAGTAACACTCATTATAGGCTGCAGCATCAGTCCTTAATAACAATCATTATAGGCTGTATCCTTAAGTCTTAATAGATAATTTTAGGCTGCATCATTAAGGCTGATAACACTAGAGGCTGCATCATCAAGACTTAGTCACACATTATAGACTGTATCATCAAGTCATAATAACACATATGCTGCATAATCAAGCATTAAAAACACATTAAGGTCTGCATCATCAAGCCTAATAAGACTCGGCATAGGCTACATCATCAAGCCTTAATAACACACTATATGGGCTGCATTGTCAAGCCTAAATAACACAGGCTGCATTATCAGACATAATAGAACTCATTATAAGCTGCATCATCAATCCTTAATAGCACTCATTACAAGCTACATTATCAAGCCTTAATATCATGCATTATAGGCTACATCTGCAGGTCTTAATAAAACTCATTACAGGCTGTATTATCAAAGCTAATAACACTCATTACAGGCTGTTAAATCATGCCTTAATAACACTCATTACAGGCTCTATTATCACAGCTAATAACACTCATTACAGGCTGTTAAATCATGCCTTAATAACACTCATTACAGGCTGTATTATCAAAGCTAATGACACTCATTACAGGCTGTTAAGTCATGCCTTAATAACACTAATTATAAATTGCATCATCAAGCCTTAATAACACTCAATAAAGGCTGCATCATCAAGCCTTAATAACACTCATATAGGCTACATCATCAAGCCTTGATAACACTCAAGATAGGCTGCATCATCAAGCCTGTATAACACTCAATACAGATTGTACCATCAAGCCTGTATAACACTCATTATAGGCTGCATCAAAATTTAATAACACTCATTAGGGCTGCATCATCAAAGCTAATAAAACTCATTACAGGCTGGTAAATCAGACCTTAATAACACTCATTATAGACTGAATCATCAAGCTTTAAAAACACTCATTATAGACTGAATCATTAAGTCTTAATAACACTCATTATAGACTGAATCATCAAGCCTTACTAACACTCAATATAGACTGAATCATCAAGCCTTAATAAAACTCAATATAGACAGCATCATCAAGCCTTAATAACACTCATTATAGACTGAATCATCAAGCCTGTATAAAAGTCTTTGTAGACTACATCATAAAAATTTAATAACACTATATTCTGCATCATCAGACCTTAACAAAACTTAGTTTTCCATTAGCTTCAATTACAATTATAATGAAACTGCAAAATTATGCCAGTCTTCAACTTTGTGCAATAATTATATGGTTATCTCCCTTTTAGTATACAGAGTCACTTAAACAGTTGATAAAATAATTTTAAACTGATAAATGCATTAAATATTGCAATGTGCTTTGAATGTTCTCAAGTTTTGAAGTCATACCTATGTACATAGATCCAAACTGGTAGAATAACTAAAATATTGATGCTTTTTTGACACTAATTTGTTTTGTTATTTTGTTAATGAATATATATTAAAGACTTGCAATTTATGAAATATATTATTATAGCCATAAGGTTTCAAACAGTTTCATTAATACTATGTGTGATGCAGTTTTTGTCAAAATTAGTTTTCACTCTATTTAAAAGAAATAATAGTTCGATAGAAATAGTGGAGCATCCTTCCCCAACCATGCCTCCAGCGCACATCCTTGTTCCAGTTCTCAGATCAACAGTTGAATAGAAGCTTGTCAACAGGATACAAATAATGGGAACACCCTTCTACAAGTGTGTCACTTCCCTGCCCCAAGCTCCAGATCATCAGCTAATAGAAATAGAAGTGTACAATCCCCCAAGTGTCTCCAGTGCAATTCACTGTTCAAGCCCCAGATCTTGAGATAACTAGAAATAGAGGATCACCCATCCCTAAGTGTGTCTCCAGTGCATTATCATGTCCCAAGCACCAGATCATGAGATAAATAGAAATAGAGGATCACCCATCTCTAAGTGTGTCTCCAGTGCAATTCACTGTTCAAGCCCCAGATCTTGAGATAACTAGAAATAGAGGATCACTCATCCCTAAGTGTGTCTCCAGTGCATTATCATGTCCCAAGCACCAGATCATGAGATAAATAGAAATAGAGGATCACCCATCCCTAAGTGTGTCTCCAGTGCACTATCATGTCCCAAGCACCAGATCATGAGATAAATAGAAATAGAGGATCACCCATTCCTAAGTGTGTCTCCAGTGCACTATCATCTCCCAAGCACCAGATCATGAGATAAATAGAAACAGAGGATCATCCATCCCTAAGTGTGTCTCCAGTTCACTTTCATGCCCCAAGCACCAGATCCTCAACTGAATAGAAAGAGGTTCACCTTTCCCGAAGTGTGTCCCAAGTGCACTGCCCTGTCACAGATGTCTCCAGTTGCACCACATTGTTCCAGGCTTTAGATCATCTGTTGAATAGAAACAGAGGGGTATCCTTCCCCAAGTGTGTCCTTAGTGCACTTTTATATCCCAATTCCAGATCATTGCAGTTCATTGGCATCTGTGATATGTTGGAGTAAGCTTCATACCCCGTTGATAGAATGAGGCTGTCTGCAGTTCATTGGCATCTGTGATATGTTGGAGTGAGCTTCATACCCTGTTGATAGAATGAGGCTGTCTGCAGTTCATTAGCATCTGTGATATGTAGGAGTGAGCTTCATACCCCATTGATAAAATGAGGCTGTCTGTAGTTCATTGGCAACTGTGATATGTTGGAGTGAGCTTCATACCCCATTGATAGAATGAGGCTGTCTGCAGTTCATTGGCATCTGTGATATGTTGGAGTGAGCTTCATACCCCATTGATAGAATGAGGCTGTCTGCAGTTCATTGGCATCTGTGATTTGTTGGAGTCAGCTTCATATCCCATTGATAAAATGAGGCTGTCTGCAGTTCATTGGCATCTGTGATATGTTGGAGTGAGCTTCATACCCCATTGATAGAACGAGGCTGTCTGCAGTTCATTGGCATCTGTGATATGTTGGAGTGAGCTTCATACCCCGTTGATAGAACGAGGCAGTCTGCAGTTCATTGGCATCTGTGATATGTTGGAGTGAGCTTCATACCCCATTGATAAAATGAGGCTGTCTGTAGTTCATTGGCAATTGTGATATGTTGGAGTGAGCTTCATACCCCATTGATAGAATGAGTCTGTCTGCAGTTCATTGGCATCTGTGATATGTTGGAGTGAGCTTCATACCCCATTGATAGAATGAGGCTGTCTGCAGTTCATTGGCATCTGTGATATGTTGGAGTGAGCTTCATACCCCATTGATAGAATGAGGCTGTCTGCAGTTCATTGGCATCTGTGATATGTTGGAGTGAGCTTCATACCCCATTGATAGAATGAGGCTGTCTGCAGTTCATTGGCATCTGTGATATGTTGGAGTGAGCTTCATACCCCATCGATAGAATGAGGCTGTCAGCAATTCATTGGCAACTATGAGTCAGTTTCACTCCTTTGCCAACCAGGCTTTTTAGCAATAAATAAGATTCTGTCTGTAGCTCAGTTCCAATCCAGATACAAAGGCACAGCTATGTCTGTGCTGGGGATGATCAAGATTTTGCCAGATTCACTCCTACCCCACTCTAATGGTCTTCATCCTTTTAAAAGATGAAGACTACTGGGCATGCATTGGGTCATAGGGCAGGCTTCTGGACCCTTCCAGAAAGTCATCCAATGGGAGGATGAGTTTTCATTGTGCAGACAAGGATAATTTTCCTCCAAGAAAGATTAGCTATGCAATAGCAACAGGTAAGTATACCATCATTAAAATTAGTTTTCCCCTTCCTCCCCCAGACAAATACATATTCTTTTAAGAAAAGTAGGAAAGGCAACAATTACATTTACTAAACATCATGCCATGTTGATCTGAGTATGACACATTGCAGGAGAAATGATCACTGTCACTGTTTGAAGTTAGACGAATAAAAAAATGAAACAAAATAAATCCAATGATAATGTCAAGTTAAGAGATATAGAAGAAGCCTTTTAGCTCCATGTGGTTTGGAACTGCAGTTTCTGAAACTCTACTGGAGGCACATAAAGTATAAGTGTACTTTACAAATTTTTGTTGAAAATAATTTTTACCTTTGCTGCATCAGTCTTAGATCACACTTTTGAACTGTTTGAATGCATGTTGCCAAGTCAGCAGAAGCAATATATGAAATTTCATTACACCTTAGTAAAAACTGGTCTAACTTTAGGACAAATTTTGACTGCCTTTCTCAGAAGGTCTTGCTTGGGTTTGCACATCTGCTATGATTGGATGTATAATGTTGGCTAAAAATTTATTACCAAATGTTTCTGTATTGCAATTTTGTATTTTTAAATCTGAACCTTCCCTCAGGACCATTTTCCCATATAAGGAATCCATGCGCCAAGTTTGGTGAGTTTCCAGTGTGGGGTTATGGCGTAGATAGCTTTGTAATTGCAGTATCCCTAATTTGTGGGTATGATTAAAATAAATAATAGAAAAGAGTGGAAAGCAACAAGCTCTGTGAAATTCAGCAAATAATTTATTTCCTGGAATACAGAGTAAAAATGTCAAAAAAAGGAACTTATGGTGTTGCAGATTTAAATCCCATATAATCCTTGAATTACAGACACAACTCCTAATAATTAAAGTTCTGAATAAACTTAAGTGGAAATCCAAATTAAATCCAATACTGATGTGCCTGTGGTGATATACCAACATTTGTTTGTTGGATCACAATAATACAATCCAAAATCTAAATGTTTGCAGTTTCAGTATAAAGTCAAGTCTCTATTTCAAAGAATGTTATTATTGAAGAGTACTTTTCATTTTCAAAGAAGAATCAGTTGATTTAAATAATTTAAATAAATAAATTCCAGCCCAAATGAATTTCTGGACACAACAATAATACAGTTGATTCTGCTAAGATCTTAAAGCACAAATGAATATTTTTTCCAGTAGCCAGAGCATATAGTCTGTTACTTTACCTGAGGTCACAATAAGCATTGTCTAGAAAATATTATCTAATGGAAAATAACTTTCTAGAATGATCCTAATGTTTACTAGATACAATCTCAGTTATAATTAGAAGGTCTGTTACTAAAATTATAGGGGCCCTGAGTGGCCGAGTGGTCTAAAGCTATCTCTGTTATGGATCACTGACATCTCACCTCTGTCTGCGTTGGTTCAAGTCTTGGATTCAGCCAATGTGGGTATGTGAGAAAGCTTGCCAGTAGCTTCTCGTGGGTTGGTGGTTCTTTCCAGGGTTTTCTCGGGTTCTTCCTCCACCATTAATACTGGCCGCCATGTATAGCCTATCGTGTGCTGAAAAATGGCATTAAATCCTACAACAACAACTAAAATTATATTATAGAATATGGAATATGTCAGGTAGGCCAGGTATATTGACAGGGGAGTTTCAGTAACTTAGACCCAAACCCAAATAAATGTTTAATTCTGTTAATAATGGTACTAATATTAAACCCACACACAAAGAGAATATTTTAGCTATGTATTAGTTGTTTACAGAATTAAAAAAATCAATAATTTAGGTCAAGTAGAAAATTCATTACAGCAGCATATCATGAAAGAAAAAACAACGCAAATTAAATATATATATAGAGCACTATGTTTTTTTGATCCATTGATTAGTCTTAACAAACTGCACAGACCCAGATCTGCCAGCACATTATGTGATGACAGATCTGGATCTGTGCAGTTTGCAGTTGGACTTGTCTGATAAGCGAGTGTAGATGGTACAATTTAGAAAATGTTAGCCGCAGCTTAGTTTATCACAAATCTGACAGTTCATCTAAAACCGATCCTGCACTATATAATCTCACTCTTTTGGCATCATGTTTAGCTGCATGACCCCCACCCAACCCCACAAACCTCTTGTTAAAGCCTGTCCCCTCCCCTCTTGACAGACATTGCCTGCAGGGGATGTATCAAAATTCTAAAATTATTGTGCATTTCTACAAACTACTGGTACCCCTAATCATACCTGTAAGCTCAAAATGTCTCCCAGGTGGAGTAGGTGTATTGACACAGTACAACTCATGCACATGTAATCATGGGCAATGTGTAGGAGGAGTGGCACATTATAGCACACACATGCGATCATGGTAATGTGCATGTGTATGATTCGGATTTTTAATGTAGCTTTAAAATAAAAAATTTAGTCATGTCGCTACAGTGTCTAGTGTCCCAGTTTGTAGTGATATCTAGAACTAGAGCATCATGCCACAGACATGTGGCATCATGTCCCACCCATCATGTTATCCTGACACAAGGGCAATGAGTCTTAACACTAACCTCTTAATGCTTTGTGCGAAGTGAGGCAGCTGTTAGTACCATTTTTATACATCTTTGGTATGACTCAGCCAGGGTTCAAACCCGTGACCTCCTGCATCTAAGGGGGACTCTTTATCCATTTAGGCCACTGGAGGAGTCTGCATTGATGGGCATGTGTAGGAACAGTGGCACATTATCACACACACATACATGCAGTGATGTGCAGTGTGTAGGAGGAGTGGCACATTAGAACATAAAAACCCACACATTCAGTGAGCAATATGTAGGAGAAATGGCACAGTATAACAAACACATGCAATGATGGGCAGTGTGTAGGAGTGACACAGTATAATGCATATGCACATACATGCAATGATGAACAATGTGTAGGAGTGACATAAGTGACACAGTATAATGCATATGCACATACATACAATGAAGAACAATGTGTAGGAGGAGTGGCACAGTATAATACATGCACATACACATGAGCAATGTGTAGGAGGAGTGTCAAAGTATAACACATGCACATACACACGAGCAATGTGTAGGAGGAGTGGCACAGTATAACACATGCACATACACACGAGCAATGTGTAGGAGGAGTGGCACAGTATAACACATGCACATACACATGAGCAATGTGTAGGAGGAGTGGCACAGTATAACACAAGCACATACACACATGCAATGATGGGCAATGTGTAGGAGGAGTGGCACAGTATAACACACACATGCACACAGGCAAAGGTGTCATATCTAGAGGGAGTGACACAGTATAACACATGTACAAATGCAGTGATGTGTAGGAGTGACACAGTATAACACATGCACATACACACATGCAATGATGGGCAATGTGTAGGAGGAGTGGCACAGTATAACACACACATGCACACAGGCAAAGGTGTCATATCTAGAGGGAATGACACAGTATAACACATGCACAAATGCAGTGATGTGTAGGAGTGACACAGTATAACACATACACAAATGCAGTGATGGGCAGTGTGTAGGAGTGACAGTATAAGAGCATTTCACCCAGTACACTTGTACAACATATGTATAAGTATTTCATCCAGTATCCTTGTACAACATATGTATGAATATTTCATCTAGTACGCTTGTATAACATGCATGAGTATTTCTTCTAGTACGCTTGTACAACATATGTATGAGTATTTCATCTAGTACGCTTGTACAACATATATATATTTCATCTAGTACACTTGTACAACATATGTATGAGTATTTCATCCAGTACACTTGTACAACATGTGTATGAGTATTTCATTTAGTACATTTGTACAAGATATGTATGAGTATTTCATCTAGTACACTTGTACAACATATGCATGAGTATTTCATCCAGTACACTTGTACAAGATATGTATGAGTATTTCATCTAGTACACTTGTACAGCTATTGTTACAGTATGAGGATTTCATCCAGTACACTTGTACAACATACGTATATTTCATCTAGTACACTTGTACAACATATGCATATGTGCTTAGAGAAATGCCTGACCTGTGTTACCATATTTATAATAATTTCATTTCAGATAAACGGGTCATGTTCGCAGCTCAGAAGGGAAAGAAGCAGCCATCAGAATTATCTTCAGTAGTTGACCTAACAAACTTCTCATTAGAACTATTAGACAGTGACACACAGACAGAATCCAAGGTGACTGGTTCCAGTTCTGCTTTGCAAACATCTGATCATATTTCAGTGAATATTGAACCAGATGCTATGCATGGCAAGAGGCCCACGCTTTCAGAGGAGCAAAAAGATGGCTTCCCTTCAGAGAAAGATCCTGAGCAGAGTCATTTTGTTGAAAATGATATGGAGATAGATATCCCATCAGTGGTCAAAACTGAAGATGTTAAGGAGATAGAGGTCCCAACAGTGGTGAAAAATGAAGATGGAGAGATATTTTTCATTGAGAGCATTAATGATGAAGTTAGTACCAAAGAATCAGAATCGCTGGTGTCAGTTACATCTTCTCAGATAGGTGATAAGAGAGATTCATTTCTCCTAAATTCAGATCATAGTGAGATAGACAAATACAATGGTAATTCAGCATCTCATGAGAACAGTCCCTGCCATGGGAGTGAATCTTCTGCAGAAAAAAGAAGGAGGATCTCAGTGGAATTTGATGATTTGCAGCCTTTTCATCAACCCAGTACTGATCCCACATGTCAGATACAACAGTCTCAGACTGGAAACCTTACTTTATCCTACCAAGATCAGACTGATATCCAGACTATGTTCCCACAGTGTAAGAGTGGTACTCAAACTTTATCCAACCAAGATCAGACAGGCACTGAAAAGGATTCTCCACAATCTGAAAGAAGCACAGGAAAACACAGTCCAAAATCATCAGATGGTGAAGTTACAGACATGTCTGAGATGAGTAGGTTTTATTCCAAAGACAAAAAAAGCAGACAGTTTTTATCAGTGGTTCCAGGCAGTGTTCATTCTGGTTCTGAATATCATTCAGAAAGTACAAGTCCATGGCAAAGATTCTCAGACACAAAATCGGATGATTATCAAAAGTCTGACCAAAAAAACTCTTCTAGAGGTCCTACCCTTTCTAAGAGTAACAATGAAGACAATCACATTTTTGGTACCTCATCAAAAATATATTCATCTAGTAATCAGTCAGTGAGCTCAGTTAGAGTTGAAAACCAGTCCATGTTGACAAATAATGACCAGTGTAGCAACCAGTCTCTAAACAGACACTCTTGTATTGATAGGCAACAAGAGAATCAAGCGTCAGTGTTAGATTTTGATGGTTGCCATGGCAACATGAAAGTATTGGCAGCCAGAAAAAGAAGTTGTGAATTTTCTCAGGGACATAAACCACAGGAAATCTCACAATTTTCACACATGACATCATCTCAGATGGAAAAAGAGAAAGTTCAGAGTCACTTACAACAAATGTCCAATGTAAAAAGGGACAAAGAAACCGATTCTGATGTCTTTATTGTTGATCTTACATGCAGCAGTAAGAGTGAGGAAAGGAGCAGCTGTGATCAACTCCTTCCTGGGAATCCATCAGAACAACAAATGACAATGCTTAGAGACCTACATAGGCAAAGAATGTCTTCAGACACTGTTGGGTATCAAAGAAGATGCCAACCCCAGTATAGAGTTGCATCTGCTGAAAGAAGTGCTCCACATATGCAGAATGCTGTTGAAGGTTTTGGTCAAAGTCTTGTCTCACCTACAGGAATTTATCAGAGATCTCCAAATGAGCATATGCAAAGTAATATTTTAAGTTCTTCACCCAAGAATTCATTGCAGTTTTCTCTAGGATCTCATGGGCACCAAAAGCTCTCTGGTACCATGGCAACATCTCAGATGGGTCAAACGGTTGCACAAAGAAATCCTATGTTCACATCCCCTTTACACATCAACAGAACAAGTCCACAGGGTATGACTACCTCCAAGAATATAATTTGTGATGCTATGGCTGCAACCACTTCTCAGGGTCAAGGTCAGTTGTCAACACCGAGAGGACAGCTTGAAGGTATTCAGGGTCCAAACATTCAACATTTGGGACTTAATGCTGATTCTCAGATACTTAGTATATCTGGGATAAAAACAAACAGAGCAAAATTTGATGAAAGCACATTTGTTTTAATTGGCAACATGGCAAAATGCCTTTTGTGTAATAAAATCCTCAAGAACAAAATGAGCAGGCGATACCATTGGAGGTATCATATGGGAGAGAAACCCTATAAATGTAAGTATTGTGAACAGCGATTTGGACATCCCTCCAACCTTGTCACCCATACCAGGACACATACACGGCCATTTCAGTGCATCTATTGTTCAGCGAAGTTTGCAAGAAGGACAGAGCTTGAGAAGCACAATTCAGATAGACACAGTAATATGTGACACAATATGAATCATTCAGTTATTCAGTTGTTTTAATTTAAATCAACACTTGTAAGTATAGGTGTATGAAAGATAAATTTGATATCAGTACTATATTTTACTATTGTCTGCTATTTCTTTTGGAAACAAACTGATTGATTTATCATAAGTTTGATAGTTTTTCGCATTCTTCTTTGAAATGATAAAATTAATTTCTTTTGTATAATCATGTACATTTATAATGAAACCCACAGGTGATCTATTTTCTCAGTATCTGATAAGCTATTTATTATTGCAAAATGTCAGTTATCTGGACAACCAATTATCCCAGCACTCTGTCCACCAGGGGGTCTAGATAATTGATGTTTTACATTAATTAATTGTGGTTGAGATAATTGATGTTTTACTGTAATTGATCTGGGTCTAGATAAATGATGTTGAACTATAATTGATCTGGGTATAGATACTTTATGTTCTACTGTAATTGATCTGGGTCTAGATAATTGATGTTTTACTTTAATTTATCTGGATCTAGATAATTGATGTTTTACAGTAATTGATTTGGGTCTAGATAATTGATGTTTTACTGTAATTGATCTGGGTATAGGTACTTGATGTTTTACAGTAATTGATCTGGGTCTAGATAATTGATGTTTTACAGTAATTGATCTGGGTCTAGATAATTGATGTTTTACTGTAATTGATCTGGGTCTAGATAAATGATGTTTTACAGTAATTGATCTGGGTCTAGATAGTTGATGTTTTACAGTAATTGATGTGTCTAGTTAATTTATATTGAACTGTAATTGATCTGGGTCTAGGTACTCTGTTTTACATTAATTGATCTGGGTCTAGATAATTGATGTTTTACTGTAATTGATCTAGGTCTAGATAATTGATGTTTTACAGGAATTGACATGTGTCTAGTTAATTGATGTTCAACTGTAATTGATCTGGATCTAGGTACTTGATGTTTTACAATTACTGTAATTGATGTGTGTCTGGGTAATTGATGTTTAACTGTAATTGATCTGGGTCTAGATAATTGATATTTTACTGTAACTGTTCTGGGTCTAGATAATTGATGTTTTACAGTAATTTTATTACCCAGTTAATTAGGATTTTAATATTGCTTTTAGAACAATGTCTGTTTTGCTGCCTGAACGAATTTTAGATTTTAATTTTTCTTCTATGGATGTGACTTTATGATTGTATACATCAGTTGCATATACAAAAGTTTATCTTGGCTAACACTGAAAGTCATAGATGTTTTAAGGAAATTTATTTTACAATATATAACTTTTGTATCTTTATTTGCACTGTAAAACCATATGTTGATAACGAAAGTTATATAAAAAAAAGGTACATGTAAATATTACAGGTAGATAGACATGTAGATGTGGAAACAAAGGAAGAGTTAGAATTTAAATAGTAAAGGTAGGCAAATACATGTATATATAAATAAATAGTTTGGTGGAAAAGAGTTTTGGAAATAGATTGTTCAGAGAGAGAGAGAGAGAGAGAGATATATGTTAGGTAAAATACCTTAAAGTGAACAATTAAACAGCCCAGAACATAAATGGTAGCTTAATTTTAATCATGTTTTAATATATCATAACATTTTACCACATTCTCATTTCTAGTTAAAGTTCAGTCAGTCATGCATATTTAAGTATCCAGCTAGTAAGAAGACTGGTAAAACTGAGTCCTAAAATGAATGAGGTAAAACTGAGTCCTAAAATGAATGAGGTAAAACTGGGTCCCAGATTGAATGAGGTAAAACTGGGTCTCACATTGAATGAGGTAAAAACTGCATTCCAAATTGAATGGTGGCGCTCACCAGATAATATGTACTTTTGAGAGAGTGACGTATGTAAGGTGAAGTAGTTCGCATTTAAAACATGCACAGTGGAGAGAATGTTTGCATACCTCTATGCTACATTAATGTAATGTGGATGATATTTCTTTTGGATATTGTACTTTTGGAAATTTTACATGATTTAAGCACACTGCTAACTAAAACGACTGCTCCCTTGTGTTAAAAAGTCAGTCTGAATTAGTCTAAAGTACACTATACATAGCAGCTATTAAAATAGGGAAAATGAATTTTGCCAGACTAGACAATACCAGCTTCTGAAAGTGCAATGAATGAATTACCAAATATATAAAATGTAAAAAAAGTTATCGGCTCTTTTTTATACAAATGACCTCTGAAGTTCAGGAAGTGAAAATGACCAAGTAGAGCTAGCACTTTTTTGAAAGGTGCACATTTGAAGTAAGGCCAAGCTGTATACTCTATAACCCATAGTACACCCATCAATCATACACCAAAATAAAGGGAATTAAAGGTTCTTTGCATTATACCTAAGATATACAAGGTCTTTTTTAAATAGCCAGTATAACCAGTGAGGAAAGCCGGGGACATTCTTTTTCTTTAAATTCCTAACCCTATGCAAAATGCGAAACTGTATAGCGCCACCAATGAAGTAAATAAAACTGAGTCCCACATTGAATGAGGTAAAAATAGTAAAACTGAGTCCCACATTGAATGAGATAAAACAGTCCCACATTGAATGAGGTAAAACGGTAAAAGGACATAGAACACAATTAATTTTACCATGTGTTCTCGACATTTGTTTCTGAATACTGACCTTTCCACTGTGTGACAGTCAATACAAATCATATGTTAATCTAAATTTCCTTCAAAGTTGACTGCAGGATGAGGTTCTTGTCAAAGGTTGACCTGCATTTTTTTGAGAGGCAGGACTGTCAACAGAGCAGCATGTAAACAGAACACAGATTTCACTTTCGGATCATCACCAAGGCCTTATTACTCACTGTGCACTGTTGCCCTGAGCTCATATTCTCAAGAATAAACAATAATCTTTAAATCCCTACCAAAAATGCACAAATGTAACTCTTCTGTCACCACCAAAATGAGAGAGGAAAAAATGTTCTGAAAGTAGACTAGAACTACATTCGTATGTGTCACTGCCATCTCACCTCTGTCTGCGTGGGTTTGAGTCTCGGATTCAGCTAATGTGGGTATGTGAGAAAGCTAGCCAGTAGCTTTTCGTGGGTCAGTGGTTCCTTCCGGGGGTTTCCTGTGTTCTTTTTCCACCATTAATACTGGCCGTCATGTATAGTTTATCATGTGCTGAAGGGTGGCGTTAAACCCTACAACAACAATATATTTGTACTGGAAGCACTAATTGTGACCTGATTCCAAAACTGAGTCTCACATTGAATGAGGTAAAACTGAGTCTTACATTGCATGAGGTAAAACTGAGTCTCACTTTGCATGAGGGAAAACTGTGTCCCACATTGACTGAGGTTAAACTTGAATAGTCCCATTGAATAAGGTAAAACTGAGTTCCACATTAACTGAGGTAAATTTGAGTCCCACATTGAGTGAGGTAAATCTGAGTGCAATATCAATGAATTTACATTTTGCATTTTTTATGAAGAGTATTGTGTCCACTCACATGTCTGCTTCCGCTCCCATGTCATCCACTTTTGACCTGGAAATCTGTGACATAAATCTAAACAATATTTGAGGAACTGACTTTTGAGAATGATTTGGGAGCACTCTTTCCATCCTTTTAATTATTTGTCAAACAGTAAGCATCTACCCTGTAACAGTCATATAAACAACAGATAATTAACACGTCTTCTTGTGCTAGATTGGCAGATTGTTAGAAATAAGTGCCTTTTTACCCAAACACACCTGTCAGAGAAATCTCACAAGTTATTAACAACTGTCATCTAATCACATTGAAATTGGTGACATGCACTTAAACAATCCTTGACAAGCTGACTTGTTTAGAGTCCGCAATCTCTGTGTATTTGGAGATTTTTTAACAAACAGGCCATAGCAGGCTTAGAACTTGAGATTTGGTGAATCCCATCTTCAAATATTGGTTGTAAATATAACTGGAATTGTGAAACTTGGTGAAATGATGAATCTTGACAGGTACTACAGCCTCATCACAAAAGTATGACAGTATGACCCATATTGTTAACTTTGATTAAATTTCTTATTTCAAGTTATTTTTCTAGTTTTGTTCGTGTTAGAAGCATCCCATTCGATGATTGCATGCATTTATGTTAGCAAAAAGAATGTTGCTGTGACCAACATTTCACATTTTTCAAGGTTATCTTGATATTTTTACATTTAGGGCATGAGCACAATTTTTTTATGCACCCAGTATACAACTGTTATACAGGGAAGAATAAAAGTTGGTATGGGGATGTATCTTGATGAGTACTACATGCTCAGCAAAAGTAGGTCATTGGGACCTACAATTTACATTGAATTAGGTTCAGTTTTGTGTTTTATTTATTGAGCACTGTTTGTGCCAGGCTAGGTGATTTGATTCATTTCTGCCAGTACCAGACACTTACAAATATAGGTCACCATAACCTACATGTCACATCTTAGGTTAAATTTTTGTATTGATCTCATGACCAGATAGGTCTTTTGCATACCGTGTGTATACCGTCCTATATAGAATCATGAATCTTGGTGAGCGGGTGTGTCTTGATGAGCAGAATTGGTTGTTATGGCTCGCTTCACACTTCAGGGACTTGGGGTTAATTTTGTACGGATTTTCATTTCTCAGGCACTATTTATGAGGCAGTCGTGAAATTAATGATTTTTGTATCTGTTTTAACTACACCCTTATGACAAAAGTTCACCATGGCATATTTTTAATTTTAAGCTGGCTTTGGTCACAAGCATTTGGCTCATGGATTATTTGAGTTTTTATCTTGCTATACTTAGAACCATGAAACTTGATGAGTGCTTGTATCTTCATATGCACTACATTTTTAATGCATAAATGATCATTGTGACCTATATTTTTGCCACAGTGAATTTCTTGAATTTCTTTTTCATAGGTCATTTGATGGGTGTTGTTCATGTTCCTGTTGGATGCATTTCTGTTAGCACTACACCCTTACAACCAAAGGTCACTGTGATGTATGTTGTATACATTACTAACATGGGAGCCATGGTAGGTTAGAGCATCTGACTCAAGTGTGTGTGTTTGATACACACCTGCTCTACCCAGGTTGGCTGCCCTGGTGTGTCCATAGAAAAAGGCACTTGGCACCCATTTCTTTTTCTTGATATGGCCAATAATGTGTTAAAAGTTCTGTTAAAACCAACAACAAGCAAACTTTACTTATATAATTCAATTGTGAATGAGAGTATTGGAATTAAATAAATGGACTGCATGTTTGTCATTTAAGCCTCAGTTGTAGTGACTAATCAATGTAATTATTTATACATGAACTATCCTTCTAGCAGTATTCATACTGGCTGTCACTCCAATGTTGATCTTAGCCTTTCACTTTAATCCAGTAAAATGTGGGCTGTGTTATTTGCAGTGTCAGCATTTAGTCGATTTCCTCTACTGAGCAATCTGTTCTGACTAGAAATTTCCATATGGTGGACAAATGCTTTCATCAAGTTAGCATGTTTTTAAATTTTCAGGTTCTTAGAACCAGGTTCTTCACATATTTAAGAATAAGCCTTTTTATTGGAAAGTAAATATTTAATCCATATCCTTGTTGTTTTGGGTTGAACACCATTTCTGAGCACAAGATAGGCTATACATGGCGGCAGGTGTACAACTGGCTTTCTTACATACCCATACTGGCTGAGCTGAGATTTGAACCCACATGGATGAAGGTTAGATGGCCTGGGTCCCTCTCCATATAATTCAGTAAAAAGGTCTAAGATACTTCAGGTATATGACATTCTTGGTAATTTAGTTGTATATTTAGGTTCTCTAAGCCACTGTTTACATGTCATAGTTTGTAAGGTCAAATGTGCATGAACACAATTGTGCATGCATTGCCTGCAGTAAGCTACATCATTTGACTGTTGGCATTTGTGACCTGGCACCATTATCTGGCAACCTTTACAGTGGTATTGCCACCTAGAATCATTATCTGGCAACCTTTACAGTAGTATTGCCACCTAGAATCATTATCTGGCAACCTTTACAGTAGTATTGCCACCTAGAATCATTATCTATCAACTTGTACAATAGTATTGCCACCTAGAATCATCTGGCAAATTTTACAGTAGTATTACCACCTAGCACCATTGTCTGGCAATTGTTACATTAGGAATGTCACCTAGAAACATTATCTGGCAACTTTCACAATTGTATTGCCACCTAGCACCATTGTCTGGCAATTGTTACAGTAGGATTGCCACCTAGAAACATTATCTGGCAACTTTCACAATTGTATTGCCACCTAGCACCATTATCTGGCAACTTTTACAGTAGGAATGCCACCTAGAACCATTATCTAGCAATTTTTACAGTAGGATTGCCACCTAGAACCATTATCTGTCAACTTTTACAGTAGGATTGCCATTTAGAACTATTATCTAGCAACTATTTACAGTAGGATTTCCACCTAGCACCATTATCTATCAACTTGTACAATAGTATTGCCACCTAGAACTATTATCTGGCAAATTTTACAGTAGGAGTGCCACATAGCACCATTCATTGGCAATTTCACTGTTTGTATGGTAGGAGTACTGCATAGCACCATTCATTGGCAATTTCACTGTTTGTATGACAGGACTGCCACATAACACAATTCATTGGCAATTTCACTGTTTGTATGGTAGGATTGCCACATAACACAATTCATTGGCAGTTTCTCTGTTTGTATGACAAGACTGCCACATAACACAATTCATTGGCAATTTCACTGTTTGTATGGTAGGAGTACCACATAGCACCATTCTGTGGCAGTTTTTATGGTAGGAGTGCCACATAGTATCATTTAATGACAACTTGTACAGTAGGATTGTTTGCTAATGCTTGCATTATTGAATACAGCCGTGTTTTCTAGGGTTGGACAAAGATAACTGCTACCGAGGCAGATTTTAAGAAGTGATTTAAAAATGAAGAGAAACAGATGTAATCTCTGAATTGTATCAACTCACTATATCACCTCATTTTTGATATGATGGGACAAAAACATTAGGGCCACGAGTGCCCGAGTGGTCTAAAGCGCTCACCATTACGGATCACTGCCATCTCACCTCTGTCTGCGTGGGTTCGAGTCTCAGATTTAGCTAATGTGGTTATGTGGGTAAGCTTGCCAGTAGCTTCTTGTGGGCTGGTAATTCTTCCTGGGGTTTACCAAGGTTCTTCCTCCGCCATTTATACTGGCTGCCATGTATAGCCTATCTTGTGCTGCGAAATGGCTTTAAACCCTACAACAACAACAGCAACAACAACAACATCAATTTCCATTATTTTATACTTTTATGGCCAGTTATTAACGAGACCATCATTTAGTTTCAAGATCACTATAGTCTGTATTAATTGTCAGCATGATATTTTAGAATGTTCACTGTTAAGACGTTCATGGAGATTACCTATGTTATTATAGGTTACATTCTGGTTTTGCATACAGTAAATGTTCCTGTTTTCCTATGGAATGCATTTTTGAACTTTGACACTGACTTCTTGTGTATAAACATGTGTCCATTGTGTAGCTTAATTACAGGTCACTACACAAAATGTGTTGCCCCAGAATTTACTGTTGTACTTAATGGTTCATAAGGAATGGTTGTACAAAAATAAGAGTGTATGAAAATGAACTTGATGAAACTATGAACCATGGATTACTGATGCTGGATGTTTAATAGAATGTTAAAATGTATAGGAGGTTTTGCATTTCTTTCTTTCTTTCTTTCTTTCTTTCAGTAAAATAATATTTAATTATAGTACAAAATAAAGATTCACAAACAAAAAGAGAAAACATTCTTTAGTGTTTGATTGCTTGCTACCTTTAAAGAGAGAGAAACTAAGAAAAATAGTTGTTTTAGTTGGACTTAGCTTACATTTCAAAAATATCATTTAGTTTGGAGGTATTTATCCAGAGACGTATCACTGTCAGAGCTGTTATATCATGTCCTACCTTGTATCGGACTTGTCCTGTAGTAAGTTAATTGACGTTTCTGGACAAGAGTCACATCTTCTCACCGTAAATAAGCACAATACAGGACATTTCCAAAAAATGTAGATTCCATTACTCCTACTATACCGTGTAATCTAAAATTACAGGAGCAGTCAGACTTAAAGGTATTCATCAGTCCTACTTGAGGGTATTCATCAGTCAGACTTAAGGGTATTCATTAGTCAGACTTGAGGGTATTCATCAGTCAGGTTTGAGGGTATTCATCAGTCAGACTTGAGGGTATTCATTAGTCAGACTTGAGGGTATTCATCAGTCAGGTTTGAGGGTATTCATCAGTCAGACTTGAGGGTATTCATCGGTCAGACTTGAGGGTATTCATCAGTCAGACTTGAGGATATTCATTTTTCGTACTTGAGGGTATTCATTCAAAAATTGAAAAATGTGTTCTGAAGACAATTAGCAAAAACAAAATAGTAATAATGTTCAATTTTTGTGCACAAAATCAATGGCAGACTGTAGTGCAAGAGAAACATTTAAGGGAGATAAATCTCTTAGTGTGTTGTGAAGTACAGTTATGCTTTCTCTGAATTAGTTCTCTTGATGAGTATTTACAGACAATTATGTAAAGTTATCTGTACCATGAACATACTCTGCACTACAGGATGTGTTTAATTTATAAATCATCAGTATATTAGCAGCAGTTAGAAAGCAAGAGTGCTGCTGGTTTGCGATGAAAAATGTTTATAGTGATGACTTCATCACAGCATAAAACAGTGATCTAAGACCTGTTAAAATCCTAATGGACGATAGAGATGTAGTTGTTCATGTGAAATAGTGACCTAAAATACATGCAAAATAGTTGTATAAATATGTTTTACTTGTTTGTAAGTAAAAAAAATAATGACTGTTTAAATATATATTGGAATTTTTCCAATAAATCAATCGCAGACTTTGATGCTTTATATACCAATACTAAATGCCCACCACTAAAAATGTTTTATGAACCCCAACCTTTAATGTCCTTTCCAACCAGAAAAGACTTAACAAGGCCAAAATAAGTGAAGTTAAACAAAATCCTTATTATTACAGATTATTTAATGTAAATAAGTATATATTTTATTGTATCAACAATACAGATTTGTATACTTTTTTATTGATATTGAACTATATTGATTGTCATCAGTTGAAACATTCAACACTTTGTCTCCGTAGATCCTCAGCTTGACTTTACAATGAGATTTATGACATGACATTGCTTTTGACATTTTGACTTGACAATGAGATTTATGACATGACATTGCTTTTGACATTTTGACTTGACAATGAGATTTATGACATGCCCCATTAATTGATATTTAATTGACCTTGCTATTGACATTTTGAAAAAATTGAAGAAAGGGATATGGTCAGTGAATGCTTTACACACCAAATTTGTACCAGAAATGAGAAAAGTTAAAGATCACTATTTTGATAGTATGGAATATTTAACATGGGATTCATAAAATTTTTATATCAACATGAACAATGAAGATGGTAGATTTTTTATTTTGCTCTGCTGTGGAAATTATGTTAAACACATAAAGTGATGATGTAGAAAGATCACTAGAAAATAATTCCGATACAGTTATGGGTATGATTGATGTATGCTAAAACTTGAGCACATTGGGAAATTTTTAAAATGAGTTTGACATATCTGTAAATGTTTATAAAATAGTTAAACTGTGTTACGTGAAACCAGTTAGAGTTAACTGAAATAGGAAGACAAAAACATTGACTGATTAATTATATTTCAGCATGGCAATATTACCATCTGCAAAGTTACAATTACATTGGACATTTTGTTTCATGATTGGTACCCTCACAGATAAATAGACATGACAGAAAGAAAAATGTTTTAATGTTTTCAGTATAACAGAAATAGTGAACACCAAACATATTAACTCAGTTGATATGCCAGAAGAATGTTTAGTTAAAAAATTAAATAAATTAGAAATTTCAGTTGAAATTTATTGCTATTTGGAAAATATCATCATGCCAGAGACACAGATTTGTAAACAACTAAAGGTCATTATTCCTTTGGAACATATCATCTGCGGTGTTGAAATAACTTCAGGAATCAAAACCATCAAAAACATTCCATCAGCACTTTGTTCATATGTTAATTCAATCCACAAGAGATATAAAACAATAGTTTACAAACGAACAAACTGCATTGAAGTATTTTTTCTTACAATGAATTGGGGTATAATTCTTAAAGGAAAAAAATGAAAAAAGTATGTTATTCACACACAGAAGTGAATGATATTTCAACTAATGAAACGTAGGGCATATATCAGCATATGCCATTGGTTCAATACAGCAAATGTGGAGAAGATAAGAAACATGGATTGCTGTACAGGCAAGTTTAAAGGTTCTGCAATTATCTAAAATAATGCGTTCAGTCACAACTTTTGGTTTTGAAAATCGTTAATTTATGAAGAAATTGGTTAAAAATTATCTAGATGAAGAGGGAAAAGCATTACTAACAATGGTAACATTTACCAACAATGGTAACAATTATATTTCAGTAGCGAAAACTTTCGTAATTGCTAGGTTGATAAAAAAAAATTATCAGACATATTGATGTTTTATGACATTTTTGAGAAATGGAAGAATGTGTATATTAAAATTACAAAGTAAAACCTGCTCACTATTATACTGGGGCCAGGGCCAGCACATAGTATATTTTTAAAGATGACTTTAAAACATGTACTTTGAATAAATCATGACAGTACCTGCCAACCTTCCAGAGAGTGTTGGCAGCGGGGTTTTAGACTTTCGTGTTGAGTGGAATCAAGTAGGGGAAGTCAGTCCCAATGACCCAGATAAATTAACAGCATAAAATTGAGAATAAGGTATCTTCTAGAAGCCTATAGAGAATGACAGGAAATTCAAAATTAAATGAGACAATAGCATTCCTGCTTTCATTAAAGCATTTAATACGCTTTCAAAATAAAAATAGGTTTTAGACTAGCACTGTCAGATATTATCACCACACACTCAAATAACCAGAGAAGCACAGACATTAAATTAAAAAACAATGTTTCTTTATTATGAAAATATTTTGGACAGTCTAAAGATTGCATTAGTTGCAATCTTTGCTGTTCTCAATCATTCAGTGGGTGGTATGCAGGTAAGGCAAGTGTCATTTTTGTTCATATTTGCACTCAGTAGAGACTGGGTGGTACTGTTGTTCAGATTTTCGCCAAGATGTTACATTTTCTCGGCATGGAAAAAGATTTTTCTGCGAATGCAGCGGCATGGCTGTGATGGAGTGGCAGAACATGCAAGTTTGAAAAATGATCTGTAACTGAAAACAAGCTAGAAGTGATTTGGAGAAAGACTTTAAATTGACTAATTATAGTGTGTTTGGTAACAAGCTTGGAAAGTCTAAGTAAGAAAGATAAATATTAGAAAAGAATAAAGGAG
Organism: Sinohyriopsis cumingii; assembly: GCA_028554795.2. Classification (NCBI taxonomy): domain Eukaryota; kingdom Metazoa; phylum Mollusca; class Bivalvia; order Unionida; family Unionidae; genus Sinohyriopsis; species Sinohyriopsis cumingii. The sequence goes on along the minus strand of JAPYKE020000125.1, from coordinate 540,174 downwards.
TTTCAATGAAAATAATTATTTATCTGTGTCTAATTTGCAGTGACGTCAATTATTGGTGTTGGTTACAAAACAAGAAAATTAAATAAACTACATTTTCAGAGGATTACCAGTCGGAGTAAAGCAACTTTTTTAATATTACTTTTATTTCATCGTGTTAAGAAGCAAATACCGCGATAGACACGTTATTGGTACACAATAAGTATATATCTTTTCTGAGAAGGAAAACTTTATAGTGATATGAATGGCGACATTACATTTTATGTCAACATATTTTATATCCCACAAATAAAGGAGAAGGTTCATGAACTTTTCAACCATGAGTGGAATGGCGTTTTCATTAAGAACGATTATTTTAAGGTCAAACCTTCATTCAACTTGGACTGACTGAACCAATTAGAAGGTTTGTTAAGAAATTTTAACAAAGAATGATTGATCAAAAACAATATATAATGTGATATGTACAACGAATATTTATTTATCCACAAGGAAAATAGTCAAGAGTTGAACTGGCTCGGGTAATACAATCATGAGATGTATACATTTAAAATGAACAGAATTCATTTGTCTATGTATGATGACAACCGTTAGTTTTAACAATGCAAATATGTTACCTTGAGAACACCACTAATGCCTAGCATTTTTGCCTAAGTCCTTATAACTGAGTTTTACATATGTACAAAGAACCATGCTGATATTTCCAAATCTCAGCCACTTCAGCCTTGTTTGATAAGGTTGGTTAGTTTCTTTTTTATATACATAATTTTGGCACATTATCCTTGAGTAACCTCTTTCTTTGCAAGTCTTGTTGGACAGGACAAGTGGATAGATTATAGCAATGTAATCCTAAAAGATTTTGTTTCCGTGATTAGTCACTCCACAATCATTTTATTTGGCTCCATTTTGGTTAAACACTTTTTACTGTGTTCAAAATTTACCAATCGTACATGTTGCAATTTCAGCGCACAACATACATTTGCATAATCTCCAGAGGCCATTAGTACTTCCGTTGTAAAGGCATATTTTGCATTTCGTACTGCCTCTGTCATTCAGGTCTAAAACATGTTAGATTTCAACTGATTGTGTTGGATGTTCATGCATGCTTCCGAAACAAGTATTTTGCGGGTATCCATATTTTAACTTCTTTTTTTCTAAATCTTTCATTTTAGTTACTCATTTCTTTGTTTAAAAAATCTGTTTTCATTTATTTATGCAGTCTTTTTTTGTAATTCTTCTTTTGTTTCTTGCGTCTAATTATATTTTTCATCAGCCCCGTAAATGCTAGATTGCAGCTGAAAAATTAAGTCTTTTCCAATGTTAGTCCAAAGCAGCTAAGTTCGTCAGATTACAATTGCTTTGCAAATCAATAGATGAATCTCGTTATCGCTGTGTGAATATATTCTAGGCATCTAAACTATTTTTATGTTCTCATCAATCTGACTTTGCAGATCTAAGAATTTTGTTTAGCTCTTTCACTACATCTTTGCTGAATAGCTATAAGTTTATTGTCAACTTATTCCCTCAATATCTTTCGACAAACCGACTAGTAATTCAGTTAATTTAACAGGATCGCTTAAATTTGTGATGGAGTTTTGTTGAAATTTAATAAGTTTTAATTCATTACTAATAGATACCACTGTCCTTTGTCTAGGCTTCTGCATCGAAATCTCTGTATTTTTCTTATAATTTCTTCCTTTCTTTTATAACAAGTTGTTTCAGTTCCCCTATGTCCAGATTTGCTATTGACCCATAGGAGCACCAGGATTACGTCGATGAGTTTCGAACGTCTTGACTAGCTGTCTTGGTCTTGTATTGTTTTCCAACAGAATAAAAACTTCAGTTTAACTACATGGTTTGATTTTTTATTTTAATGTGTGATTCAAAGGTATTATGTCGCCATGCCATGTCACATACTTGAAATCAGCAGGCCAACTTCCAGCAGTTCTTCCAAAACCTTATAAAAAGTTGTTGAAGGGTCGAAGCCCTTTCGACGACGAATCTTTAATAACTTTTCAATATTTCCCATTAGGAGTTGTAAACCATAAAATAATCTGTCACGTTTGGAGTCATTCATTGTTTATCTTATACACCTTGAACATCACATTATGATAAAATTCTCCAAAACAACTGTTTGGAGTCTTTATCACACAACAGATAATGATATTGATATCACCAAAACTAGGTGTATAATGCTTCATGGTGATGGCGAAAACTGACATTATGAATGAACACGCTTCCAGTAATCTTTAAATAATGCTATTGAAGGCATTGGTTCTTTTAGGTTTCCGGTACAAGCTGAACACATTCTAGACACACAAAGATCAAGATAGCTATTTTTGGAGACGACTCGTTATTCAGAAAATCATCATCGACATATAAAGCCCTTCCAACAGTTTCGGTATTCGTTTCGAAATTACTTGATTGCTTTTTATCCCCGTCAAGTGTGCAAATGTAGAAGATTGTTTGGAAATACTATCATTGACACAGGAGACAAGTATTGGGAGTCATGTACAAGTTTCCTTGGTAAACCTGGCCCTATGTATAGCGTATTTGACTGAGAAATCGTTTTCTCCAGCAAAAATAACCACGTATCTATATAGAATAGAATATATGCATAACCTTGATGATTTTGTAGATCCTACATCATCGTCCGTGGTTCAAAATATCTACATCTTGCCTTTCTCACATTTCTATGGTCTATCTATTACCTCTTTCTACTTATATCCTGCTCCTTACATTGCTACATAAACATATATTATCTCAGCGACCGTTTGGTAAAATGGTCGGTGTCAAAATATACTACAAATACCACAAATACTGGTTCAAAATTTGCACTTATTGTAAATCACAATTAGTTGGATATCTGACACAGCTCTAGAGAGTTTCCTGAGAAAACTTTGAGAGGAATAATTAGAATAATTAGAAAGATAGGGAAAATTATACCATTGCAAGAAAGACTGGAATAACCATTTAAAGAAATGAGTATAACAATTGTTACTACAGTCTCTGCTCGTGAGATGACAAGGTATCAATTGTTACTAAAGTTGCTGCTTGTGGGAAGATAATGTCAACCGTTGTTCTATCAAATAGCTAATTGGTCGAAAGGTTTAGTAGTGGTTCGTGGAGGCAGCACTGCTCCATCAAGTGCAAAGATGGACCTCTCGGCAAACCTGGACCTCTACACAGCGTTATTGACCGAACAATAGTTTTCTGCAGCAACAATATCCACGTATCTTTATGGAAGAGAATACATAGATAACTTTGACATTTTTGTGATCATGCATCATCTTCATTGGTTCAAAACATCTACATCTTGCTTTCTCACATTTTCTATAATCTCTGTATTACATCTTTCTACTTAATATATAAATATATATTACGTCTTTCTGCTAAATATCCTGTATGTACAGTCCTACATAAATATATGTTACGTCTTTCTGCTAAATATCCTGTATGTACAGTCCTACATAAATATATGTTACGTCTTTCTACTTAATATCATATATATGCAATGCTACATCAATATATATTACGTCTTTCTACTTAATATACTGTATATACAGTGCTACATAAATATATATTTGTCAGAGAGATCTTTTGATAAAATTTTTGGTGTGAAAATGTACCGCAAATACTGCTTCAAAATTTGCGTAACTAGTTAGATATCTGAACAACTCGAGAGAGTTTCCAGAGAAAACATTGATAGGTTTAATGAGAAAGATAGGGAAAATTAGAAGAAACACTCAAATAACCGTTTAAAGAAATGAGTATAACAATTGTTAACACAGTCACTGCATGTGGAATGACAATGTCAACCGTTGTTCTATCAAATAGTTAACTGTGTACAAGGTTTAAGAGTGACTGGTGGAAGAGGCACTGCTCCATCAGGAATAAAGATAATTCGTTCGTTAATAAAAAGTTCAAAAGAGCTACGTAATTATTTATATTTATTTGTGCGTGTGAGAAAAAGACAACACAAATAACCCAACATTCACTCCCCAAGCAACAGCAATAATGCATACAGCTATTTATAGCGCAATAATTTGGTTTGCTCAGGAGTGCTTGTCCGAATTATTTCTTTGTCGTGGTGTTAATATGCTTGTCATCTGTATTTTTGACTGGAGGTCAAATCATCAAGCAGGATTAGAGATTATTGATGCTTGTCACTTTAGGTGAGGTCCTTCTTTGAAGAATCATCGCCATAAGCAAGTTCGTAAACTGCTTGTGAACCCAGATTTTTATTGGGTAACAATTTTCGTGAATTTCCTTGTTGCCCTGAACTACGAATTTAAAGATCCAATGAAAAATTAGCCAAGTAACAAAGTTATTTGATAAATGAACTTTATTTCTGTAATGTGGTAAAACTATATTAGGTTTTATACTTATTTTTTGTATGTTAACCATTTAACAATGTACTTAAAGTAGTCTTACATTGTTTTAATGTAAGCGTAAACATACGCACACACACTCGGGAAACGGTAAAAAGCATAAAATAAAAATGATTGTATAAATGAAAAAGACATTTAACATTTATTCATAAGTGAAAATTTTATTTTACATTTATTCAAATCTATTCTTTATTGAAGTGACAGTCCTATTGACAGAATATTTCATTTAATTCGTGTATGCTTTATCCCAAAGAACAGCAAGATTACAATTTATCCAGTCATACATGATCCCAATTAACAACATAACTGTTAAACACTAAACCAATTGCTCGAAGCACAGTTACTAATGTAACACTGTTTATACGCTGATTACTGCATAACATTCCAGGTAAAATCTCAATGATTTTCGGACAAGCCAGTGATTTAACATAGTGTCAACCACATAGGCTTGGTTGGTTCAGTAAATAAACCTGTAATTGTGAAATTAACAAATTGCAGCATTCTCAAAGGCACGGATAGTTTCTGAAGATCCTTCACACATTTTTTTTATTGAGCCACAATTATGAATTCATCACAAATTTTCTCGACTGGTGAGATCTTATTATGACGGTTCATTGTATGAGGCATGCTCAAACAAAAGGCGGATTCCATTGCTTTAATTTTAGGTTTCGTCTGGGCCGTTTAAGTTTAAGGTTCTATTTTTCCCGTCGTACGTACCAGGGTACTTTTTCACTGTACTGGTACGTAGGTAGTTCCCGTCAGTATTGAATATAAGGAAATTCCCAAGCACTCATCTTCTGGATTTATGATATAAACAGAATGTTTTCATTTTCCATGAAGAATTAATGTTTCAAAAATTATTAATTTATTAATTTATTTGTACAACACATTTTTAATGAATTTTTGAATGTTACAAATATAATTATATTTATGATACTTTAATCACATGTTTGACACGTGTCACATATGCCAACATGGTGGCCAAAGGAAATGTTTTGAAAGATATTCGGGCCAGATGCAACTAATGGAAAACTAATAATAAAACGGCACAGATCTACATCTTGTATCGACATGAACAATGAAGATGGTAGATTTGTTTTTCTGTGGAAATTATGTTGAACACACTAAGGGATGATGTGGAGAGACCACTAGAATATAATTCAGATAGATATAGTAATTGGTATGATACAAAATAATAAGTTCAATCGCAATTTGTGCAGTTATGAAAGTCGGTAATTTATTAAGACCATGGTTAAAAAAAATAACTCGGTGATGTGATAAAAGCTTTTTCAAACAATGTTGACAAATATATTTCATTAAGGAAAAATTTCATACTTGCCAGGTTCATGAAAAAGGGAACAGAAACAATAGGTGAAAGAATAATCAGGTTTCTTGATAAGTTTAGTTTTACGGGACAAACTATCGAATTGCAAGGTAAATATTTAAGTGATAAAAAGTTCACAGAAATATTGAAACAGATGGCAAATATGCAAACTAATTACTGAATGGCATGTACCCAAATTAATACATAGACAGCTTTGGACGAGTTAATGAAACAGTTATACGAGAAACGTATTAGTCATCAATACATGATTTTTACCAATGACCAATATGAACATGATGCCATTGAACATTCTCTCATTCACTTGGAAATATACATGACTATCAGACATATTGATATTTTATGACATTTTTGAGAACTGGAATAATGTGTGTATTAAAATTAGATAGGAGGCCTTGGTCACTACCATACTGTGCTAGGGTCGGAACAAGGTGCAGATTTAAAGAGGTTTGACATTTTAGTGTTTCGCGGTCTCAAGGAGGGGGAGGGATTGCCCATGACCCAGATATATCAACAGCCTACAGTTAAGAATAAGTTATCTTCTCGTAGAAATGTATGAATCACAGTGTGTTTGGTAACAAGTTTTTGGAACAAAAAAAAAAGGATAAGAACATAATAAAAGTTTCAAATATGTGCGGATGAAAATAATTTTTATACAAATGTGTCTAATTTGCAACGAGGACAATTATTAGTGTTAGCTACAAAAACCAGAAAATTAAATTAACTAAATTTTCAGTGGATTACCTGTCGGAGTAAGGCAAGTGTTTTTTATTCATTACTTTTATTTCATCAACTTTAGAAGCAAATACCGTCAGAGACATGTTATTGGTACACAATAAATATATATCTTTGTGGAGAAGGAAAACTTTATAATGATATGAATTGCGACATCACGTGGTATGTCTCTATATTTTGTATCCCACATATAAAGGAAAAAGTTCATGAAATTTTCAACCATGAGTGAAATCGCTTACCACTAAAAATGTTTAGGTCAAATCTTCATTCATCCTGGACTGATTAAACCAATTACAAAGTTTGTAACGAAATTTTAACAAAGAATGTTTGATCAAAAAGAATATAGAATGTGAAATGTAAATGGAATATTTATTTATCCACAAAGAGAATGGTCAAGAGCTAGCGTTTCCAAATCACTTTTGTTCCTTTTAATCTCTTCCCTTCTTTAAAAATAAGTTGTTTCAGTTCTCCTATGTCCAGATTTTCTATTGATCCAAAGGAACACCAAAGCTGCGACGATGAGTCTCGAACAGTGTGACCATCTTGTTTTTTTCCGATCTGAATCTTTACTTTTTTATACTACACGTTATTACTTGTGATTTCAATGTGGGATTTCACGTTATCATGTCGCAAAATCATGCCGCCAAATCATGTCGCCAAATGATGCCGCAGACTTGAAATCAGCAGATCAACTTTCAGCAGTTCTTCCAAAACATTACAAAAAACTTGCTGAAGGGTCGAAGCGCTTTCGACATCGAATCTTTAATACATTTTCAATTTTTCCTATGATGTCTTGTAGACGAGTAAAGAATTTGTCATTCATTGCTTATCTTGTAGGCCTTATATCACATTATGATGACATTCCCCAAAGACTAATGTTCGGATTCTGTATCACACAACAGATAATACTATCGATATCCTAAAAAAACAGGTAGAGAATGCTTCGTGGCGAAAACCAACATTATGAATGAATACACTTCTGTTAATCTTCTTAATATCCTGTATATACAATGCTACATAAATATAAAATACGTTTTTCCACTTAATATCTTGTATATACTATGTTACATAAATATATATTACGTCTTTCGACTTTATATCCTGTATATACAATGCTACATAAATATATATTACGTCTTTCTACTTAATATCCTGTGTATACAATGTTACTGTAAATATATATTACGTCTTTCAACTTAATATCCTGTATATGCAATGCTACATCAATATATATATTACGTTTTTCTACTTAATATCCTGTATATGCAATGCTACATAAATATATATTATCTTAGGATCTTTTGGTTTTATTTGGTGTGAAAACATATACCACAATTACTGCTTCAACATTTGCATACCATTGGAAGAAAGTCTAAAACAACAGTGTAAAGAAATGGGTATAACAATTGTTACTACATTTGCTGCTTGTGGGATGACAATGTCAACCGTTGTTCTATCAAGAGCTAATCGTGTGAACGTTTTAGTGGTGGTTGGTGAAAGAAGCACTGCTTCATCAGGAGTAAAGATGATTCCTTCTTTAACAAAAACATTTGAAAGGAGCTACATAACTACTTATATTTATTTGTGCGCGTGAGCCAAAAACAACACAAATATGCCAACAATCAACCCCTCCCCCACCCCCAAGCAACAGCAATACTGCATACAGTTATTTATAGCAGAATGATTTTGTTTGCGTGGGAGTGATAGCCACGTTATATCTTGTCGTGGGGTTAATTGACTTGTCATATGTAGTTTTGGCTGTAGGTCAAATCACCTATCAGGATTAGAGATTAGTGATGATTAAATCATCGTCATAAGCAAGTTCGCAAATTGTTGCCCTGAAATTCGAATTTAAAGTTTCAATGAAAAATTGTCCAAGAAACAAAGCTATTTGATAAATAAACCTTATTTCTGTGATGTGGTAAATCTATATTAGGTTTTATACGTATTTGTTTTAATTTAACCATTTAAAAATCTACCTTAAAGTAGTTTTATATTGTTTGTAATGTATATATATATATATATATATATATATATATATATATATATATATATATATATATATATATATATATTTGTCTCAAATGGATATTTTGAGAGATAGGCAAGGATAGAAAAAAACCGGAGAAAACATAAATATTCGAGCATTGTTATTACTGAAAATAAAAGAAATAATAAATATGATACTTTAAACGTAAGTTGTATTTAACATTTATTCAAATTTATTCTTCACTGAAGTGAAACTGTTCTAAAACATTTAAATCTTGTTGACCTAATGTCTCATTTGATGTCTGTATGCCTAATCCCAATGAACAAAATGATTACAATTTATCCACGCATGCCTGATCCCAGTTAACAACATCACTGTTAGATACTAAGCCAATTGCTCGAAGTACAATTACTATTGTAACACGGTATATACGCTGATTACTGCAGATTATTCAAGTTCAAATTTCAATGATTTTCTGACAAAACCACAGAATTAACAGGGTCAACCACGTAGGCTTGGTTTCTTTAGTATATAATCCTTTAATTATCAAATTAACAAAGTGCAGCATTCCCAAAGGCACGGTTAGTTTCTGAAGATCGTTCATACATTTTTGTTTGAGCCAGAGTTATCACTTCTTCATGAATTGGCGTGACTGATGAGATTTAAGTAAACCGGTTCATACATGAGGCATGCTCAAAGAAAAGTTGGATTCAGTAGTTTTAATTTTAGTTTTCATCTTTGCACTTTAATGGGTTCCGATTGGAAATATGAGGTATTGCCGGTATACCGGTTTATGGTGGGTTTTCCCGTGGTACGTACCAGGGTACTTTTTCACTGTATCGGTACGTAGGTAGTTCCCGTCGGTATTGAATATAAGGAAATTCTCTAGTACTCTTCTTACGATTTGATGATATGAATGACGTTTCCATTTTTCATGACAAATTAATTTTTTGCAATTGGTAATTTATTAGAACAATAGTTTATTTATCACAAAATTAATTTTGAATTATATCAAATATAACTATATCCATGATCCTGTAATGACGTGCTGGACACGTGTCACGTATGTCAACATGTTTACCAAAGGAATTCTTGTGAAAGATATTCGGGCCAGATGCAACTTATGGAAATTTTGGATTTAAAATGTAATTTGTTATAATTTATTATTGCATTTAATGTGTTAACCACGCTACTAATTCCTTTATAAAACTGCGAATAATCCTAAAATGTCGAGGAGAGTAATTGTTTTCTGTTTGAATAAATTCATTTCTGAAGTTCACTAAATAGTTTATCGATTCTTGAGTGAGTGTTTCATGTTTATTGGATGGTTATTGTCACTGTCTGATAAATATCATGCCAGTGAGTTAAAATCTTAATATATTATTGACAGTCTAATGTCAGCATTGTATGATCCAACTTAAGTTATTTTGATTTTAGATTACAATTTATACAATAATTTAATGTGTATAACAGTATCATCTACTATAAGTTACTGGCAATTTAATATTCGCGGGTGGTGCTGGTGCGATGTTTGTTTAAGCTGAGATTTTTTTTCCATCAAGATAATTATTTTTTTTTAAAACAATAAAATGTATATAATATGCTTTTATTTTCCTATGAATCAGAGCAAAGTATTTTCCAGCTATTGACAAGGCGGAAATTTACACTGACAAGCTTTTATCTAAAGTTCTCTATAAAAGGAATAAATTATCTATAAACGACCTTACTGCACATCAATTGTTTGCATAATTTGTTTTAGCTTCGAAGTAAAATGAGAAAAAGTCTGCCATTTGTACTTTTGAGTTCTGTGAAATCGTATATTCGCAAATTCATTTAGTATAATCACAGATTAATGGAAAGATAGGCGGTCGGTCTCTCTCTCTCTCTCTCTCTCTATTATATATATATATATATATATATATATATATATATATATAACAGAGAGAGTGAGGTGGGTAAATATATAGGAGTGTGTGACTCCGTCAGATTATTTATATAGATTCAAGGATTAAAGCCCCCATGGGACAAATGCACCTTGGGGCTGAATAAAAGTCCCTTGATCTTTAATATTTAGAGTATTTTAATTTTATAGAACTGTTTATGTATTTGATTGAGAATTTATTTATTTATTTATTTATTTATTTATTTATTTATTTATTGTGTCTATATTTATAAGTTGTAGAATGATCTCTCTTGAACCCTTTAGTGTATAATGTAATGTTTATCTTGTGTAATGACTACAAAACAATTAAATGAAAGTATTCGATATATTTGTTTTGATACAATACATGCATATTTTCATAACTATCAAAAAAAATAATGAAAGTTATTAAACCCATATGTGTATCTCATACTATGATACAAATCATCAAACCAATACGAAATGAAATACCTACAAAGATGCAAAACCGTATATTCAAGTATCCACGTAAATGTCTTATTTCTGTACAATAAAATAAAATAAAAGTCGCTACAGTAATAGAGTATTTAAACGAGTAAACAATGCGAGCTCCCAAAAATTTTGCAGTTTTCAATTTATTGCCAACATTGTGTGTTTTCTCTTCCTACTTGCGATGTGTCATCTAAACTATTTAAATAGCGGTAGGATATTATGAGAGAGAGAGAGAGAGAGAGAGAGAGAGAGATGAAGCAATGAAAGTCAATTTTCACGTCATTCTTTGTGGGCGCTTTTAATATCCCTCTGGTGTGTATATATATATATATATATATATATATATATATATATATATATATATATATATATATATATATATATATATATATATATATATATATATTCCTGCATATAATATTTTATATGTTACCATTGAAAAACGTGAAACATAAATAGTCCATCTGTAGTGCCTTCAGTTTCAAACATGTAACGTTTTCGTCCATTTGCTTATTCATCCATTCACTCATCATTTAACACTTTATTTTTCAGAGCTAAATTCCCAAATCATTGAAGATATATAAACGTAGCTATATGCAAATATTAGATTTGTGATCTATACGTGACTTGATAATAATAATAATAATAATAATAATAATATAAGGAGGGTAACTCATTGGCTTAAATACAATTAATCTAACTTTCGCTATGATGAATTTTTTGACCACCAGCCTATCTATCCACCCATCTTTTATTCACACTTTTGATTCTGGATCCATGATGGAATATTAAAGGCATGCCGTTTTCTATTTATAAATCGTCGGTTTCAGTATCATTTTCGTGGGGCTGGAGTTGTAGATGACTCCGTCTTCTTGTTTCACTGACAATTATACGACAATTGCTGGGATTACATCACAAGGAACTGCAGTAGAAATAATGGAGCTTGTTAAGACAATCCAGACAATTATGAATAAAAGATTGGCTATTTTGCAAGCAAGAATAGCGTAACGTCTGATAATTTACATGTACTATCTGCCACTGATAACTTACATGTACTATCTGCCATTGATAACTTACATGTCCTGTCTGCCATTGATAAATTACATGTACTGTCTGCCACTGATAACTTACCTTTACTATCTGTCACTGATAATTTAAATGTACTATCTGCCACTGATAACTTACTGATAACGTACATGTCACTGATAACTTGCATGTACTATCTGCCACTGATAACTTACATGTCCTATCTGCCACTGATAACTTGCATGTACTATCTGCCATTGATAAATTACATGTACTGTCTGCCACTGATAACTTACCTTTACTATCTGTCACTGATAATTTAAATGTACTATCTGCCACTGATAACTTACATTCACTGTCACTGATAATTTACATGTACTATCTGCCACTGATGATTTACATGTACTATCTGCCATTGATAACATACATTTACTATCCGTCACTGATAATTTACATGTAGTATCTGACACTGATAACTTACATGTACTGTCTGCCATTATTGATATCTTATCTGCCAATAAAGGGGTAGTCAAACCAGGATTGGAAGAACGTCATATTTATAATATCTCAGGTATATAACATAAGGATGTGGAGGATATATGTCCGTCTAAATTTTTGTCTGTAAAATTTTTGTTTCAGGAGCACAATTCTGAAACCGTTCATGGTCATTCGAACAAACTTGATTCATATATAAAGTGTTTTTGTATGTGTCTTTTGATAACTCAAATGATGTTCTTCGATATTTTGTATTTAGTCATGGGAACTAAATGTAACAGCTTTCAATATTTTATTTTATTTTGTCACGGATACTAAGTGTAACAAAAGACTCGTTATAATAGACATTGATGGAATGTAGCGTGCACTATTAGTATATCTGTTGGACACGTTTCACATCAAATAAACCTTGAATTTCAGACGTATAATATACATCTACTGAAGTGCCTCGTTTGCAAAAAAAAAACAAACAATTTAGAACGATAAAAATAATTTCTCGAATTGCCACATGTGGAAAACCTCTTTCAAACACATAAACGTATTTCCAAGTAATACAAAAGTGTTTGTTCATGTACCTATTGATAATTCAAATGTTCTTCATTGAATATTTTGTATGTTTTCATGGAAACTAAAGATAACATAATACCCACTACAATAGAGATTAATATGTACTGAAATTGTGATACAAGCAAAGACCCTTGAGAGAAAGTAAAACAAACAGGATTAAGTCTTAAGGTAAAGAGTTCAGTAAGGGAGAGCTTTTTCAAAGGAGATCGAGAACCGAATGGATATAAAGTTTGGCCATATATATGTTGTTGTGACCATAGCTAACTAATTCGTTGACTAGTTAAAAACGACGAGGAGCTCAACAGAGAAACTTGATTTATTCCATTTTCCAAGGATTCAGCATGTACCATAGGGTGAGTATATATGTGTGTGTGTGTGTGTGTGTATATATATATATATATATATATATATATATATATATATATATATATATATATATATATATATATATGGATGAGACTAATAGATAACAATGTATGAAGAATACGACTATGGATAATCTAATTAAAATCATATCTCCACTGTCCTGCGTGAAGATATTCAAAGTTATGGATCATGATCCGATGACCTTTGAATTAGCTAATGGAAATGCAGCAGTCTGAAAGTGAATCAAATCGTTCTGCATAGGTGGCGCTCTACAGGTTCGTATTTTGCATAGGGAGGGTTAGAATTTTAAAGAAAAAGAATTTCCCCGGCTTTCCTGGTTATACTGACTATTTAAAAAAAAAGACCTTGTATATCTTAGATATAATTCAAAGAACCTTTAATTCCCTTTATTTTCGTGTATGATTGATGGGTGTAATATGGGTTATAGAGCCTTCATTTTGGTGTATGATTGATGGGTGTAATATGTGTTAAAGAGTATACAGTTTGGCCTTACTCCAGATGTGCATCTTTCAAAAAAGTGCTTGCTCCACTTGGTCATTTGCACTTCCTGAACTTCAGAGGTAAGTTATATAAAAAGAGCGGATAATTATTTTTTCATTTGATATATTTGGTAATTCATTCATTGCACTTTCAGAAGCTGTTATTGTCTAGTCTGGCAAGATTCATTTTCCCTATTTTAATAGCTGCTATGGATAGTGTACTTTAGACTAATTCAGACTGATTCTTTAGCACAATGATGCAGTCATTTTAGTTAGCAGTGTGCTTAGATCATGTACAATTGCCAAAAGTACAATATCCAAAGAAATATCATCCACGTTACATTAATATAGCATAGAGGCATGCAAACATTCTCTCCACTGTGCCTGTTTTAAACGCAAACAACTTCACCTTACATACGTCACTCTCTCAAAATACATAATAACTGGTGAGCGCCCCCATACATTGATGCTCTTCAGCCTTTTTTTTACAACTTCCCAAACGCTAATATATAAGACTTCATCTGACTGGCTGATAAAATTAGCGATTATATTAATGACATAGGTCACCTGAACATCCCCTATGCGGTCGCTGTTAGATCTTCACGTAGGAGAGTGGAGATTTTAAATAGAATTTGGCTGTGGATAAAATTAGATGATAACAATGTCAGTTTGTAAAATATTTAGAATCATATATAATATGTATCAAAAAAATCAAATCTTGTGTCACATTTGCGGAGGAGTTATCTGCTATCTTTCATTTGTGTAAAGGTGTGAGGCACGCTGAAAATATTTCACCCATTTTTATTTATCTTGTATCTAGAAAACAATTTCTTAGAAAATGAGCGCTCTAGTATATAACTACAATTTATTTTTTTGTTTCTTTTTTTTTTTCTGTTCTGACCATTGATAAATCTTATGACTTCCACAGACTTCCCGTTGAAACATAATTGATGAGACAATACACTGTGGAAAGACGTAATCATTGTGATAACAAAATTCCGGTGACGATTACCATTATTAGTTCATTTATTCCAAAGTTGACAAGGAAAGAAATGTTTCTAAAACGGTTATATTATCGCCATCCATCAATTGCGAAATTTCAAAACCTTATTTGCCATCAATAATTGCAAATTATACAAAATCTTGCCAAATTTGTTCCTCTAATAATAATAAAAAAATATCAAAAACTGTGCTTCTTTTGTAAAATTAGAATTTTTTCATACTTCATAATGGTGTATTATCTTTTCTTCTTTACATGTTTTATACACTTCTTGATAATCATCGTATTCTGTTCTAAAAAATAATATTTATATCACCAACTGTTCTCATATGTACAATATTCTAGCTCTGATTGTAAACGTTGATCTGTGAGGCAATGCGAATCGTCATAGGTTAGTGATATCACCTTCTAAAATTGTAGCAGTGGTGTCGTTCTCATACGCCATTTATGCGTAGCCTTAGATTTACTTTCATTAATAAAAGTTTTGTTTTGATCTGTTTAGATTATATTATATTATTTACAAAATATTATGGATGAAGCAATTACGAAATCTTTCTTGACGAACTTAAAACAATGCACTTTGGTTAAATATTGAATTAACGTTATTTCGGTACCTTAGTCATATATCAAACCTATAGGAAATACTATTTTTGATGAATTACAAAAATAAAAGACTTTTTATCTTGATGTTTCAAACTTCCTGATTCTTTATTTTCACTGTAGATTTGATACTTAATAGAGTACCTAACATTCTGTGGATTAGAAAAAGAAAAACTTGGTTACATACATCGACAAGTAGTTTCCCGAATTTTGTGAACTACACGAGTTATCCATTTCAATTTTGATGCTAGCACGCTAACTATCACAATAAATAAATAAATTTTTAAATAAATAAATAAATAAACAATGTGATTTTATGTTAGAATTTTGTTTAAGAAACCGTTACACAAAATATCAATCTATATAGAAATGATGCTCCACCCACCCCACCCCCACCCACCCCGAAACAAAATCATACAAACAAACAGCCATAAATTGTGTTAAAGAGTGGATCTATTAAGTCATGCTATTGGCCATGTGGATATCATTCTATATATGTTTAATCATAAGGTACCATTTAATTGTATTTCTATTTTTTACAGCTTCTGGTTTTGACTACCCTTTGTATTGTATCAATCGATACAGTCTTAGGACAAGGTAAGTCTCTCTCTCTCTCTCTCTCTCTCTCTCACACACACACACACACACACACACGCACACACACACACATACACACACATGCTAGTTTCAATTTAACATCTAATAATATTTGCTAAATTCGTTTGTAGCTTGCTTGCTCGCATTCTCGTTCATATTTCGCTTCTAAAGGATATCATTACACCCACGTTCTGAATGAGATCAAATTTGATTTAATTATTGTTTCTTGCAAGGCACTACTATTACCAACCTTTCTTTTCAACCTCACCCCACCACCACCCACCATCATCACTACTACTGTTACTACACCACAATTGCCGCCGCCGCCACCACCAACTACTACTACTACTATTATTATTACTGCTACTATCACCACCAGTACTACTACTCCTGCTAGTGCTACTACCACTCCTAACCACTCTTGTTTTCCTACTTTTCTACCATAACCATTAACCCCCAGTTATTCAGTAGTATGACAATCGGGCTTTTAGCCCAGATAGACTGATCTGGGTAAATGCTTTGTCCACTAATTTCTTTACCCATTTTGCACACTCAAGTGTGGCGCAAATCTTTTTCCGAGGTGACAATCAGGGTGCGCGCTAGTCTTCATCAGAGTTGTGCGGTGCTTTTTCACCGATTCATAGGTTTAAAAAAAACGGTTGTATCTGTCACAAATTAATGGTGACAAATATAATTATATTTATGATTTTTTAATCCACATCTTTGACAAATATCAAGTAGGCCAACGCGGTGGCCAAGCGAATTGTTGTCAAATACATTCAGCCAAAACTTTCAGAAACATTTCCGATTTATGAAAAAACCCGTAATAATTTAGTTATTTCCTAGCATACGTGAATGTATCAGATATATGTGTTCCTTTGTAAGACTGCGAATCATCCTACGATTTTCAAGAGCGCACTTTTTGTCTGAACTATACCTAACTTTTCAAGTCGACTCAATGTTTTCTCGTGTGTTGAATAACTATGTTTCATGTTGACTGGACATCTATTATAAATATGTCGCCCACTCAACGTTACCCTGACTATTACATCAATAGCGTAGCTAGACATTCTAGGCTTCAGTTTCAGCTCAAATATTTTATTATGAAAAGACTTTCTTATCTCAGCACAAGTTCATCTTCAGTGTAAGCTTAATCATCTTGCTTAATTTCCAGCTTGTAGATTGCAACTTATGCAACAATTAACATACACATAGCGAGAATCTCAAAATCGAGTCAGTGGTCGCGGTTGCCCACGACGACTTTCAGTTCAAAGCAGAGGCTCTGTGGGGTAGATCGGTGACTCCGCAAGGTCGCCCAGGAGGGACCAAAGCGCAACCTGCTTATCGCATATTTATATACTGGGTGACTATGAAGCAAAACTATATGACACTAATGATTTTTGACAGCTGTCATTCAAAAAATGACGAATTTATTTTAATAAAACATTATAGTGGCACGCACAATGATTAGCATTCGCACCTCACTGGAGTTAATTCGATCTACAGGGCGAAGGTATGGCATATAAAAAGGCACGGACCCAGATAGGTCGGCTTGTTTTAAATCCCCAATTGGCATAATACTTCTTCTCATTTGTCGATACTAATACTTTTGTTTTGCTAATTCTTCCGATACTACCATCACCACCATTACTAACTGCCCGATACTAGCATCGCCACCATTACTAATTGCCAGATACTACCATCACCACCATTACTAATTGCCCGATACTACCATCGCCACCATTACTAATTGCCAGATACTACCATCACCACCATTACTAATTGTCCCGATACCGTTGTCACCACCATTGCTAATTGTCCGATCCTACAATCGCCACCATTACTAGTTGTCCAGACCGCTCCGGTGGCCTAGTGGTTAGAGCGTCCGCCTCGGATGCGGGAGGTCGTGGGTTCGATCCCCGGCCGAGTCATACCAGAGACTTACAAAAATGGTACTAACAGCTGCCTCGCTTGGCGTTCAGCATTAAGAGGTTAGTGTTAGGACTGGTCGGCCTGGTGTCAGGATAATGTGATTGGGTGGGACATCATTCTACATGTCTGCGACATGATGTCCCAATGCTAGACATCACTATAAACTGGCACATTGCAGACATCGTAACGATATGACTGAAACATTGTTAAAGCTACGTTAAAATTCAAAATCACAATACATCACATCACTAGTTGTCCAGATACAGTTATCATCACCATTACTAATTGTTCGATACTACATCGCCACCATTAGTAATTGCCCGATACTACAATCACAACCATTACTAATTGCCCGATACTACCATCACCACCATTACTAATTGTCCCGATACCGTTATCATCACCATTACTAATTATCCGATACAACAATCGTCACCATTACTAATTGCCCGATACTACAATCACAACCATTACTAATTGCCCGATACTACCATCACCCCGAGTGGCCGAGTGGTCTAAAGCGCTCACCGTTCCGGATCGCTCCCATCTCACCTCTGTCTGCGTGTGTTCGAGTCCAAGGCTCAGCTAGCGTGGGTACGTGGGAAAGTCTGCCAGTAGCTTCTCGTGACTCGGTGGTTCTTCCCTGGGTTTTCCAGGGTTCTTCCTCCACCAGTTATACTGGCCGCCATGAATAGCCTATTTTGTGCTGAAAAATGGCGTTAAACCCTAGAACAACAACAACCGTCATCAACACCATTTCCTATTGCACGATTCTACCATCACCACCATTACTAATTTACCGGTACAGTACTATCATACCATCATCACCATTACTAATTTACCGGTACAGTACTATCATACCATCACCACCATTACTAATTTACCGGTACAGTACTATCATACCATCGCCACCATTACTAATTTACCGGTACAGTACTATCATACCATCGCCACCATTACTAATTTACCGGTACAGTACTATCATACCATCACCACCATTACTAATTTACCGGTACAGTACTATCATACCATCACCACCATTACTACTACTATTTTCATTGCTTTCAAGCGCATATTGGGACAGTTTCAAGGCCTCCATTTCAAGCGTGCTAAATCTCTTGATGTGATTTGTTTTACGTCATTTAAATGCCAATTTCCCAGTCGAATTTTTGGAGTACATTACTTACTTGCAATATTTTAATCCATTGACTCTAGAAAATATATTTGTAACAAATTGAACAGTTCCTGTTGAAAATAAAAATCAAAATAAGTATTTGTCCGCGCTTCACACAATCAGATTACAAGCATATTTGACGAAAATCATAAACGACATGTTGTACCCATTGTTCTCGTATAGATTGTTACAAATGTTTGCTTACAAAAACTCCCGGTTAATAACCCCGCCAATGTTTATTCTACGTCTGCCACACTCCGCAGTCTGCACCATAACTGTGGGAATTTCAAAACTAATAGGCGCCAGCTGCAGAAAAACAAGTCCTATATATTATTATTCAACAGTGTGTCTAAGCTATGACTACAGACGTTAGTAGACATACAAGCTGGAATCATGATTAGGGTTTTTACACCATAAACAATACACATGAACATTAGATTCTTTATAAGCGATTGAATTTTTTTTTATTATACTCCTGTGAAAACGAAAGATTACATTTAAAAGGCCAATGTTGTGAATTTAAAACACACACACACACACACTCACACACGCTAGTTTAAACCAGTCAGTGTCTTTGTTATACAGGCCCTGGTTCAAATCAGTCAGTGTCTTTGTTGTGCAGGTCCTGGTACAAATCAGACAGTGTCTTTGTTGTGCAGGTCCTGTACAAATCAGACAGTGTCCTTGTTGTGCAGATCACAGTTCAGATTAGACAGTGTCTTTGTTGTGCAGGTCACAGTTCAGATTAGACAGCCTCTTTGTAATTCAGGTGATACGTATATTTCTATATTAATGCATGTTACAGTGAAAAATATTAAACTTTTCAATCAGTGAACCAAGATTTCAAGTGTCCATACCTTAATCAAAATAATTAAATATATTCTTGACCACCCCAAACATTGCAGTAATGTAGGTGCACAAGTAAAGCTAAACACGTTTTCACAGGATTTCATATCTGTATTTGTTTTTGAGGAAAGCCTCTGATCAAAATATTAGATAATATACTAATTTAATAAAATGGGCGTTTCCCAGGGCAAGCATTTCCATTAAATCATATAATTGGGAAATATAACAAATTGCGCCTCCTTGTTCAGTATTTAAATCATATTTCTCTTTCTTTAAAAGTGTCATCTTAGCCTTTGTCTTTCGTTGGTTTCCGTTTCTTAGTTTATGTAGTGGCGTTCGTGCTCTTCTTGTTACTCTTACATTATTTCAAATCCACCCATACCCTCGCCATTTGCATGTGTTAATAAGGATTTTATTACTTTTATCTCAGTTTGATTTAATATTTGTACCACTGAATATTTAAAATGTATGTATGTATGTATGTATGTATGTATGTATGACTGATAAGGGGGGCAACCGGGGATATCTCGCCGGGGCCCGTAAGGAGGCCCGGGCCGAACAAAGCTTTTTAATTTTATAAAAGAAAAATTTTGTTTGAACAAAAATTAGGAGAGTCTCGGGTGTCTCTTACTCCAGGGCCCTACTGCCATGTATGTATGTATGTATGTACGGCAACATGCATGTATCTTGATATAGGTCTACAGATAAATATTTGAAATCTTCAACAATTTTTATGCAAATGTGGCATTACACATTGATAAGGATGGTAATTGTGACTCTTTAACCCCTCTGAGTATCAAGAATAATGAGAACAATAGTAACATGGATACACTTTTTGAATTTAAGAAAGTTAACCATGAAGATGTGTATAAAACGATGAGAAGTTTAAATTTAGAAAAAGCTATTGGAGGGGTTCAAATTCCTGTCAAATTGTTAAAAGCTGGGGCACCATTTTTGTGGGCTATGTTACAGATCTAATTTTAAAAAGAGCTATATAATCTAATAGTTTTTTTCTGATCGTCTGAAGGAGGCTCAAGAAGTTCCGATTTAAAAAAAGAAAAATTCTCTTGATAAAAGTAATTATAGACATGTCAGCATTCTATCCATCACATCTAAACTGTTTGAGAAATGAACCGAGATCCAGTTAACACCATTTTTTGACAACATTTTTAACAAACATTTCGGTGCTCTTTGTAAGGTCATGGATGTCAGACCACTCTGTTATGCTTGCTTAAAGACTGGAGGAAGTCACTTGATGAAAACAAATATGTAGCTGCAGTTCATCTTAATTTGTCGAAGACTTTCGACTATCTCAGTCATAATGATTTAGAATTAATACTTCTAGTATGTCAGATGACTCAGTAGGACTCTTAGCTATCTGCCGAATTGAAAACATAACATTAATTTGCAGGATGTCTTGAGTTGTTTGACCGAAGCTCAAAAAGTTTCCTCAGGGGTCGATCGTTGGAAAATTACTTTTTAATGCATTTGTCAATGATATCTTCTATTTTTTTTTGCATACGGCTCTTTATATAAATATGCGGACGATAACACTTTGTCATTTTCCTCAGTTGATTTTGACATTCTGATTTGCACACTTAAAGCAGAGTACAACATTCTAATTGACTGGTTCACTGCTTACAATGCAAGCCAACCTTGAAAAGTTCCAAGCACTAGCTATGGGTAAAAAAACATTCAGTATCAAGCCTGTACTAAGCATTGCTGTCATAAACTGTGAAGAAACTGTAAATATCGCATGATTTGACATTGACTATCAACTGCAATTCGATTCATATGTAAAAATATATATGTAGGAAGCTTCAAAGCAACTGTCTTGAAACAAATTGGTCAGAGGCTAACTAGACTCAACAAACTGATAACCGTACATACATTTATCCTCTCCAATTTCAAATTAGGTCCCTTAGCACGGCATTTCTGCAGTGACGAAAACACTACTAAACTTGAAACATCACAAGAGCATTCTCTGAGATTTGTGACTCGTGAATTCACATGTTGCTACCATAAAATCTTACTTAGTTCTCACTGGATAGTTTCGTATTTTGACACCCCCCTAATTTTTAAGGTAGAAGGCATGAACCTAATTATCACAAGCCTAACATTTATCAATTCACACATAAGCTAAATCTACAATGTGGTTTAGATTTACTTTGAATTAGGCTTGGAAATAGGTTGGCTTGTTGGTGACTGCCTGTCACAGTTAGATGAGCATTGGAGATCAAATGCGTAACTTGGGCTGCAAATTAGCTGCCGACTTGGCTTACGTATTTATGTGTGTCTGCTACAGAGGTAAATATCTAAAAATCTAGATGGTTGAGGGGTGATTAAAAGTATGCTAATTTGTTATAGTACTAGTGAACTTTATTCTTGCATAAGGCACATATTAATTCTTTTAGCTGCCTTGTCACAAGAAAATATTCAAAATAGCTATTTCTTGTCAAAAATGATTCTAAAATTTAGGGGTTGGTGGCAGTGTTGGTTTAGAATAAAAACCACCAGTTGCATCAGGAATTGACCTGATTACTGCAGTCAAAATCTCACATGTATGCTTTCTACAAAAATCATTAGTTTGTTTTTATTTGTATCTTCAGTGTAAAATTATTCTCATTTTTCTGTAATTGGTCATTGTTGGATGAAAATTCACTTGATAAACTGTCCAGTGAGACATTAGGGCAAAAATGCCAACCATAATGGTGTGCAAATCTCTAGTTATTCAAAATTGTGAATAAGCGTACTCTCTTGTCTTCGGATGATTTAATATATTCTAAGGACATTAATATAATTTTAAAAATTAAAAATAATTTTTCAAATATTCTAGATGTCCCAAGAATAAAACCCTCAATATTTGGTTTAAAAAATCTTTTAGATATGTGGCTGCCATTTTATGGGAGGGGCTACCAAATCAGTTTTATGGGAGGGGCTACCAAATCAGTTTTAGAGCAACTACATTTGAATTCATTTACATATTTATTTATATCCTTAAATAGTAAGGACTGTAATTGTAATATATCCGTATGTAGTACCCTCATGCACTGATGACGATAGCTAATATTTGTATTAGCATTTTTTATCTGTCCTTTTATTGTGCACACTCAAGTGCCTGTTAGCTCCTTTCTTTTTAAGTACGGCTTAAGCTGCATTGCCGCATGCTTTTTAGTCCTAATTTCGTGCTTCTCCATTTAATTTAAATTTAAATCTCACTAATAAATTTTTGCTGCTGAAATCCTAAATAGTGGTTTTAATTTATCCAGATTTTAAATTCACTTTTAATCATTGCCTTTTTAAATGTTTGCTTACTCATGTTTAAAGTTACGCGCTG
The DNA here is from genome assembly GCA_028554795.2 of Sinohyriopsis cumingii. Taxonomy (NCBI): domain Eukaryota; kingdom Metazoa; phylum Mollusca; class Bivalvia; order Unionida; family Unionidae; genus Sinohyriopsis; species Sinohyriopsis cumingii. Next base: position 516,890 of record JAPYKE020000125.1, on the reverse strand, counting down.
AATGTTTTGTCCAGTCATATGTATGTGTTATGTTGTGTTGGTATGTCATGCAAATCGTTCCTGTTGTAATTATTTATTTGTTTTATGTCACGTCGGTAAAGCTTATGTTGAATTGTTTCTTTTAAATCATGCAGCCGTTAAATATGTCTTATCTTACCAACTCAGGGTGCAGGCAGTGTGATGTCAACGGCCGGAAAATTGAAGGAAATTCCGTCTTCGTTCACCATAAAGGATGCGTTGAATACAAATATTGCACATGCAACTGCAATGGCGGTTGGAACTGTCCTGCAGAATACGCCATGGACCACTGTCGACAAAATGTGAGCACTGGGTGTTACTTTTGCGATGTCAAAGGTCAACGCATTAATGGACACAGTAATTTCAAGTATAGAGAAGGGTGTTATGAGTTTAACTGCTTCTGTAGGTGCGATGGTGGATGGAACTGCCCGAGTGAGAACACTGTTGATGTATGCAATACGAATACCAACACGGGATGCAGGAACTGTGATGTCGATGGCCAGAAAATACAAGGGAACTCCAGATTTGATTTGGTTAGAGACTGTTACAAATATAGCAGTTGCATCTGTCAGTGCGATGGCGGTTGGACATGCGCACACACAACTGGAAGATACGTATGTGGTACTAAAAGAGGAAAAGCTCAATATTCCTCAACAAAGGTGACTTCCGTACAGACAATAGCTAGTTCCCAAGAGTCGTATCAAACGGCATCCGAAGAATAGTAACTATCACCAGTTCTTATCTTCTATGCCACAAAAAATAACCGGAAATATGCAGAAAACACACAGTTTTATGGAGACGTAAAGTGCAACATGTTCACTGTAGGTGTCGATGTGATGGGACAGCATAGTGTGATCCCTCGAATATATAAAACATTTGTACTGATAGAGGTCAAACATTGCTTTCTTCGTCACAAGGTGATATACAATAAGACTCATAGGATAATAATCTATCTTTCTTGAGAAGGACAAATGTTACATTGATTTGATAGATAACATTAAGTGTTAGGACCTTACCGACGTCATAGATTGTATTCCAAAATAAAGAGGAAAAAAAAAATGACTTTTCAAGCACGAGCGGAATGACGTTACCGTTATGGTATCTGACAATTAATTCATTTCACATATAACTTATTAATGATATCTTTAAAAAATAATTCATTAGATTGGCATACAATCGGCACATGATTCCAGTCATCAGAGTTAAGGATATTTTATACAACCATCACTAAAACTATTTTGAAGCATTTTCTTCAGTTTCGTGCTGCTAAACAGGGAGACTCCATGGTTTGCACCAAAAAACATCGCGTCGCACTTAGAGTCTATATGCTATTTTGTCAATAGGTACATGTACCGAACATCAATATTTGTACATTTTTGTGTATTGGCAGCCTTAGATACCAAGTATGCACTTAACTTTTTTGGTCGGTTTACTAAAAACACACAAATATATTAATCGACATTTGTAATGCTGACAGATAAAAACAATGCACGTCGCATTGTAAGGAATGTTTACCATGTGAAGATATTACAATTATATATAACTGAATAAATGTAGCATTTTGAATAGTTTGTTTCATGTTTTTCTTCATTCCATGTAATTCTGCCATACGCATATGCACGAATGTAAAAATAAAACTGTAATGAAAAACATTTTAGACATCCAAAATATCAACATATAGTGCCCTTATGTAATAAGAGGTGTCAAATTATACAGCTTTCCGTTTTCATCAGTTTGTAGACAAAATATGATATTTTGGATGCCTTAAATGTTCTTCATTACAATTTTTGTTGATTCGAATATAAAGAAATATTTTGTCAGCTAAGAGGTTCAGTTTGTTTTGCATCACTTGTCACATGAGAACTCAACGAAGGTAACGGTGTGCAACTACCGGCCAAGAAAATAGATGGAGCCAGACTGTCAGCTGATACTACTGAGATCCCTTGATCGAAATACGAAAAATAAACAGTGAAAACTATAATTGTAACATCACAAAGTAGATACTGCAGTCACACTTTGAAGCTCCGAACAAGGAGGTAAACAGAAATTCATCACTATTCAATCTTACGAAAAGCAGTAGCATTCATGAAACAGAATAATGTAAGTTAATAATTATTTTAAAAAAATAAAATAAAACCGAGATCCCTCAAAAATGAAACGATGAATAATAATAAATCAGCAGGACAACTTCTAACAATTCGTTCCAAAAACTTACAAAAGAACTTGCACAAGTCGAATAGCTGAAAAGAATTTCATGTCTAACGTCATTCATTGCCTGTCTTACACACCTTGATAATGATGTCATTCATGGCCTGTCTTACACACCTTGATAATGATGTCATTCATGGCCTGTCTTACACACCCTGATAATGACGTCATTCATTGCCTGTCTTACACACCTTGATAATGATGTCATTCATGACCTGTCTTACACACCTTGATAATGATGTCATTGATGGCCAGTCTTACACACCCTGATAATGACGTCATTCATTGCCTGTCTTACACACCTTGATAATGATGTCATTCATTGCCTGTCTTACACACCTTGATAATGATGTCATTCATGGCCTGTCTTACACACCTTGATAATGATGTCATTCATGGCCTGTCTTATCTTCCATTCCAGGAAACAAATTTCGGATTCTGTATAATACAATATATAATTTTACTGATATCATCAAAGACCCGGTGGAGAATATTGAATAGCGAAAACAGACATTAATAATGAATTCACTTACCAAAGTTCCGTTAATAATGCGATTGAATGATTTTGGTTATGTCAGATGTCAAAAACTCTTGCTTGAAATTGAACATGTTACGTTAATTAAAAAGTCATGCACATTCATGTTTGACAAAAACGGCTTGTTATTAAGACATGCATCATAGACTTGTAAAAGCCCGTCCAAAATTTTCGGTATTCCTTTTGAAATTTCTTGATTGCCCTTTATCTCCTTCAAGTGTGCAAATCTGAAAGATTATTTGGAAGTACTATCATCAATTGACATAGGAGGCAAGTACTGGCAGTTCATGGCCCTTTGTGCAGCTTGTTTGACTGAAAAATAGTTTTTCCAGCAATAATACCCACATATGTATATGCAATAGAATATATGCATAACCATGACGATTTCGTGGATCCTACGTCATCGTTCTTTGCGTAGATTATCTACATAAAGTTGTATATTCTAGCTTTTGCACAGATGATATTTCAGGTGTGACATAAATTAGACCAAAATTTGTATCAAAAATTTGTATCAAAGTCAAGGCAGGTTTGATTTTATGTCAGCATACTCAAAATTTAGCAATTCAACCCAAAATCTTTAAAAATAACCGAATTTCCCGAGTATCGCATTACATTAATATACCTTTTCAGCCGTTCAGAAAATTCTTTATAACCATATATGGTAAATTATATTGTAGTATGCTCCCGTGTTTGTACAAAACAGATATTATCATATTTACATATGAAATTATACAAATCTTCTCTCTGAAAAGAGTCTGCTAAACATTTTTATTAATTCAGAGACATTCCATGCAATAAATGTTAGGCTTCTTTGAAATTATTTACATTGATATTAGATCAGTGGTACGAATCTATGCTCTAAAACATCGCAATAGAAAGAAGCAAAACAAAAACGTATCATATAACTTAATTCTATAAGCTATACATTTAAATTTATGAAAAACTTATATTATTTTGAATTGAATCAGAAATAATTCCAAAAGTTCTATCACACATCCAAAAGAACAGTGTTCCGAATGAACTCGTGTCTTGAATGTGCTGATGTACCAACACTTTTTTGAATGTGCCGAAGTCTTGATGTATCACAATGGCATTGTCCAGAACGTCCTTGAATGAATTCATAAGGATCCCAAAATTCTACCGAGTCTAAAGAATCATTGAAGCACTTTATAATTATAGTAAATAATTTAAGTAAATTAAATCAAATTAATCAAATAGAATCTAAATTCAGCATTGAATACTTCTTCAGACTGAAAATAAAATGACAGTAATAAAAGTAGGAATTAGGAATGAATTAATTGTTCTCTTATTTCTCCATACACACATCCTAACGATTCCACTGCTGCTATATGTTGCAACCCCACATGACATATGTTGCAATACTCAATCATCACTCAATTGGAAAATTACTTCAGACTGTACACATGCTCATTTTCTAGAACCTTCCTATGTCATAATCAAATAAACAACCTAGTTATAGCTCATTATGTTAAAACAGAATCTACACTCATGCATAAAATTAGTTATATAACAGTTGCACTCATGGACAAAAATTAACCACACAATATTGATATACGTAACATCATGCATATTTACAGTTCCGCGCGAGTAGAACAGGCCGTGTCCCAATTCTTTTAAAAAATAAAAAAGGCTTGGACTAGGCCGTGTCCATTTTCTTTTTATAACCAAAATAAGCATGGCCTAAGCCGAGTCCCTATACGTTTTAATCTATAACAGGTCGCGTCCCTGTTCATTTTTAAGTAAAACTGTCTGGGCATAGACAGTAACCATTTACATTTGTAACTAAGACAGGCTGGGCCTAGGCCGTATCCCTATTCTCATTCTTTAATGAAGACATGCTTCTTTGATAGCTCTTAATACACGAAGATGTTTCCATTGACAACTAGTTTTTAATACTGCAAATTAATTTATCGTCCTTGTATGCTCAGAAATGCTAGAATAGTAGCCCTTTTGTAGTTGAATTTTAACTGCTTCACCGATTTTAAATTTAGGCATTCCAACTATGTGTCAACAAATGAAATCGATCGATCTATACCTTTCTTTTACTTGTTGCTTAATTCAACTAAAATTATATCTATTGATATCAATTTAAATTGTATCCATCAATTAGCTTTAGTGAAATATCAACCCATCTTCTGGTTCCACGGAGTGAAATATTTACACAGTTTGGTCTATTGAACCTTTCTATTGTGTATTATGTGTATTATCTGAGTACAAAGTGAAGTAATCGTTTTCTTTTTTCCATCAAATTACTAACTTTATCCTCATAAAATTGCATCTTCTCATGGTTTTGCTCAGTAACGATTTCTTTAAAAGCAGTATGTAAATGGTCTCTTTCTACTTGTTTACCTTCATAGCACAATCATGTTTCGAAGAAAATATATCAGTTCAAATGCATGTTTGTCCCTCGTTAATTTTTCAGAACTTTTTGAGAGGAATTTATTCTTTCGTTTACATGTGTATTGTATTGGACTGTAACCATTTCTAAGTTAAGTGTATATTTTATTTTTGTTCTTTATAATATGTTCCCACACTTGACTAATGTTGGTGTAAGCACCATCACGACAACTCTTTCAATCAAGATGTCTTATACACTGTATTTTGCCAGTCGTTTAAAAGGAAACTACCATTTCAAAAATACTTTATACTTTTACTAATTTTCTTTTGGTGTTATAAACAGACTAAAGGACCAGCCGTGTTAAACAGATGTTTTATTCTTAATAATTTGCAAAATTTGTTTTCAAACTTATAAATTTATGTCAAATTTTAACATTTCTATGATTTTTCCATCATATCTACTTCATGTACTGAGTAAATGTGTGCTGTTTTAAATCTGTTTTGACGATGCATTGTAGAATGACATTGTAAATGTATAATATTTTCATAGTGTACTTGAGAGTCATCGAAATACAATCATATGTATATGCTAATATGAAATACTCAATTTATTCCTTCCTCACAATGTACTGGTTTAACCATCTTGCAATAAGAATTGATATTACTTATTTCAGTGTAAATCTATATAATATCTGACTCATCTGATTTTCTCCCTCACCCCCGATGTTTGATATAAGCAAATTAAAACGTTTATTCTCATGAACGTTATTCTGTAACGCAATTAAGTTTGACAACACCTCTGTTCCTTCACCACTTGTAAAGAAATAATTACCTGTAAATACTGATATCGTTACTTTCATTTTAAATTTCGCTACACGTTTTCTTTTACCTCTTTAAATACTGTTAAATCAGATAAAATGACGCTTTGTGCCATTCATGATGATGTGTAACAATTTAAATTTACAATTAATATTGTGTGTTCTCTGGTCGTCATCATACTCTGACTGGTCTAGTAATTTTTAGTTTATATAAATAATATCATCGAGTATGACTGGTCCAGTTACTTAATGGTAACTTGAGTAATAATGTAAACTGAGAGTCACGGAAATAGAATTTACATAAATTCCCAGCTGTATTTAATAAATGATATGTATTTTATCGTATTATTTTTTGTATCATTATTTATTTAAAGATAGGTAGTAGTAAATCAAAAACTGTCAGGTTACTTGCCATTTCGACTGTACCAAGAGTAGATCAGTGTTAGATAATTATTCATTATTCATTTTCAACCCATATCTTGCTGTAACTATATGCCTGCCCTATTCTTATCTCCACCCAAGAGGATTATTTACATTAGGTATCAACTTTTGAAATACGTTAACATGTTTGCTGAACTAGACAGTTACCATTTTACGAAGAAAAATCATGTTTTCGAGGTATTTTTGCTATGAGAAACAACTTTTTATTATATATATATGAATATATATATATATATATATATATATATATATATATATATATATATATATATATATATATACACACACACACACACACAAACAAGATTAGCCAGATTACTTCTGTACAATAGATTGTTTCCCCTTAAAACAAGATGCCATCGTAAAAGATTGAATTGTTTCATTTTAACCACTTTTAAAACAAACTAAGTCAGACATCGTTTTCTGCTTCAAGCGATTTGTATGTGATATTAGAAATAGTGTATAGACATGCTATTTCCTGATGACTTGATGGGAATGTTGCACACTCTACATCGTATTCTGAACTTTGTGTACAACAATGCATTCGATTCTGGAAGTTCGTAATTGTTTACACAGGAACAATAGCATATATATTTGTGTTCAGTGGTATTCAACGCAAGTGACATAATGAAAGAAAGATGTTATAAAGTTATATATAAATCTGATGTAAAATAGTATAAATACAAACAACAAAAATTTTGATAATAGCAGATACATGGTCAATTAATATTTGAAAAGTACATACTGACATCAAACTAATATCGATCATGACACCAAACTAGTATCGAGGATGAGATCAGACTAATATCGATGATGACATCAGAGTAATATCGATGATGACACCAAACTAATATCGATGATAACATCAAACTAGTATCGAGTATGAGAAGGGGAGACGGTTGGCGATGAATGGTGATATTGTATCAAATTTGTGAATCCCTGCATAGAAGTCTTAATATAAGTGAAAATGTGAACTGGAAAATTTAAGGGATATTGGCATGGAAATAGACCATACACACAAAACTATTCATGAAACCCTTTCACGTAAATGGCACCTGCTAAAGTTAGTTTTTAAAAAAATTGTACTATTCCCTATAGACAGTCTTAGCTGTCTGTGTGTCTGTCTGTGTGACTGATGTGCATCAATCTAAACCAACGCATCTCATTCCAACAGTATACATTTGAAACAATTTTCTTGAGATGGAGGTAGTAGAAAGTGTTACATTTTACTGTTAGTGAACATGACCTAGATTGAATATTGACGTAAATGTCCATTTTTCTTACTCCGGTATTTACTTGCTTTAATGCACAGGCCATGGTGACTGCATTAGCTGGACATTATTTGTGAGGCAGAAGTAGCAACAACAACAACAATATTAGACCGTAACCACAATATTATACCGTAGCTACAACATTATACCGTAGTCACTATTAAAGTAAACCAAGTTTCATGTCTTTCATGCCGATTTTCTAATGTTAGGATAAAATTTCTTTTGAAAGAACTTAAACATGTTACTCCCAAATTGTCCATTAATGCTTAAAGTTTGGAACAGAATAAACGATGAAGCAGATATAACATTCGTGGACCATTCCCTCGAGAGCCCCATATCTATTGCAGTCTAAATTAATAGCATATGATAGACACAACGAGAATGCTGCTGATGTTGATAGAACCACTCACTACATGGGAATCACAGCGAGGAAGAAAACACTTAGTTGCATGAGACGAATAATATAATACACCTACTGCTTCTCCTGATTTCTTAATGGTCTTTATTGTTTATTATTTAGTCATAGCTTTCACCCTTATTGTTGAAGTGCCTGATTCATTCAGTCCGCATTCCATACGTACGTTTCTGGTATTCACTGAAATATTCATTCTTGTTTTTGTATCGACGTTGTCATCACCAAAATCATCACCTTCTTTCCCTTTGAAGTTTTGACAAGACAATTTAGACCATCAGCATCAATGAGCTGTTAATAAAGTCAGATACCGCCATAATGAAATCTGCTGATCGATATTTCCTATTAATTATTTTAAAGGTGGCTGTATGAATATTATTTTTATTTGTTCATAAAATGAAATACGCAAATTTTAGGAGATAACAACTGTCATTAATGAAGCATAAAAGTATTGCAACGTCTTAAAGTCAATATTTTCAACTGATCCAGTACAATTTCAAAAACATTTTTGTCCCATATGACTAAAAAGATTTTGTTATCCATGCTAAATTGACCTCTCAGAAAAAAAAAAAAACATTAAAACAAATATTTCTTTTGAAATATGCCAACATTGCAAAGAAATGTTCAATTTCTTGCCGATGGATGAGAACGGGTGCTCGTGTGTATCTATAATCATCACGTGCTCGTGTTTATCTATAATCCTCACCATCAACTCCTCATGCTGCACCCCAAACTCTATTTCTAAACCAATAAAAATGGTCGAAAGAAAGAAGGAATGAAAGAAAGGAAAATGGAAACAAGTAAAGGACAAATAGATCACCTCAGTACACAGAGATTGATGGAAAAATCGAGATATAATAGGGACATAAGAAAATAGATAAAATGAATGAAAGGTAACACTGGACAACAAATTTTTACAAAAGTCATGTTACTGAAATAAAATTAGTCAATTCTTATCAATTTTTATGTGCTGAACACGAATATGACAGTCAAATTGCAAAATTGGCTCTAGTTTTTTTGTAATCTGCAAGAAATTAATGTTTACATAACGAAATGCATTCCAATAGTAAAAGGTCAACTGTAACAGCCTACCTATAAAAAATCAAGTCATTGACTACATCTTAGATTTCTTCGCCTGTCTCTTGTACAGCTGTTCGGGAGCATCTCTGAGGAGTGTCCAGCAGTAGTCAGCCAGCATTGTAGTGGACCATTTTCCCTGGTATCTTTGTTCCATTGTTGCGATATCTTGATGAAAACGTTCGCCGTGTTCATCACTAACAATACCACAGTTGCTAGGAAAGAAATCCAAATGGGAATGAAGGAAGTGAATCTTTAGAGACATATTGCAGCCAAGTTTCTTATACTTCATCAACATGTCTTCTACTAGTTCCTTATAGTTTTCTGCCCTAACATTTCCGAGGAAGTTTGTAGAAACTAGGCGAAAAGCATTCCATGCTTGTTTCGCGTCACCTTCCAGCAAGTTGTTGAACCGGTCATCTTTGAAAAGCTCTCGAATCTGAGAACCCACAAAAACTCCCTCTTTAATCTTTGCTTCGCTGAGTCGAGGGAATTTTTCATGCAGGTATCGGAATGCTGGCAAAGTCCGGTCAATGGCTTTCACGAAGTTCTTCATCAAACCTAGTTTGATGTGAAGGGGTGGTAGCAAGATTTTCTGAGCCTCAACCAGAGCTGGGTGTTGGATATTCTTCTCTCCAATGGCTACATTCTGCCTGTGAGTCCATTCCTTCCTCATGTAGTGCATTTCCCTTGCTCGGCTATCCCACTCGCATAAGAAACACATGTATTTTGTATATCCTTGCTGCAGTCCCATTAAAAGGGCAACTACCTTCAAATCACCACAGAGGTGCCAGCTGTACTTGTTATACTCAATGGAATTCAGTAGCTGCCTTAAGTTATCGTATGTCTCTTTCATGTGGACAGCATACGCTACTGGAATAGATGGAAGAATGTTTCCATTGTGCAAAAGCACAGCCTTGAGACTCAGTTTCGAAGAGTCCACAAATAGTCTCCATTCTTGTGGGTCATGAGTGATTTTTAAAGCATTCATGAGGCCCTCAATATCGGAACAGAATATCAGATTACTTTCCTTTCTGAAGAAAGGCTCCAATTGCTGGTGGCGCTTTCGATATGCAGTAATTGTGACATCTTCTTCTAGAAGATTCCATTGTTGGAGTCTTGATCCTAGCAATTCTGCCTTGTTCTTTGATAAGTCCAAATCACGAATCAGGTCATTTAGTTCTTCCTGTGTTATTCTGTGTGGGGTTGATGATGCACCACAGTGAAAATCTGGATCACTGCATGCTGATGGACCAGGAGAAGAACAGGTCGACTCACCTTTGTCTTCGTCAGATGAATCAAGAGAATATTCTGCTGGAGGTTCTGGAATAGGAAGTCCCTCACCATGTGGAACTGGTCTCAATGCAGACGGAATGTTTGGGTAGACTATTCTCGACTTCTTTCGCTTCGTTATTCCGCCGGAAAGAGGAGGAACCAAGCAGAAGTAACAGTCATTTAGGTGGTTGCTTGGCTCTCTCCACACCATTGGGACTGCAAACGGCATTGATGACCTTTTGCAATTCAACCACTGTGAAAGCTGTGTTGTACATGTAGCACAGCATATATGCGGAGCCCAAGGCTTGTCTTGGTCACCAACCTTGCATCCGAAGTAAAGATGATATGCCTTCTTCACTTGAGAATTGATACTTTTCTTCTGGTTGGCAAATGTCACTTCCCCACAAATACAGCAAAAATTGTCCGCGGTATTAACACATTTTCGAGGCATTACTGTTCTTTATTGTACGTAAATGGATAAAATAATAAGTTTTATGTAACAGTAGCTTGAACTGTCTCGCACAACGTCTAAAATATTTTAAATGCTGAACCTATCTGATTGGGCTTTATATAGTACACTGCTTACGTCAGCTTCAGCAGCCGCCTGGCATTAGTATAATAGGCCTACACATGTATAGTACACTGCTGACGTCAACTTACTTCAGCAGCCGCATGGCATTAGTATTGCATTGCATCAGAAAATGATGCAATCAACTGTGGATGATGTGAGCATGATGGTATTATGCAATGTTACATCATTATTCCGGATGTTGCTGCAGTCCTACTGGAGAAATTTACACAGTGAAACATAGAAAATGAGGTAAATGAATATCTTCAAAACGAGAGCCAATACAAATTTTTCACGGTTATATTCGTGTTCGGCACACCAAAATACTACAGATTAGGGCCTTTTCAAGTCAGTAATGATTTCACTGTTGACCAGTGTAATTGGTGGGCGATTTTATTATTCCTCTTGTGTGTGTGTGTGTATATATATATATATATATATATATATATATATATATATATATATATATATATATATATATATATATATATATATATATATATATATATATATATATATATATATATATTCATCTATGTGTAATCCATTTGTCTGTCTGACTGTCTGTCCGTAAACATTTTCACGCCTGTCAAACCGTTCAAGGTATTTCAACCGAAATTTGATGTCAAACAAAGTACGAGTGAGGTGCTTTGCAATAATTCAAGATATATCAATGGAACTGTCCGCAAATAATAGACGTGTGGTCTAGATGTGACTTTCGCTGTACAAATGTAGATACAAAGGATCTGTCGCACATCTCTCTCTCTCTCTCACACACACACACACACACACACACACATGCACACACAGACATATACATAATCAATTTGCTGTTGATAAATCATATATTCTAATATCATTGGAGCTGAGATGTAAATGACTCTGTCTTTCTTTCGCTTTACTGAAAAACATAATATGGTTGCATGATAATTTCGCAACGATCTTCAATAGAAAAAACAAAGGTCTTTCACTCTGATTAAAATCATATCTACACTGCTGTACGTAAAAATCTGACTGCGACAGCACAGGAGCCATGTTCTTGTGACCTATGTTATTAGCATAATAGCTAATTCTATCAGCCAATCAGCTGAAGTATTATGTCTTCACGTTTGGGAGACTGAGCAGTATGGCTGAAGACCATCAATGTATGCCGAATGATCTGATTAACTTTCTGATTTCTGAAAGCTGCATTTCCATTGGCTAATCTAAAGGTCACCAAAACATGTCCCCTAGGAAGAAGTACATACCCCGTAATCTCTTAATCGGGAACGTCGAAGGACCAGCCTTGGTACTTAGATAAGTATTAGGAGAATACTTCAGAAGATCGACCCCGAATTCCAAAACAATAAACATGGAAAGTACTTCTCAAAGGCTTACCTGCTAGTACAGCTGAGAGTCTATAAAGGACATGATCCCTAAGCTGTTGCTGTCAGATTTTCACGCAGGACAGTGGAGATCTGATTTTAATCAGATTAAAAAAAAAAAATTAAAAAAAAAAAAGACAATACAACAATTTTTATTTAAATATTTGACATATTGGCTAACCCAGATTGTGTAATCACTGAAAAATTATATACGCTCTCTGCCATTATGTTCAAGTAGAATTGGATTTTCTATTCCTTCAGGTTGTAATACGAACTTTGGGTTAGGGGAAACACCTATAGTCATATCCGCCTATCTGTTTGTTCGTAAAATATTGTTTTTTTAGCACGACGTTCATACCGTTCAAGGACTTTCAAACAAACTTGCTAAACGTATAAAGCAAGTTGTGTATATTTGCCTTTTGATAATTTAAATGATGTGCCTTCAATTTTGATGATGTCATGGAAACTAAGTGTAAGATAAGGCTTATTACAATAAAGATTTATGGACTGTATCGCGTACTGTTAGTAAGAGGTAATTCCAGATTTACATAGCTTTAAACTTAAAAGTAGTATAAGAAATTTACAATGTAAGTAGTGAATGGGGATACCCTACGGACAATGGGAATTAGCATTAAAAACACCCTTGGGACACTCTACGGACAATGGAAATTTAACATGGCGAAAAATCGTGGGACACTCTACGGACAAGGGGAATTTAACATGGGGAATAAATCGTGGGACACTCTACGGACAAGGGGAATTTAACATGGGATTTTTTTTTTTAAATTTTTTTAAAAAAGGGGTAGGCAATGGAAAGGCTATTTCTTTTCGAGAAATATGGGGGCCCTGAAAAGGGCCTTTGGGTTTTTTCTTCTTCTTCTTTTAACTTCTTAACTTCTTCCACCATCCTCTTATTTTGTCCATCATTCCTTTCTTCTTTTTCTTTTCTGTTTCCGGCAGCCAGTCCGGGTGGCCCATGGCCCGGAACTTCTCTTGGATTTTCATCCAGTTTGTGTTCAGTTTTTCAAATTCATCCCTTTTTTTTCTATTTTCTTCTTCTTTTCTTTCTTTATACCATCTCTCTTTAATCTTCTTGACTTCTACCTCCATCACTTTTCTCATCAACTCCTCTCCTTTCCTCAGTCTTTCCTGGCCTCTCTCCACATAAGAGCACTCTGTCCCATGTGACATTTTTTCAAGAAAGCACCTGACTTTGCTTGCATTGTCAAGTGCTTCCTTTAGGCTTCCCACTCTGACATAGGTGGGATTTATCATACCTCTCAATCTTTTTTCCTCCTCTTCAATCATTCCTGCTATCACTTCTTTTGCTATGTTTAGACATTTAGCGTAGTCCAGGTATTCTGCTATCTTCCATTCTTTTTCCAGTCTCTCCACTACATAGATACCATCTATTATCCAGTTGTATATATGTACCAAATTGTTGAACAAGTCACTTGCAACCACCATCTTCGTTTTTATTATTCCGTAGAATGGTTCGAACGACGAACGTGGTGGGTTATTATAGTGAAAGCGCGGACGTGATGGAAAACATCCCTAAAAACATAAAATTAATCTTACCTAGATCATGACCCAACAACGCGCGTACGTGAAGGAAAACATCCCCCTACTTTCTCATTTCATATAATAAAACCCTAACTATACTCTTCACATACGCTAAGAAACCCATAATCTACTATTCACACTAACATACCTGAGCTCTTACAAACACAAACACACAAACACACAAACACATACCCTCACATTTTTTAAAAAGAGTTAGTGTTTATATTCACACTACTCTACCTACACACATTGGCAAATCGATCGTTATTTCTTTTCTAGAGTATTGGGTAGCCCTGAAAAGGGCTGTTTTTTTTTGAACTCCTGATGCACCTATCTAATGGTTGCAACGTCCTGGCCTGGCGCCACACACGCATCTTCTTCCCCAGTCTTCTTTCACCTTTCTTCTGGGGAGCGCAGAGGGAGGATGATTCGCTTCAACACCCCAATCCTCTGTCTCGGGAATATTGAACGACATCCTCTCTTCTCTTTTCTTTTCCTCTTCTTCCCTCTCTCTTCTCTCCTCCTCCTCTTCCTTCTTTACTCTTGCTTCTTCTACTATAGCCTCTGCTGATAGTTCGTTTACTATCCGCCTGGCATATTCCAGGTGCATCTGGAGTTCTAACAGTTTCACTATTCTGCTAGTCATTCTTCTGGCTGTGTTGATCAATCAACAAGGGTAGCTAGACTGCCCAGCGAGTTTCAATTTATAGTGAAAGCGCGGACGTGAAGGAAAACATCCCCCTAATAACATGAAATGGATCTTACCTAGATCATGACACAAAACAACGCGCGGACCTAAAAGAAACACTCACTCACTTTTTATGCTACCCATCACTATTCTAAAATTTTTTATAAATCACTTCAATAGACTATCCACATACGCAAAGCAATCCAATCTAACCTAAAATATATACCTCTAACAGCCAAAAAAAACAAACATCATTTTAATCTACTATCCACACCAACCTATTTTATCACTTACAAACAAACAAACACACAAACTCATACCCTCACATTTTTTAAGAAAGAGTTAGTGTTTATTTTCACACTACTCTACCTACACACATTGGCAAATCGATCGTTATTTCTTTTCTAGAGTATTGGGTAGCCCTGAAAAGGGCTGTTTTTTTGTTTTGCTGTGGCATTCTTTTTTAGTTTCTAAGAATGCGATGTCCTCTGAGGATAGACTTTCTGGCGATAGGTCTGCTTCTTCGGAAAGAGAAGAAGAACTCTTTGGTGTCGATACGACAATCGACAAAGCCTCTGTCAGGTTCAGGTTGCTGCTGCTGCTGCTGTTGTTGTTGTTGCTGTTGTTGCTGCTGTCTCTGAAGTCTGTACTTCTCTGTCCATTCTTCTTTTTCCTTGTTCATTTCTTCTCTGAAGAGCTCTTCTATCAGGTCTTCAGTGATTTTTAACATTCTCACATTCTCTATTTCTTCTGGCTTCGGTATCAGACTGTGTCTGACCCTATGCAAATTCACGTAGGCTTCGTTGAGCTTAGCTAGTTTGGAGCACATCTTCTTAGGAGGATGAGTCGACAATGGATGGTTAGACTGGGAACAAACCGGTTCTTAAAGTTAAAGCGCGGACGTGAAGGAAAACATCCCCCCACACGGTTTTTCGAGCCGCAACGTTCATGAGAGGGATAGTAAGAAATGAAAGAGCATCAATCCAACATTCTTATAGCTAAACAAACCACAAAAGCATTTTTTCAAAACACAACATTTTTTATTCAAAAATCACTTAACACTAAACAACAACAACTCTAACATTTTAAAAAATAATCCAACACTATAACATCAAACATTTTTTTTCAAATCACAAACATTTTTTTCTCATTTTACAACCTACTTTAAACAGGGCTGACAACGTTGTGAATGAAATTGTGATTTCCACTGTTGGAAATCATTAGGCCATTGATGGACACTACGTTTCCTAGCTTGAGACAAAAGATAAGCATAATGGTCACAGAACCATCGATCTACTTTCACATCGTTTCTAGCAGAAGAACGAGGATCGAAATGAGTCACTAAATGTTCTAAGGAATAGCCCAGGCTGCGATGATGCAGAAAATACACACAGTACTGTCCACACACCAAGGAATCTGTGCCTTGTAATTTCACATTATTGAATCGGGTGGTTTGAGCATTTCTTCTCATAAAGTCGATGATATCGTCTTCCAAAGGGGGCAATCCGTACGAATCGAAATATTCCACACATCCTTCTTGAGGAAAGTAGACGGCTACCCAGTGGGTTCCTGGGAGATGACTGTCGTCCGTGTTGATCACGTAAGCTTGATGGTCTTTAGGTTTGCGATGAGGGAGTTCATCTTTAGCACAGACGACGGGATTCCAAGAAGCCGTATACGAACTGTGGTTCAAAAGGTAATAAAGTTCCCAGGTATCCATTGTTTTGTGTTTTCTTCTTCACAGGTAATAATAAGTCGTCAATTCGATCCTGACTTTTTGCTTGAAAATGTCTGACGAATAAACGGTTATTCGTTCTGTTTCCTCACTCTGATTCAGGAGAGCTTCGATACGATGGATCTCTTGAGTGGTTAATGGTGGACAAGAATGTTCACGCAAGTCTTTATACCACTGGTGCAACACGTCTTTGTTCGAGATGAGACTCCAAGCTTCGTCCAGATACTCGTCCAATTTTTCTTCTTGACTTAACATTAGGCATTTATCGTGTTGAATTTGACTGGGATGATCGTTTTGACATCCATAGCAATTTTTCTTGATCAATTCCGTCATTTTATCGACCAAGTGTTTGGCAAAACAGGAGACTAAATGGGCTTCTTGTTCTGGCCATCTCGACTTCATTATGATCACTTCTTCTTCCACAGTCTCCTCACATTTCATGTCCAAAGTTTCTCCACTAGGTAAAGAGGGATAACAGTCTTCCATGACTTCTAGTAATCTAGAATGACTTCTCTCAAACTGTTGATTTCTATGGTATTGTCAAATTCTGCATACAGGATGACGTTCAACGTTGGATTAGCAACAGTGGGGTCTTGGCTTGCAAACTGAATTTCCACACGAATCTGGCCGGATTTTATAGGGTGGAAATGTCCCTCGTCGCTGCCTTGGTCAGGAGTGAAATCGAAAGCCCACAAAGCATAGCCTCCTGCATAATCGTCGTACGTAATGCCGTGACTGGTGTTGGTCCCTAACTGTCCCGTGGCTTCGTACAGGGACAAGTACGACCTCAAGTAATTCTTCTCTTTAAAGTTAGGTTCGAAAGGTCGGGTACACAAGGTCTTGCCATCGCGACTGACTTCGATCTTGGTCACGTCAAAGTGTTGAAAGTAGAAAGGATTTTTTTTCAAATTTCCGTTGAAGGCTTCATTTTCGACGATACCAACGATCAAACGTTTGGGTAGCTGTCCTTGGAACAAATGATCTTGGATCATGGATCGCTGTCCCTTGGGAATGGTGAACGTTTTCACTTCCACGCGTCGTATGGGATACTTAGCGGTCGTTCTGCTCAACGTCTGACTGATGTCGTTACCCACTTTAGGTAACACTTCCACGCGTCGTACGTAGAGCCTGGCTACCTCGATGTCAGTTTTGCAAGCGTCATTACCTATCAAATGGAAAGCGGCACTGCTTCGATTCAGTCTCAGGCGGACATCCACCCCGTTCAGCAAATACTTTTCTTGCAACCACATGTCCAAATGCAAACGATCCATCAGTTCTAAACTTGTGTCGGCTCCCGTGATTCTCTTTCTTCGTTCTGTAAATCCCTCATTGTATGATTTAGTTTTATCCTTTGTATCAGTTTCGAATGTTTCAAACTCGCCTGCTTCGTCAGCTTCCCATACCACACAGGCATTGAGATGAGTGTTCTTGGCGTCTATTCCGTACGTCAAGAGATTTTCCAGGTACGCTCGATAAGGGTAAGTATCCATGCTGCTGCTGACCAGTTTGTTATTCAAGTACAAGTCCACTCCGCTAAACAAGGAATGCATGAAATTGTTGACTGGAGCTATTACATCAGTACTTTCTAGGGGCGAATTGTCATCTTCGATAACTTTGACTTTCAAGTACAAGTAACTGCTATTCAGATCGATGTAATCTTCGGGCTGTCCTTTGATTTCAAACTCGATGGGAGCTGAGGCTGTCAATGAGGAGACGGGATGAAATTCCACCCACTGGGATTCTTGCATCGTCATCATGGTGGGGGGCATGGCAAACAGGTCCAGTTCCGTCTTGGAACAAGCGCAAGACTCTCGGTGCATCATTTTTTTTTGTTGCTGTGTCTCAATAATCGAAAACGTCTAAGTCTCGAACGGTTCTTCTTTTCTTGGCCTTTCTCGCTTGAAGTCTGGTGAAAGGGTGTTTTCTTCTTCGTCGTCTCTTTCTGCCTTGTCCTTGCTGAATGCTTGACTCGGTAGCGTGCAGGGCATTTATAGGTGTGTCTCGTCGGCCTAAAATGTCTTTGCCTGTTTGCAGCAAGACATTTTTGCCTGCCCTCATGAAGGCTTCTTTAGGGTTTTGTTTGTCGATGATGACATTTTGGAGAAATTCTTTGCCTTGCGTCAGTGCCGCATCTTTCAAGGCGTGCAATCCGCGTGTCACCATCGGTTTCAACACCGGGGCCACCGAACGAAAGGCCGATTTTAACATGTCTCCTAAACCGTGTCCTCGCTGTCGAGCCACCCCTTGGTACACTGGATACATGACTTACTTACGAATCGTGAGAAAACCGTTTTCGAAAATGGAGTTTCACCGTGACTTTTCCTTTGGTGAATGGAATATTTTGTCCCAAATCTCCTTTTATAGCAATGTTGACCGTGTCCAAATACGACTTGCTGACGGGTAAATAATGAGGATGGACAAATTCGCGGTGGACGTGGTAAGTGTTTCCACCTTCCTGGTCACTGGTCGTGGTACTATCCACTTTGAAAGGAATGACACGCAGTAATGGCACAGAGGTGTGTCCCACTACGTTGTATTCCACCACATCGGAGTACACAAACATCAAATTCAGTCCTTGGTTCAGTTCTACCGGTTTTCCAAAAGCTCTGTAAAAATCCATATTATTGTTGATCTTGGGGCTCCAATTGTTTGCGACCATTGTTGGATGTCCACCCAAAATTTCAAACAAACTACCATTGAACCTGAAGGACAACAGTTGAGTATCCTGAAATTTCATCAGTAAGCGACGAGCCACTTTATGGTACTCCAGGGTGACACTTTTTTTGACTCTGTTCAGGGCTTTGCCAAAGGCGAACTCGAACCTGTCCGCAATAGTGTCCACCAAATGTTGGCCACTAAAATAAAACTCTGCCGGAATTTTCACGGTGTAGATAATGAAGGGTGGTTTGCTGGCTGGTTTTGTGTCCCCTGAAAACCCGATGTCATTCATGTAGTTTTGTAATTGTTCGTTCAGGATTTCCACCTCAAAATAGTTTTGCTTTTCGGTGATGTTTTGGATTTGTGTAGGGTGAATCATTTCTACTAAAGCCACTTCCCAATGGGCTTCGTGATCTAAGGGGATGGCTTGAGGTAATTTGGCCGTGTAACAGCACAACGTGTTGTTGGGAAACACCTCCATGGAACTGTCACTGGGTAAGGTTAAGTAAAATTGGTTTTCGTGACTCATAATTCCAGAGTTCTGTGGCTGTCCGAGGGGATATTACTGGATGTCAGAGGCGTGTCTCCGCCCAAAATGGGGTTCTGGTTGTGGTTGTTGGAGTGGTGACTGGCACTGGCACTGGACACAACGTTTCCGTTCGAGGAGAATTTCAGGGAGGGATTAGGAAGCAGGTAACCGATGCAACTGCTCAATAAAATGGTCCACAATTGTTTGTCTCCTTGTTGCAAACTCAAATTGGCGATGGCTGCCCCGATGACACAATACACCACAAAGATTTGGCAGAAAAAGACGATTTGCGTTTTAGGCACACGTTCTCCACACCACACCCACAAGGGTTGTTTTTGTAAATCTTGCACAGAAGAACTAGGGGAAGAAGGAGTGGTCGACGTAGCTGCGTCTGCTGAGTGAAAGGGCATGATGGTCACTTCTTCTTTTTATAGTCGATGACTTGCGAAGCGTCGATCCAAGAATCGAAACTGGGTGGATATCCTTTCCAACGTACTTTGACTTCTTTGACACGTCGTTTGCCCACTTTACGGGTTCTGCGCTCGAGAATGCTTTCGATGTCGTACACGTCGTCTTCTTTTTTGGTGACACGTTGTAACTCGGGCAAATAAAACGTTCCTTTGAGTACTTCTCCGTTCATGTCTTCCAATTTATAGACGGCAGGATGACGGCCATGCACTCGTCCAGTGACGCGAAACAATTCGGTCGTCCAGTTAGGTAAGTAACCTTTGTCGAAAGTGCGTTTGGTTTTGCCAATGCGTACCCAATCTCCTACGGTCAACTCTCCACTTTTCTTGGGGACAGCCCTCGTCGGGGACGTACCGAACAGGCGCTCGAACACCAGCACTTCGTTGTCGGGAGTCACGTCTTGCGGGGCACGTCCGATGCTTCGATGGTAAGATTGGTTGTACGCTTGCACCAGGTGCGGTAAGATGTCGATGTACTTCAGAGTGTGGTGATGCGTAAAATATTTCCACATGCGTTCTTTCAAAGTGCGTTGAAAACGTTCCACGATGCTGGCTTTGGTTTCGGGATTCTCGGTGGTAAAAAAATGAATGTCACGTTTCTTTAATTCTTTTTGGAAAGCTTGGTTCAGAAATTCGGTGCCTTTGTCCGTTTGCCATCGAAGAGGGTGACGACCGCTTTGTTTCAACACCCGTTGCAGGGCTCGCACTAACTCGCTGCTCGATTTGGAAGTCAAGGGCACGACCCAGGCAAATTTGGAAAAGACGTCGATGACACAAAACAAATATTTGTAACCACGATTGTAGCTGGCCAAATGAGAGACATCGGCTAAATCGGCTTGCCATTGATGATCGATGCCTTCCACTCGGGTGCGACTTCTGGCAAACTTGCGTCGAATGGGTTTGTGCAAAGTGTAGGTAGCTTGTTCTTGTAACCATCGTTGCACTTGAGGTAAACGGAGACTTTTCAGTCGCGTTTTGGCAGCACGATACAATTTTTGAACTCCTGCGTAACCTGCAGGATGCGAGGGATCGTAGTAAATGCTGGCTAAGACTTTTTCCATTTTTTTTATTTTGTGTTGGCGTGTTAATAAGTCACCCACTCTTCGGTGATGCTACTTTGGGTGGGTCGAAAGGGTGGTTTGGAAACGGATTTACGTGTCCGATGGGCTACGGGAGTAGAAGTCGAAGGTAGTGGTGGTGGTGGTGGCAATGGAATGGCTTTGGTCTTCTTTTCTTTTTTCGCTTCTGGTTTCCCTTCTTTCTTTTTCACTTCTGTCGAAGGAGGCGTGGACATCATCTTTTTAACCCAAGCTTTCATTTCTTCTCGTTGGGGTGTAGGGGACGGGGTCAACAAGGATGCTGCAATCTTACTCGAAATGGGAGCTGCTGACGGTGTTTGAAACACTTCGCGCATCTCTTTTTCCTCAGGTCTTTGTGGGGTAGCATCTCTGGTGACCCTTGGGGATGGTAGTGGTGGTAATGATGATGATGGTGCTGGACTTTTCATCAAGGTCTTAAAATCTTTTAGAGTGGGTAAAGCTGTTTCGTCTAAAGCTTTCTGGTGAAAGAGTTGCAGTCGTTGCAAGAGTTGACCGTACTTTTGCGATTTTTCTGTTTCGGACAAATCTTGGCGATCCATCAAGGACTGCAATTCGTGTTGTAACTGGGACATCTCGCTCAAATTGGGATTGGGAGGTAAATGCGGGGTGCGTTGTTCTTGCCACCGATGGTATTCCATCCATCGTTTGTAAGGCACTAAAGCTAGTTTTCGTCCTTCCATGGGGTTGTCAGGGGTCGATTCTGAGATCTTGGGACTTTCAAAGGCCTTTTTATCTTGCTCCCATCAGTCCTCCCAACATGGTTCCCAAGACTCCTTTCAGTATGGGGCCTAACAAGAGAGGCAAAATGCCTCCACGTTGAACCAACATCTTCTTTTTTTGACGAATGGGAATTTTCTTTTGAACCATTTGGCGAAGAACGTGACGATGTTTGCCTAAGCATTGTTTCTGGTGTTTGGACAAAGGGATCGTGCCTTTCAAAACGTTCAAACAACATTCGCACACGGTATCGATGACCTCTTTGGAGGCCGTTTGAATGAGTTTTTTTCGTAGGGGTGGAGAAGCTTTGGACAGGACAGATAACAGGTCCCCATGTTTAGCTAAACGTGGTGGCAGTCCTTTCCTTTTCTTTCCTTGGGGTTTTCTGGAGGGTGACATTTTTGCTTGTGGGTTCCGGGACATTCACCGAACAGACACTAACGTGGATGACTTAACGCACACCCTTTTATCTTTTTTTTGGGACTATCGCTTTGTCATAAAGGTGACAATGTTTTTCCCAAAATCGCCAAGGAATCCTCCCCTTTGTTGACGCCTCTTTTTCTTGGAACGACTGTGTCTTTTCTTAGGGTAATGTCGATGCTTGGCGAAGCGCTTTGTCGGATGACGCGTCTGCCTTTGTCTCTTTCTTTTGTGGCTTCTTGGAGGTGACATCTTCTACAAGTTCACTGATACCCCGACTTGGTCACAGGCTCTTTTTATACTGGAACGCGTCGCCACTGATTGTCTTTACGTTTTATCAGTTTGAGGACAGGCATGACACGTCGTGCAGGGGTACGCAACGGACTAAATCGAGCCAGTTCTTGCTTGGACAAATCCAGTAAACTTTGTAACATGCCCGATCTTTCTTGGACTTTGATTTTGGGAGAAGGTACTTTGTGAGCAGCAGCCACTGCCACTAAATTGGAGGGTCCTGCCACTGGGGAAGTTCTTTTGGGGGTCATCAACGGAGATGTTCTTGGTGTGATCAACGTCTCCAAGTACTCTTCAGTTCTGGGTGTCATCAACGGAGAAGTGGATGAACGTGAGGATGCCGGAGACGCAGTCACTGCCGTGGCAGGTCGTGGTTTGCGAGTGTAAGGTTGCGTCCTGGCCGAAGTGCCTCTCTTGCGACTAGTTTTCTTCTGTGGACTTTTCTTTTTCTGGGGACTTTTTCTCTGTTTCTTTTTCTGGGGGCTTCTTTTCTTTTTCCGGGGTGGTGTCTGGTAAGAGGAGGGTCCTGCCACTGGAGAAGTTATTCTTCTTGGGGACCTGGTCTTTTTCTTTTTCTTCTTGGGGCTTCGTTGGACTTTTGTCTTGGGGATAACTTTGGGGGCATTAGGATCCCATCTTAAGAGTGAGCGAATGATGACCCCTCCTAGAGTACCGCTCCCTCCAGGTTTCAAAATGATTTGTTTTTTGGTTTGAGTGTCGATGCGGGGATCGGCCAGTTGGACCAAAGCGACTTTGTTTCGATCGAAAAAGCGTTTGGTTTGATGAGGAATCTGAATGATTCCTTGGAGTAATTGACGTGCCGTCACCGTGAACCATCGTAAGACTTCTTTGAGACTAGCTTCTAAGACACGGGCTCGTGTTTGTGGATCTTTTTCTCGACTGATGCCATACAAGGCACGAATCAATTTGACGGGAAGATGCGACTGAAGGGACGTCATGTTCACACTGTGTGAGACAGACGAAAAAGGGTCTGAGGTTTTTATAGATTTTTTGATGGGGAGTGAAATGAAGTCGAGGACGGAGACGTGTACAGGACAGGCCCTCCGTCTTGGCACCAGTGGTGAAACAAGTGGGTACGAAATCGCAAATCCTCGGGGGTCGTAGGTTTCAAATCGACGAGTAAATAGGCGTGTGGCGTTTGAGTGGCATCGTCGTACGCCTGAGTCAGCCAAGGCGTTCCTAACTGTTTGGCTAAGACTTGCACTTGCGATTTATCTCGAGGGCTTTTAAACAAGACCACGTAATGCGCATTGAGACTGATGGTGCGATGGGCTTTACTTTGTTGAAACAAATTTTGGGTGATGTAAACGACACTGGCATTACGGTGATGCCCTTTGCGCGTGAACCACAATTTAATTTCTTCTTCGTCTTCTCCTAACATGTCGTCGAAAATGACCAAATGGGTTTGACGGGAGTCAGAGACGATGCCGTCGTCTTCTTTAGGAATGCCTTCCACAAACACGATGGAATCGCCTTGACTTTCTCGCAAGAGGCTGTACGCCGATTGCCACTCTTTGTAACACCACACGATCCGTTGAGGGGGTCGATCGATCAAATGATGTTTATGTTCGATCAAACGTTTGATGAATTCGGTTTTGCCTGAACCGCTAGGTCCAGCAATGAGCATGTTAAAGGGATGGCGAAGATACAAAGCCTCCCAACTGGCACGATCTAAGTGTTCGTCGATGACTTTGACAGTAGAGGAAGAGGGAGCAGAGACAGTAGAGGTAGCCATGGTGTGAGAAATGTCACTTGTGACACGAAAAACAAACAAGACAAGAGTTTATATACTTTTTCAGAACACGTTTATTGAATCTTTCAAATATGAACACGAAAGACAAAAATACATACAACCCAAATAGTGATGTACAGGAATATAAAACACAGCAAAGCGATCAAAGTGGAATATAAACAAGTGTCTGTACAACATGTTTTGGGTAACCAAGATGTCCTAGGGACAGTGTGTAATGTTCTTACAGTCTCTACATGAGGTATTGTCACACAAGTGTCCTCCCGGAATGACCTTTCAGGAATGTCCACGACAGTCCTGTCCTGAAGCGAGTGGTTGTTCTCGGTGACGGGTTCTTCTGGCACCGTCACTAACACAGGTTGAAAAGTAACTTTTTTCCTTGAACAACTCTTGTGCATACTGGGCCACTTCTTGGGTCCAAGCCTCAAAACCCCCCTTTTTCCAGTCACGAACATCTGTCCAATGAGGGTGTAAGTCACAAGCTACACACACATCGTCATACACGTCTTGGGTAGCTAAAAGTTGACGAATCTTTTTTTCCTGTTGAGGTCGAGAAGTATCCAGATGAAACCGCAAGGCTTTGAGCAAAAGGAGTTTTTCGTGACCATTTAAGGCCATGGAGGTGGTAAGTACTGATCGTAAAGAGTCCACAAAGAATCGGCTGGTAAACGAAATCCCAAAAAACAAGTCACTAAGACACACACCACTTGTCGTCCCAAATTGAATGGATACAGTTCTTGTAATAATCGATGGTAATGATCCACGGTTTGAATATGGTCATTGAGTTCCTTCCACGGAATCTGTTGGATGACATGTGACATAAGTCGTGGCATGGCATCCTGTTTTTATAGTCTCTTTGTTTCGGAAACAATACACGTACTTTCTAGCCAGAGATCTTCGTTCTCCAGTAGGGAATCTAAATCTTGCATACTGTAACCGAAACTTCAGAGTTCGTTTAGAAGTTTCCTCTTCCTCTAAGTAGATTCCACGTAAAATATGTTGATAATCCTTTAACTTGTCTTCCTCAATGTATTGCTGTAGGTGAATCTCGAAGTAACCAAAATAATGAACATTTCGATCATTCACTAACTCAAAGTGTTGAACAAGGTCTGACCACTGAAACAATTTCTGACGAATCAGTTCTCTTATACCATTCAGGTACCAGTGGTTAAAGATCTGGTGACGTAACGGATGCAATTGTTCTTTACGTTTGACTTGTATTTTCACCAGCTCTCGGTAAATGCGTTCTCTCAAGTCCACAGGCAAAGCACGAATGTTCTCTAGCAAAGTATCCATGAATAGGTCATACTAAATCCTCTTTGGTCTGACACAAGAAATGTACTGTTTGCACAAACATGGTTTCACTTCAGTGTCGAATTTAAATCGTTGAGTCACTAATCTACACATTACAATTCGTTCAGAAGTTTCCTCTTTCACTAAGTTGACATTGTGTTCAAGATGTTGGTAATTCGTTAACTCTTCCTCTGGAATTCGATGCAGTACGTTTACAATGATGTAGGTAGAATCGTCCATACCAAACCAATCCTTTTTAAAACTAGAGGATCGTTGATCAATGTCTGTCCGATGGAACACTTTCAATTGAATCAATCCTTGTATAGCCTTCAGGTACCAGTGGTTCAAACACCGGTGACGTAACGGATGCAATTGTTCTTTACGTTTCACTTGTATTTTGACCAGCTCTCGGTAAATGCGTTCTCTCAACTCCACAGGCAAAGCACGAATGTTCTCTTGTAAAGTATCCATGAACAGATTATTATGGTAAGAAGTTACTTCAATGTCTCGGTCCCACTAAAGGTAAGTAATGACAATTCGGTGACCATCGAGCATGTTCAACGTAGGCCGAATCTTGCGGTTCCCAGTGGTGAAGTGACACACCGCAACTGAAGCACTTGACTTTATCTCCTTCGCCCAAGTAGAAAAATCCGGCTCTGGCTAATTCTTCAGGGGTCGGTCCTCCCAGATACTTTGGCCATTTTCCTTTGAACGATTGAAGACGATTTTCAAAGTCGCAGTATTCCGACAAACGCACAGGGAACGAATATTCGTCTTTCACAGGTTCGTTTCGATGAGGGTTGGGTGACAGGAACAGGAGTTTGCTCAGGGCTGGATGACATCCGTAGGGAGGTAAACGTGAAGGTCGACATTCCCCTTTAAACCCGGTAAAATGTCTAAGAGGACGAGCGGCATCGCTTTCACATCCCTCAGGTTTGACACGCACAGCATCACTTTCCATGACAGGGGCAGTGAGAACAAAGTTCCCATGATGCTTTACGGCATCGCTCAGGTCACAACGTACAGCATCGGTCCCATCGCAAGGCTCACAATCGCACTCGTCTGCAAACTCCGTTACGCAATTACAATGGTAACCACATGGACAATCGCAGTTTCCTTCCGGACATTTTCCGTCGCAATGCCTGGGTCTTATCCATCCAATATTAGTCACACTTGAGGAAGATACAACTTTTTTACAATCCCCAAACTGAAACGATGTCTTTTTCAAAGTATTCATCTTGTTCGCTCGGTCTTGGTAGTCCCAATGAACTATCGATCTTGCCTAGGGTTCCTTTTTATATACAGACCAATACCAACGTGACCGTACGGTAAGGTGAAATGATTGGGAAGTCGCACTCGCTTCTGATACACGATTTGATAGACTTTTTCCAAGGGTCGACTGACGATGTGGTGAGTGGGTAAACGTACAATCTTGTTCGGTTGATAGGTGGTCACTTTAAAGTTTCCATCCTCTCCCGATTGCAAGGCTTCTTTCAATACCCCAAAGTTGACCACTCGACTGGTACGATAATTCAGAGTCAGTCCTTTCACTTTGCACGTCGTGTGCACTTCTCCTTGTTTGTCCCGGTATTCGTAGCCGTAATTTTTGGGACCGCCACTGACGAAACTTAGAATCTTGTCGTCGGGATGCTCGTCTGTCCAGGCTCCTAAACGGTCTCCTTCGATGCTAGGGTGATGTTGAATCGGGTGATGGATGTAAATGCAACTGTCCGTGTCAAAGTACAGGACGCGTTCTTCTAACAGTTCTAAAGCTTCGTACAATTTTAAGCGAGCATGGGCTGTCACGTAAGCCGCAATGATGACATTTCCAAAAGGGTCGTCTTGTACAAAGTCCAGATCTTCTTCGTAATTGACCAAGATCAAATTCTCTCGAACGACGTCCACGTGTTTCATGTATTTGGTTTTGTCGTGAATCATCTGGAAGTAGCGGGAAGGTTCTGTCAAATATTCCGTCTTGGGTAAACACGACCGTTGTGCCATTTTACCCCACAAGCAATTTAACATCACTTTGGCAAACGATCGCCTACCTTCGTTTTTCTCGATGTGGTCTAAAGTGATGCCTTCTTGTTCGTAGTATTTCTCTTTGAATTTTATTTGGTCTTCGGGAGTGTGACACCAGGAAGGATAGCCGCTGGCTTCTTGCTTCAGTTTCAAAAAGGCATCCACGTAGTCGGCGAAAATGCCTTTCTGAGTAGGGTCACCCTTGTGGTACTGTTGTGTCTTGGGAAAGTGGCAAATTTCGTACACTTCTAACAGTTCGTATCCCATGTCCAGAGCTTTGAACAATTCTACGCTGACCCAGGTTCCCGTCAAGGCACGTTCTTCCTGGGTGTGCTGACAAGGTTGGTCTTGGTTGCACGTTTCGGCACAAGTACGGCACAAGGGAAACATCAGTTTGCCTTGACAATGGTGAGGTAAGACGGGATGGTATAGGTTCGTGGGAGGCAAAACTTTACACTTGATCAAGCCTTCGTATTGTCGAATGTTTTTCAGGTCGATGTGTTCCGTGAACAATTGCGGGTGCCCTACAGGAAAGCGACAATATTTGCACACGTAGGGATACAGCGAACACACGTCCAAGTATTTGATTTCTTCTCCTTTCTCTTCGTCGGCTTGGTACAGCAAACAGGTGGCATTGGTCCTTCCTCCGTACAAACTATCCCTCGGGTTCAGCGGGTCCATGAACTGGTAACTTTCCACGAGGCGTTTAAACTCGGGATCGGTTTTCATACGGTGATCGTACTCGTGTTCCCACATTTCCACCACTTGGTATCCTTCCTGTTCTAACTTTAGGCGTCGCTGACAAGTGTCCTGGTACAAGTCTTCCATGGTTCGTTGCAAAAACTGATTCTTGGTGCCACGGTCAGGGTAACAGACGGGACATCCGTGAAATAAGCAACCGTTAAACTCGTACACGATCTTGGGGTTTTCTAAGTCCCAGCCATCGACCGAATACGTTCCGATGGTCTTTTCGCCCCCTCCGTTGCGAGCATGCTGAATCCACTTGTCTTCCTTGTCACACAAGTAATGTAACCAACGTAGGGCTTTGACCGAGTATTGACGTTTGACAAAGTGGGTCGTTTGAGGGCTGATGACAGCTACGGTGTTTTCAGGCATGAATCGTTGTCGATACACTAAGGAACACGCTTTGGCAATGGTGCAAGCTTCTTTCAAAGGATCGACCCCTCCGTGTTCCATGAACAGTTCTCGAAATTTTCCACAGCAACGCCGTAAAATGTCCACGTCGGAACGACAATACTTTAGCATTTCTTCCTGAAAGTCGAAAGGGTCCGAGGCGTGAATCTGGTACCAAGCGTAGAAAGCTTCTCGTTGTTCGGTACGCATGTTGTCGGGGTCGTAATAGTGAGCCTCTGGTAAATGGGGTAGAACGGCATGTTGATTGGCTTCCGTATTGAAAAAGTGCGGAAAGTACCCTTTAGCCATTTCTGTCATTCCAAACGTTTTAGGCATTCGACTCAAAGGCATGGCCAAATAGCTCATCGAATCTTTAAACTGTACTTGTCCCACTTGCATGAAAATGATTTTGGCTCCGTTCAAAGTCACTTTAGGACGTTCGGTGCCTTGTTCCGTATAGTACCTCAAAAGAAACTGTCCATCGTATCCGGAGAAATTGTGAGCCATCACCGTGGCATGACGATGACAATCTCCGTAACGTTCGATGTCCTCTTGGCTCCACGTCTTGTTGACGGGGTCTAAGACCCATTGGGCAAAATCGGCTAACGTGTTTGGTCCCCGAAAGATTTTTTCACGCCCTCCGGGAATCTTGCTACAGTGAGGGCAATGACTGAAGATAGGTTCTTGAATGCACTTCTCGCACGCTCGATGAGCCACGCAGAAATTAGGAATGTGAATGCCAGTCTCTTGCATGCATTCGAAATCGAAAAAGATGAAATTGCCTTTCTTCCTGTGACCGTCCTCTTTCTCTGGTGGGGGTTGGTATTTTTGCACGTAACATTGGTGTTCCAAGTCCACGATGTGGTGACAAATGTGACATTTTTTCTTTCCTCGACATACGTGTGCCTTGGTACTATTGGTACGTATGACTTGTTCACACGTAGGGCACAATCTCAGGAGTTGACAAGCGCATTTTTTCTGTGAACCTTGCGTCTTCAAATGTTGTTGGTAACAGGTAGGGCTGACAAACGTGCGCAGACAAGTGGAACAAGGCACTGGTTCTTCGCTCAGACAGGGTGAAGAGGCCAAACATCCTGTGCATTTCGATCCACAATGCTTGTGTTGCTCTCGATTGTTATAACCATGGTCACATTTCTCACAGTAATAACCGTATACTAGGAATCCGGTGATACTGGTAATGGTATCGAAATGGTCATCGTGATGATAAACATGAATGTATTTTCCGTCCTTAAAATCTTGGCCTCGAAACAATAGAGGCCCGCGCATTTCTTGAGGGTGCACTTTCAAGGTGTATCGTGGAGCTAGGACATCTTGCAATTTTTGCATCTCAGGAATGCCACAGGGTGTGTCTTTGGGCAGTCCGGCTTGTTGTAACAGGAGTTCTGCTTCGTTTCGTTGTTTGGCTCGGTCGGAACGTTGAATAGTGTCTCAGGTTCTTTTCCATTCTACCGTGTCGTTCTTGTTGGCATAGGTTCGTCCCACCACGATGGCACGGGCTAAACACATCTGGTCATGAGGGTTGTTAATTCGGACGAGACTCGTTTTGGTGTTGCGAAGGTCGTCCACCAATAACATCTTTTTGCGTCCTGTCCCTTGAGGAGGAGAGACGTGGGTCATGTCCAGTGTGGCTTTACCATCGGTGATGTCAAACTGATCATTAGATTGTTGTACGTGTTGAATCTTGTCCATGACTTTGGAAGCAGTCAATTCTGCAGGGGTGCTAAACTCGATCCAAACAGGGGATTTCAAACCGTCGTGTTGTATGGAAAGTCTCAAGCGATCGTCTTCTTTGGGTTGACATTGTCGCTTGAGTGCAGTGAGCAAAGAATCCCACACCTCGGTGATGAACACTTCTGCTTTCTCTAACGGCACTTCAGCCTTGAAATCTTTAAACTTCACCGTGTATTTGTAAGCCGTGGTTCTAAATTTTCTAGAGGAGCGCTTTTCCGTCTCTCGAATGGAATAGTACTTTTCAGGGTTGACAAAGGGTGGTGGACTTGGTTTAGAGGGTTCGGATTCTGGTTCACTCATGTCCTCTTCAAAATCACTGGCATGAATTTGTGCCAAGATTTCAGCCCTGGTACGAGGCGATAGATCACGTTTCTGCCTCTTACTTTCTTCTTCTTTCTTCTCGAATGAATGGGATCGTTTCATCTTGAAAGCAAAAAGTCAAATGACTCAAGTTCAAACACCATAAACTACTTTATAGTCATAGCAGACCAGCGTATATAAAAGGGTGTGTGTCTTGTCCTTTCACTATTCATTTCACTCTCAAGCCGAGCACAACGATGGAAGAGACTAACCAGATGGAACGTTTCGTCAGAGCTTTGCGAGGGGTCATTAGAAAATTCTCTTCAGACCAGCCTACGGACTACTCTCCTTTCTTTAGAGATAAAAGTCAAGATACTTGCTATATCTGTCAGAAGAAAGGGCATTGGTCTTCAGAGTGTCCAGACCGTCAAACAAGAACAAAAACAGGGACTAAAAAAGACAAAAGTCAAGATACCTGTTATTATTGTAAAGAAAAAGGACATTGGTCTCCAGATTGCCCAAAAAAGAAACAAGAGGAGTCAGAAGAAAAGAGGAATTCTTCAGAAGAAGAAGAGAGGGATTCTTCAGAGGAAGAGAGGGATTCTTCTGAGGAAAAAAGACAATTCTATTTACAAGAGGCAAAGAAACAGGAGAAGAAAAGAAGAAGGGAAGAAAATGAGGAAAAGAAGGTGAAGAAATTTAAAAAACAGAGAGAGTAAAAAAAGGAGAAAGAAGAAGTCAATGAACTTTTTATTAAAGTGTTGTGCTGTGAATTGGATTGTAAAAAATGGAGAAAAGAATAAATGAATGATAAAAGGTAAGTGTCTTTGAGTAATGATTTTAAAATAAGAAGCTACACTCACGCACTCATACACAGACACGTACTATAAGGGTAAAATGGGTGGTTTTTTCTTATGAGTTATTGGCAAATTGAAATTGTATTTCTTTTCGAGAAATGTGGGTGGCCCTGAAAAGGGCCTTTTTCTTCATGGTGTAGGGGTGAGTTTAAGCAATCAACTTTAACTGCCTTATGCCTTTGCCACGGCCAAGGCCTACTTCTGGACTGCGTAATGATGATGATGATTGGGTTGAAATCACTAAGGGTGGTACGGTAGGCTTAGTCACAGGGTTGACGTGTTTAGCTCGGGAAGGTCGCATTCTCTTCGGTCGTAATAAAGAAGTCTGATACATTTGTTTCAGACTTCTTAACTCCGCTAAAATGTCCAACAGTACCGTGACCGTTTGAATTTCACCCTCTTGTTTCTTTGCTGCTGCTACTTCTTCTTGCTGTTGTTGCTGTTGTTTTTTTCTTACCTCTTCTTCTTGTTGCTGTTGCTGTAGGAGAAAAGCCTGTTCCGCTTCCTTTTGTCGTTGTATAAATTTCTCCAATTCTTCTTTCTGTCTCTGTCTAAAATTCTCCACTTGCGGTAATGAAGAAGGTAACGAAGGTTCCGGAACAAATTCTTGCGAGGAGAGAAAATCCACAAAATCCCAATTCACCTCTTCTGAAAGTAAGTCCGAGTTCCCTTGGGCAGTCTCCCCTGCTGGTGCACCCCAATGGATCGTTTTCTGAGTTTCCGTCATGTTGAATCACTGTCGCATAGATTGACTGCACACAAGCGCTAGCAAATCTATATTGACTACGTGACGTCACAGACTGCTCTCTTCGGATTGGATGCGACTGGCTGAATTCTGTAACGCGTGTTCGGATTGGTGAATGAACTCAATTCGTTTCAATCCTACCTCTGCCTATAAATAAGCGCCGTTCACTGCATTGATTCACCTGTTTCTCGGAGCCTCAAGATGTGGACCGACGTTCAATCTTCAACCCTTGTGTCAACAATGATGCTCAGGACGGACATGCTCATGTATGTCCGGTCGAAGTGGACTGTTGTTGATAGGACAGATACAAGTCTATGGATGAGGAGAGTTTATATAGAAAGACAAGGATGTCTGAAGAGGGTACTTGTGTATGGACCGGCAGTTAGAAGGAGTTTAAGAAGAAGAAGAAGATGTGAGAGATGCCATCTATGTTAATATTAATATTAACATAAACCCAAAGGCCCTTTTCAGGGCCAGCCATATTTCTCGAAAAGAGATAGTCTTTGAATTGCCTACCCCTTTTTTAAAATTTTTTTTTAAAAAAAATCCCATGTTCCATTCCCCTTGTCCCTAAACAAGCCCAAACTCTATTCCCCATGTTAAATTCCCCTTGTCCGTAGAGTGTCCCACGATTTATTCCCCATGTTAAATTCCCCTTGTCCGTAGAGTGTCCCACGATTTTTCGCCATGTTAAATTTCCATTGTCCGTAGAGTGTCCCAAGGGTGTTTTTAATGCTAATTCCCATTGTCCGTAGGGTATCCCCATTCACTACTAATGTATGACATGTCAAGAAATTTACAATGTATGACATGTCAAGAAATTTACAATGTCGTCAAGAAATTTACAATGTATGACATGTCAAGAAATTTACAATGTATGACATGTCAAGAAATGAGACTTGGGCAAATCGTTCAATCTGTTCTTCCATAGGGCCGGTAAAAATTCAGACAGCTTAAAAAATACCATTAGACTTAGTAAACTTACAGACAATACCCAATAATTAAAGTTCACTTTAACTACGCACATTGAGACAAATAATTTGTACACATGTACCGTTCAAACTCTTGCCATTTTCATGGCACAACTAATTATTTATTCAGGTATCTGGCAAATCTTTGCGCCCTAGCTTGGCCGCAGTGGAAATCTTTATATAAGCGAGAAACCGAACAGAGGGTGGGGATTGTGGTTAGTAAAAGATGTCGTCTCAACAGGACTCTTTAATACATAAAATCATTTTTTTTTGTATATAAAAATGGTGTATATTTAGTTTAAATGTTTTCTTTCTCTAAATGTAAAACCTCGATTTATTTTTTATTTGCTTGCGTGTATTTTTAACACATTTAATACAAATTTTTGTTTACATTCTAGCCTGACGCGGTCATGCGTTGGCAGAATCTGAGCTCCCAGTGTTATATGTACATTTGTATTCTCTAATTGTACGTATTTCGCATCCTCCCACAGCATAATAAACACGCTGATGGACCATGTTTTACCCCCAACAAAGTTTTCTTATCAGTAACACAGAGCTGAATTGCATCTGTCGGATTCGTTTTGCATCAAAATAAACCTTGAACTACAGAGAGTTGATATACATCTACCGAAGTACCACATGTGGGACGCCGCTTCCAAAACCTAAACAGATTTCCCCGAAATACAAAAGGTTTTATATATTGATATAGCATAAATGCAAAGATCCTTAAGGGAAACGTAAAACAAAAATCGTTAACTGAAAAGATAAAGGTTTCAAACAGGGCGAACTACATGACTAGGTTGAAGTCATGTACAGTTACTGCCTGCATGAATTACAGTTGCTCCCTAGCCCCTACCCCCACTAGAGCCTCACCGATTCACCCAGAATGCGAATGGATACAGAGAAGAACACTGATGTTGTGTTCATAGTTAACTAGTTAGCTGGCTAGTTAACAATGACGAGGAGCTAAACTGTGGATCTTCACTCCATTCTTTCCCAGATCCACCATGTACCAATACGTGAGTATACAACGTATTTGTTCTTTAAATGATGATATTAAGGTGATTATACTGTGTTCATTTTTTACAAAAATTGTACAATAACGAATGGCGAATCTCTAGTCTGACGTACTTCAGAAGATGAAAAAAAAAACATAGATGAAAGTATTTGCAGTTTATTTTATTATGCTTCGTCAACAACAATGGTGAGGGTATACTGTACTATCCTTTTCCGTCCGTATGTACGTCTGTTGCACTTTGCTTATGTTTTGTATTAAGTTAATTTCACCATATTAGTCGGTCATCCGTCTCACACACACAGACACACACACACACAAACATCCATTTCGATTATAACGCTAACTAGCACGATATACAAATACACAATATGATTGATATGTTATAAAAAGCGTTAAGAAAGTTACGAGAAAACAATTCACTTGTACGTGAAATGTATAAAACAAACAAATAGAAACTATTATGACCTATGACTAAATGGCTTTAAAATGGGATATTTTTAATCATGATAGGTGGCCAAGTGTGTTCAAAACGGGATATTTTTAATCATGAATGGTGCCCAAGTGTGTTTAAAACAGGATATTTTTTAATCATGATAGGCGGCCAAGTGTGTTCAGAATGGGATATTTTTAATTATAATAGGTGTTCAAGTGTGTTCAAAACGGGATATTTAAAATCACCAGGTACTATTTAATCTTACTTCTTTTTTCCCCAGCTTCTCATTGTGCTTACTGTATGTATTGCATCGAGAGATCAAGTCTTCGGGCAAGGTAAGCCTCCCCCCCTCTCTCTCTCTCTCGTTTATCATTAAGTTTCAGTGTACTATATAATAATATTTGCTAAATTCGTTTGTACCTTGCTTGCTCGCTTTCTCATTCGTATTACCTTTCTTAATGCTACCATCACACACACCTTGACTTACGAACGAGATAAAGTGAGAGTCAATTTTGTTTATCGCATGGCACCGCTATTATCGCCCTCTTCTTCTCAACCCCATCCCGCCACAAACGCCACCATTACTACTACTACTACCACCACCACCACTACTACTGCTGCCATTACAAGTCCACTACTACTTTAATCATTACCAACCTCTTCTGCATCACCACCACCACCACCACTACTACTACTATTGCTTTCCTAATTTTCCTCCTACTGATATCACCACCACTACTACTACCACCAGCGCCACAATTACCATGGCTAGTACTAATTCGTAAAGAAGACACTTATTCATACATCTTCGGACTTAAAAATTACACCCGATACAGTACAGAAAGAATCCGCTTACCAGAGAAAGCTTTCCCTCCTCAGATTGTATGGGTAAGATATTCTCAACGTTGCAGCGGACTTTAAATTTAATCTATAAACATTCTGCCTCTTTAACAGTTTGTTTGTTCTGCAAAATAATTTATCCCAAGTTGTCTGTGACCTTGATGGCATCTGGTACCAAAGGTACCACTTATCTATAATAATTACTGACTTAATCTCGCGGATTGGATGCAGTATGTATCATCTTGCGTAATGGGACCCCCTAACGGCCAATTAACGTGTCTTATCACGCGGCTACACAAGATCAAATTAGGCCGTGGCCAATTAATTAGAGCGCCACATTTTGTTTTGATTTCAACGTATACTGTGACTGCTCCCAAGATCTCCATGTTTCATTTCAATCATTCTAAATCTCAAGACGTGTTTTTGTATTGTTGAAAGGCTCATTACTTTTCTTTGAGATTAAATTACTCATTTGCAATAACTTATTCCAACAACTCTCAAATATTTGTAACAAACTGAACAGTGCCTGCTGAAACAAATATCAAACGCTATCGCGATTAGTCCCAGCTTCACCCATTCCAAAATTCAAGAGGCTATGGCATTGATATTTAGAAGACAGGTTATGCCCATTGCACTCATAGAGATTTCTCTCTCTGCTTTTGAAAATGTTCTGGTTAATAACCCAGGCAATGTCTGTTCAACAAATGTCCACCCTACTTCCCAATCTGCACCGTAACTGTCAAACTTTGAGACTGGTAGGTGCCAGCTGCAGATGCAGGGCATAAATTATTAAACAGCGTGTAGAAGCTGACAGTATTCAGTAACACTATAAAACAACAACAGATGTCACAGTCACGTCATTTATTTTTACTCCCTATTTAACCCCAAAAAATATTAAATTCTGTGTCAGGGCCGGATCGGGGGGTGGGGGTGTACAGGATTTTCAGCCCCCCCCCCAAAAAAGTGTGCATTAAAAAGTACCATCATTTGTCACTTGAAATTTGACCATAGTTTATTCTTGCGCACGTTTATTGGGTATTATGCACACTCTGAGTAAATAATACAAAGACTTTTGCTTTGGTGCTTATTCGAGGAATGTCAGGTCTCATTAGACCTACAATGTAAGACATATCACATGTTTTTTTATTTTAGTGCTACGTCTTACTACCCAAGTAATGGGCTTGAATAGCATGTTCCGATGTCGGTTGACATCGGAACGAGTAATCAAAGTTCCAGGATTATCTCACACACTTGGCAGCCTATATCGACACTCTTCCACTAATTTATATGTAATTAATATACTTATTGTGCTGTCTTTTTCCTGGAGGAATGAAAATATGACACTAGCAAATGGACGCATTTTTATGTTCCGTTGATATACATTTGAATTTGTTGAAATGCGACGGTAGACGAGGTATGCCGAAGTATGTTTAAGTAGGTTCATGTGGGGGATGTTTCTTGAACGAAACGAAACTTTGCTTACAGTTCCAATAGGCATACTATATTTTTATTCGTTTCGTTAAAGAATAATATTTCAACTTAACCCGATTTCGGCATTCCCGGCGTTCATCGCTTTCCAGCCAACTGAAATGTCGGCTAACGAAACTTGAAAACAGGTCCTTTTCTTTTGTGAGAATTTGAATTTATTAGAGAAACGACATCAGTGTAAGTAAATTCTGACAAAAACATTATAACTTTACTTTTGTTGCAAAGTGTCATTATTGGTTGCCAGTTGTGTGTGATATTCCTGAAAATATAACTTTCTTTACACTTATAGTCGACATCCAAATCAAAACACGCTACAGAGCGCCATTAGTTAGACAGTAAGACCAATCACCCCACCCCACCCCGAACAAAAATATCCGGTGATGTTGTCTTACGTTGTAGGACTAGTCCCATGTGAAAATTTCGAACCCCCTAACACTTGACCTGATCTGGCCCTGTATGTAAACAATTACTTTTTGTGACAGCGAAATTTAAAGTTAACGTTTAAAAGGCCAAAACTTTCAGTATGGTATTTGAGTGAATTAAACGAGTCGATTATTATCTGTTCTAAGAAAATTATAGATGCATTTTACAACTTTTAGTGTATTGATTCATTTATGTTGTTCTTTATTTTAGCAATACTAGTCAAAATTTGATGGCGAATCACCATTCTTTAAATCTATGTCAGGATGTTTTCAGTCTAATTTGTTCAAATAATGTGGAGCGACTCTACGAAAAAAATCGTTTAAACGTTGTTGTTTTTTTTTTTTAAATAAGGGCGGCCATATTTATATAGGGATAAGCACCATTTGTACTAACTTGAACATCCTACATGTCATGCCATCTGTCAAATGTTGTCAATTAAATTTTGAGAAGACATTGTTTAAAGGCTTTTTTTATAATGAGAAAAGTAACATTGTCCTTTCCGAGTATTGCCTCTGATATTGCTAAGACGTATAAAAATATAACATATAATGAGAAAAGTAACATTGTCCTTTCCGAGTATTGCCTCTGACATTGCTAAGACGTATAAAAATATAGCATATAATGAGAAAAGTAACATTGTCCTTTCCGAGTATTGCCTTGATATTGGCGATAAAATGGGTTGTGTATGCAGTCCTGATCCATCTAAATGATATATAAGAAAGTTTTGATAATGTAAGCACCTTAAGACCAATCTAAGAAGGAACTTCCGTAACCTTCTCTTTATTTACACGTGACCTTGTTCTTTTATAAGTTCTAATGTGGAACTAAAGAGAAGCAGTAACCATCTGGATTGAATTTGCACAGAATGAAAAGTAAATTTAAATGCACTTAAAACTCGTATCATATTTAATTGTCCCACCCTCCTCGCCAACCCCGCGAAGGCTAAGCAATACGTTTTCTCCTTAGATACTTAAACACTTCAAATTGTTGACTCATACACACAGTTGGGCATAACTTTTCATTACAATGGAAATATGAAAATACTAATGTTAAACATTAAACATGAGGCACTCAGGTCCTTATTCAGATCAAATAGTCTCCTTGTTATTCGGGTCCCTGCTAAAATCAGACAGACATTATCTTTGTTGCTAAGTTCCCGGTTCAAAAAACAGGTAGTCTCTTTTTTCCTCAGGTCCTGGTTCACACAAGACAGTCTCTTTTTCAGGTCCTTGTTCAAATCAGACAGTCTCTTTGTTATTCCGGTACCTGCTAAAATCAGACATTCTCTTTGATGCTAAGCTACTGGTTCAAACCAGACATTCTCATTTTTCAGGTCCTGGTTTAAATCAGATAATCTCATTGTCACTCTTGGTTCAAATGAGACAATCTCTTTGTTAATCCGATCCTTGTTGAAATCAGTCTATTTTTGATAATCGGGTTCTGGTTGAAATCAGACTGTCTCTTTGTCATACGGACCCTGGTTCAAATCAGGTGTCTAATGTCACGCAAGTCCTGGTTCAAATCAGACAGTCGTTTTGTTCCTCAGGCTGTAGTTCAAATTAGACAGTCTCTATGTTACTCCATGTTACATTCGGGTTCAAAGGACACACAAACACCAAGTAAGGGTCCTACAACTTTATGTAAAATAAAGCTAAAATCTTCAAAATAACTAAAAGCCCAGTGTTGATTACAGTACCTAGCCCAGCTGATAACTGCTACTCTCCCACTCTCCTCTTGTTTTAGTAGGGGTTAGAGATAAGGGATCTTAATTAATTTAACATTTGTACCTTATCCAAGGGCATGAACTGGTCCAGGCTCGGTTATCCATGGGAAGATAAACAACAGAACCGTAACCTGTTGACAGTCTCTGGTATCAAATATCCAGAATGATGGGATTAATGTCTGGCTAACTGTCACTACCAACAGCTAATGCTGATACAGGCACTGAGGGAGAAATCATACTGATAACACCTCCCTTCTTAAAAGGAAACTTTATGTTTTCGATACAATATTTAAAAAAAAATTAAATTGCTGGCTTGGAACATCGGTACAATTACAAAACTTGCATCAAGCTTATGTTACTACTAAAACGCATAAAGCTTAGAGTAACTATTATTAACTTCTGTAGAAGAGTCTTGAATTCCACCAGTGACCATCCAGAATAGAGGAAATCCAACAAATTGGTTACCGCCTACATCCGCATAAATTCCTTATGATTCCAAAAACTGAACACAATAAAGTTCGAAATATCCAGGAATCCTGAATTATTCAAGTAGGTTTCTCAGCGCCTTTGAAGTGTACTAAGCACGCCAGTATCTTTTGCCGTTTAATTCCTACATAATTCAGTTACATGCGCGATAATCCATCTGCATTCCCATGTTGTTTGCAGCTCCTGTGCTTTATAATAAAGTTGTAAGACTGGAGTGCCAAACACCATAAAAGTAGACGCTGATTCTTGCTTTGCATTTGATTTAGCCATGTCAATGGGTTGTGGTCAGTCACGATTTAAAATGTTGTCCATGACAGGTAATATCTTAACAAATCAATCGTCCTCACGATCGCAAGACATTCCTTCTCGATAGCTGCATATTTCTGCTCTCACGGAAGAAGTTTCCGGCTCAGATAGACCACCGCATGTTTTCACCGTCCACTGTCTGCCTTAGAACATCCTGAAATTCGTTGCCAAGATTTCTAATATCCTCTCGTTGCTCTTTTGTCAAGTTTACCCCCAGCTTAACGCCAGCGTCACCTTCGCCTGCTGTTGGTGGAAAATCAATGTACACACCATTGTTCTTGTTTGCTTGCGCCGCCAGCGGCACAGCACGCTTGTACCCACGCAGTAGGTTATCATGATAGGTTACCGTACTGCGCCTACCGGGTACAGATACTTGGTAGTTAACATCGTTTACCTTTCGGACCACGCTATAAGGTCCCTGCCATTGTGCCTTCATCTTGGACGAACTTGATGGCAAGAGAATAAGGACTTCATCCCCTGGACTAAATTCCCATGTTTTCGTGTGATGATCATACAGTGCCTTGACTTTCGTTTGGCGATCCAAGAGATTATCTTTGACAAGAGCCCCAATGTCAGCCAACTTCTCAAGCATTTTCACAACATGCTCCACAGCTGACTTTCTTACATCCTCCTCTTCCGTAAACAAGCCTTGTAAAATCTGTATTGGCCCTTTAACTGGCCAACCATACAAGATCTCAAAGGATGCAAATCCAGTTTCCTCATGTGGAACTTCTCGGTATGCAAAAAACAAAAATGGTAACATCTCATCCCATTCATTCTTGTTGTCTGTACAGAACTTCCACATCACTGACTTCAACGTCCCGTTAAAACGTTGTATCTTTCCATTCGCTTGTGGATGATAAGGCGTTGTTGTAACTCCACGGATACCCACTAGCTCATACATCATTTTAATAAGGTGTTAGTAAAGTTGGTCCCTTTGTCTGTTAATATCACCCTTGGAAAACCAACACGGTTAAACAACTCAATAAGTGCTCTAGCTACACTCGTTGCCTCCATATCGTTTAGAGGAAAAGCTTTGGAATATGTCGTTGCATCATCAACCGCCGTCAGAATGTACATGCGTCCAGACTTCGTCCTAGATAACGGTCCTACAATATCCATTGCAATTTTAGAGAACGGTTCTGTTATCACCGGTGGGCAAACCATCGGTGCTTCCCCACGTGCATCCCGTTTTGCTGTCATCTGACATTCATGACACGATGTACAATATCTTTTTACATCTGAAAACATTCCAGTCCAAGAGAACGATTAGAGAATCCTCTCTTTTGTTTTCTCCAATCCCAAGTGACCTGCAATGGATCGATCGTGTGCCAGCTCCATTACCATTTTTCGTACTCTTGCTGGTACAACAATTTGTTCCACACCACCTGAACCATCACCAGATTGTCATTTCCGCCGCAAAATATCATTCTCCCAGAGGAATGCCACTGTCTCCTCCTTAGCCTCTTCACGAATAACAAAGAACTTCTCTCTAATACTTTGCAGTAAAATATCCGCAATCTGTAGTTTAGACAACATGTCCGCATTCATTGCTGAAAGTTTGTCAACTTCAATGTCATCACGCTGTTCAGTGTCTTCTTTCTCGATGCTGTTGTTGTCAACTTCATTCGTATCATCATCCTCACATTGGTCAGTATTTTCACAGTCCTCTCATAGTCGAATAATTTTATCACCGACCTCGTAAAAGCAAATGGCCATTTCTTTCTAAGCATATCCATCCCCAATTAGGGCTTCAGCGGCTAAATTTGAAACAAGCCCCACTTGCACTGGTCCCTTATAATGCGGAGTGTCGATATTTACCACAGCCAACTGTGAGGTAAATGGCTGACCTCTGCTGTCTATAACGTAACTTTGTGGCTCTCCAGCTTGCAACTCTCGTCAACGAGATCTTCTCTTATCAAGGTCACATCGGAGCCAGTGTCCTTCACAAACATGATCGCGCGCCCATTTGCTCATCCTGTTTCCGAAATAAGCCTTTTACCAATTGTTGGCTTAATAATATAAGTTGCTGGGTTGCCACGATATTTCTGTTGAACAATACCTTGCAATATGTTTCCATTGCTTGCATCGATAACACTGCCAATTTTTATGTGTGGACTGGTCTTTCCTCGATGTTAGTTTCGCTTGCTGCTGTAAGTTCTGAATATTCGTCTTGTTACTATTTACATTTCTATTTTGACGAAACGTATTCTTCTGCCCTTGGTGGGAATATAATCTTCTGCAGCCTCTACAACTGGACTAGAGGGCTCGTTTCTCCTAATCCACTGTGCTTGATCACCTGGCAAGGCTTTAAAAAAAAATTCCTCACGAAGACAAATAATTGGGTCACGATCCTCCAAGAAAGGCTTTATGTGCTGATCAATCCTGGCCATATGTATGTATGTATGTATGCATGCATGCATGCATGCATGCATGTATGTATGTATGTATGTATGTATGTATGTATGTATGTATGTATGTATGTATGTATGTATGTATGTATGAATGCATGCATGCATGCATGCATGTATGCATGTACGCATGTATGTATGTGTGTAGGTAGGTAGGTAGGTAGGTATGCAGGCAGGCAGGTAATTAAGTACGTTCGTACGTGTGAGTGCGTGCGTTCATATATGCATGTATATATTTATGTATGTATGCATTACTGTAGGAAGGTAGGTAGATAGGTATGTAGAGAGGCATGTACGTACTTACGTACATGTGCGTGCGTGCGTGTATGTACGTACGTACGTATGTATGTATGTATGTATTTATGTATGTATGTATGTATGTATGTATGTATGTATGTATGTATGTATCAATGTATGTATGTATATATGTATGTATGTATGTATGTATGTATGTATGTATGTATGTATGTATGTATGTATGTAAACGTTTGCATCTATATTTCTATAGTTATGTATATGTCCTTTTAAACATGATATTTATATATGATTATTGTAATAATAATATATATTCTTACAGGTTCCTTTAGTTTAAGTTACAACCGTGGATGTTCACCCTGTGTCGCATATGGCAAGGAACATCCTCCTAACACTAGATTCCAGCACATTGAGGGATGCTTGGAATTTAACTGTGATTGCAACTGTGACGGGTCTTTCCTTTGCCCTCCAGAAAGGACACGTGACGTGTGTCGACAGCGAGATAATTGTATAGACTGCAGTGTCAAGGGTCAAATCTATAAAAGCAATAGTCCTTTCAAGTTTAGGGATGGGTGCTATGAGTTTAATTGTTTCTGCAAATGCGATGGTGGATGGAACTGTCCCAGCGAGAAAACTGTTGATGTATGCAACACGAACACCAGTACAGGGTGCTACTACTGTAAGATCGATGGGCGAAAAATTGAAGGAAATTCTTACTTCTCTCACCGAAATGCATGCATTGAATATAAAAGTTGCATTTGTAACTGCGATGGTAGTTGGAACTGCCCTGGGGAACATGCTATAGACCATTGTCGACAAAACGTGAGCACTGGGTGTTACTTTTGCAATGTGGATGGAAAAAAAATAGAAGGCAACTCCAGATTTGATTTGGTTAGAGACTGTTACCAATATAGCGGTTGCATCTGTCAGTGCGATGGCGGTTGGACATGCGCACACACAACTGGAAAATATGTATGTGACACTGAAAGAGGAAGAGCTAGATATTCCTCAACAGAGGTGACATCCGTACATAAGATAACTGGTACC
Source organism: Sinohyriopsis cumingii (assembly GCA_028554795.2). Taxonomy (NCBI): domain Eukaryota; kingdom Metazoa; phylum Mollusca; class Bivalvia; order Unionida; family Unionidae; genus Sinohyriopsis; species Sinohyriopsis cumingii. The sequence continues at coordinate 473,102 of JAPYKE020000125.1, read as the reverse complement.
CATGAGTCTTATGAAAAGTCATCCGAAGCGTCGCATGTGTCATCAGGTTCTTGTCTTCGATGCTACGAAAATAATCGTGAGTATGCAGCAAACACAGATTTTCAAAGAGACGTAGGGTGCAATAGATTTAGATGTAGGTGCCGATGTGATGGAACAGTGTCCTGTGATCCCTCGAATATAGAAAACATTTGTACTGACGGAGTACAACCAGGGCGTTCTTTGTCATCTTCTGAAAGTGGGACAATCGAATCACGATCATCATCGATCAGGCACTCATCTTCTTTTGAGTCAGAAAGAGCGTCTACAGGAGTTGGTGTAAGTGCTAGGGGTGAGAATATAGGTACGGGACTTGACACCTGTTTCCAGTGTTCTGATCCAGCAGGAAAGAAACACACTGCAGGGTCCTACTTTGAATACGAGGTGGGTTGCTTCAGATTCGGCTGCAATTGCAGATGTAATGGAAGCTATGATTGTCCCGGAAGCAATACAAAATATATCTGTAGAGAGACAGGCGAGAGAAGATGCAACCAGTGTAAAGCTGGAAATAAAATATATTTTGATGGTGACTCATTTAACTACACCAGTGGTTGTTACTTCTATCCGACTTGTAAATGCGAATGTGATGGTAGGTGGGAATGCTCAGAGAAGGACGCCAAGTATACCTGCGATTATTGCCGTCCTTGTAGCATTGGAGGAAAAACTTACCAGGGAAACTCGAACTTCGAACTGGAAAGAGGATGTGAATATTTTCCAAAGTGCTTCTGTAACTGCAGCGGAAGCTGGAGCTGCTCTGGAGAGGGGGTGCGAGATATCTGCGGAAATTGCCGCAAGTGTAATTTGAACGGTACTTATTATGACGGAAATACGAGATTTCAATATCAAGATGGATGCACACTTTATAGGAACTGTGAGTGTAATTGTGATGGTAGCTGGAGATGCCGAGGTGGTCGGAACACGTGTTCTCGAAATGATACCGCAATTGTTTTAAAGAATCAACCTTGCCTTGTCCTAGACAGAAGGTATTCCGAAGGAGAAAACTTCGAATTTCAGAGAGACTGCATGTTATATAAGAAATGTACATGTGAGCGTGATGGAAATTGGTATTGTAAAGAGTCAGTGGACACCTGTGGAAACTGTAGATCTTGCATAGTAAATGGCACTTCATATGCTGGAGGGAAAAAATTTCCTCTCAGGACAGGTTGCTACAGTTACAAAGACTGCTCCTGCAATTGCGATGGTACGTGGAACTGTATCGGAGAAACTGCAGTAGACCTGTGCAACAATTGTAAAAAATGTAGAGTCGAAGGGCAAGATATGAATCCGTTTACCCGTTTTCCCTACGAAAGAAGTTGCTGGAAATACCAATGTTTCTGTAACTGTGATGGTTCTACTGAATGCCCGCCAGAAACTGCAATTAATACATGCAGTAAGCCGGACATTTGCCGAAAGTGTAATGTAAATAACGGTCAAGTCGAGGGGAACACACATTTCTCTTATATACTGGACAGAGTGACTATGAACTGCCGATGTAACTGTGATGGCAGTTACGTTTGCTTTGGTGACCTCTATTATATTCGGACTGACATTTCTTTATCGGGATCGCTGACGATTGGTACCGACTTCGGATGTGTAAGTTGCGATTTAGATGGCAGGACTTATCCTGGGAACAGCACATTTACAATTCGGAGAGCTGGGATGAATATGGAATGTCGGTGTTTCTGCACTGGCGCATACTATTGTCGAGGTCAAACACAGTTTGCTGCCGATTGTCAGTCATGTCTGGTGTATGGAACTCAGATTCTTGGAGATCGGCCTTTTGATCTTGTATATAATGGCCTTAAACTTTCTTGCACCTGTGCATGCGGTGGAAGCTACGTGTGTCTTGGTCTGCAGAAAGAGGTTGTCCTTTCCTGCGATGGTACGTCTAGCAGTGGATGCCTTACATCCACGTGTGGAAGATGTCTTGTTGATGGCTCTTTAATTGACGGCAAAACAATTTTCCGGACCTCTTACCTCGGAATCCAACTGACTTGTCAATGCGGATGTGATGGTAGCTATTTCTGCGAGGGTGGAAGTGGAGTCGTTGTTACATGTGTCGGTGGAAAATGCACTGAGCTCGGCGCGTGCACATCTTGCTCTGTGTTTGGCAGGCAATATTCTGGAGGTTCAGAGTTCTCACTTGTATATAGAGGATTAAAACTGAACTGCAACTGCAGATGCGGTGGAGATTATAAATGCCTCGGGTCGACAGGAGAAGTGATAATATCATGTTCTGCTGGAGCTGGATGCATACAGTCTTCCTGCGGGTCTTGTAGTGTGGACGGGCGGTCCATTCCAGGTCGAAACAGGTTTATGACTGTTTACAACGGTACAGATATGCAATGCGACTGCGGCTGTGATGGATCTTACTACTGTGAGGGTGTTTCCGTTGACATAAAGATTTCGTGCTTAGAAGGATCCTGTTCACAACTGGGATGTCGACAATGTAACATATACGGAACTCTGTACAATGGAAATTCTCAATTTGACATCGTCCATAATGGATTACGGATGAATTGTCGTTGTGCATGTGACGCCAGTTACCAGTGTTTTGGCACTACTGGGAGCCTCCTCGTGTCATGTGGTACTAATAGAATGGGTTGTCTCCCATCTCGCTGCAGATCATGTATTGTGGATGGGGGACGTTATGAGGGCGGTACGACGTTTGACTACTTCTACAAAGGAATAGAAATGAAATGCCAGTGTGGATGTGATGGTAATTCGTTCTGTACCGGGTTATATGAACAGATTGAGATTTCCTGTGTAGGCGGTTCATGTACTCCGGTGGGATGTGGTGGCTGTAATATCTTTGGGAGACAATATAATGGTTCATCTAAATTTGACATAATATACAAAGGTCTGCAGCTGAACTGTCAGTGCTCTTGCAATGGGGACTACGTATGTGTTGGAGACACTGGCATTTCCTTTGTTTCTTGTAAGGATGGAAGAGGCTGTTTGACTGACAACTGCAGATCATGCATTGTAGATGGTAAGGAGTATGCTGGGAGATCCACCTTTACAACTACATACAATGGACTAGATGTGAGCTGTACCTGCGGTTGCGATGGGACCTATTTTTGCACTGGGGTTTCAGAAGTAATAAGTATTTCCTGTATCGGTGGATCATGCAGTCCAGTTAAATGCGGGACATGTAGCATTTTCGATAAGAACTATCCTGGGGGAAGTCAGGTCGATATCGTATACAACGGAGTTGTCCTCAACTGCAAATGCTCTTGTAATGGAAGCTATAAATGTTATGGATCAACGGGAGGGGAACTAATAACTTGTATTGGTGGAAGAGGCTGTTTACCAAAGACATGCAGACCTTGTTTGGTACAAGGACGAGAATTTGTGGGAGGATCTCAATTTCAGACAGTTTACAATGATGTGGACATGTCATGCACTTGTGGCTGTGATGGGAGCTATTTCTGTACGGGAGTCTCCGTTGACACGAAGATAATATGTATCAATGGCTCGTGCAGAACCGACGGCTGTGGAACTTGTTCTTTATTTGGAAGGACATTTGCTGGTGGATCTTCTTTCAAAATTGTTTATGGCGGATATGAAATACAGTGTACATGCGAGTGCAGTGGAGGCTATAGATGCGTCGGTAAAACTGGAACTGTTGTTAATTGCTCGAACAATGTTGGCTGTCTACTACCACCATGTAATCAGTGTATAGTGGACGGAAGATCTTATCCAGGGCAGTCGGTGTTTAGCTATGTATTCAACGGTATTCAAATGAGGTGCACATGCGGCTGTGATGGGAGCTACTTTTGCCGTGGAGTCACCGAAGTCATCGAAATCGCCTGCATTGGTGGTAGATGCACACCGGTGGGATGTAACACGTGTAGCGTCGACGGAAGACAAATTGCAGCGAATTCAGAATTTGAAACCTATTACAGTAATATCCGTATGTCATGTCTTTGCAACTGCGACGGAAGCTACAGGTGCCAAGGGGTTGAAGTTTCAATAACCATTGAATGCAGAGGTGGTACCTGCTTACAAATTGGATGCCAGTCATGTATTTATCAGGGACGAGAATATCAGCCCAACACACAGTTTGAAACCATAAATAACAATCGTCAAGAGAGATGTCAATGCGAATGTGATGGGAGCGTGAATTGCAATGAGGTGGTAAGACCGCAGTGTAATCATTGCATAATCGACGGAATAAGGTATGACGGACATACTCGTTTTAGACATCAAAGAGGACAGCTTAGTATGATATGTACCTGCTACTGTAACGGAACACATGATTGCTCTTCAGATCATCACGTAAATGTAGAGTGCAAATATTGTGTCATAGATGGGGAAAGATATAAAGGGAACACCCAGTTTGTAATCAGTAAAAGCGATAAGAGCCTTGAATGCAGATGTAACTGCGATGGGACTTACCGATGTTCTGCAAAAAACGTAGACGTTACCTGCAGAGGCGCCGAATGTGGAGAACTAACATGTACGCCATGTACAATTGATGGACGTCAATATCCAAAAAATAATCGTTTTGAGGCTTTAATACAAGGATCAAAAATGCAATGCTCTTGTGAGTGTGATGGAAGCTATCGTTGTGAGGGAGAAAGGAGGATATGTACTTCATCCAGCGGATGTGTAAATACGTGTAGCAGTTGCTACATTGCTGGGGGACGATTTGAGGGTAACACACAGTTTGAGACCATGATAGAGGATGTTCGAATGCGATGTACATGTAACTGTGATGGAAGCTATCGTTGTGAGGGAAAAACTCGAGTTTGTACACCCTCTGGTTGTGTTGACACCGGATGCAGACGATGCGACATTGAAGGACGACAGTATGAAGGCAACACAGAATTTGAGGCTATTGTGCAAGGTTTGAGAATGAAATGCATATGCAGTTGTGATGGTGGCTACGTTTGTACTAGCGAATCTAGAAAATGCACAGGATCTGGATGCATGGATATAGGCTGTAGAAGATGTGAAATCGAAGGACGACAGTATGAAGGGAACACCGAATTTGAGGCTATTGTGCAAGGTTTGAGAATGAAATGCAGATGCAGTTGCGATGGTAGCTACACATGTACTTCAGAATACAGACAATGCACAAGATCTGGATGCATAGATATAGGCTGTAGAAGATGTGAAATCGAAGGACGACAGTATGAAGGGAACACCGAATTTGAGGCTATTGTGCAAGGTTTGAGAATGAAATGCAGATGCAGTTGCGATGGTAGCTACACATGTACTTCAGAATACAGACAATGCACAAGATCTGGATGCATAGATATAGGCTGTAGAAGATGTGAAATCGAAGGACGACAGTATGAAGGGAACACCGAATTTGAGGCTATTGTGCAAGGTTTGAGAATGAAATGCACATGCAGTTGTGATGGTAGCTACACATGTACTACAGAATACAGACAATGCACAAGATCTGGATGCATAGATATAGGCTGTAAAAGATGTGAAATCGAAGGACGACAGTATGAAGGGAACACTGAATTTGAGGCTATTGTGCAAGGTTTGAGAATGAAATGCAGATGCAGTTGTGATGGTAGCTACACGTGTACTACAGAATCCAGAAAATGCACAGGATCTGGATGCATAGATATTGGCTGTAGAAGATGTGAAATCGAAGGACGACAGTATGAAGGGAACACCGAATTTGAGGCTTTTGTGCAAGGTTTGAGAATGAAATGCAGATGCAGTTGTGATGGTAGCTACACGTGTACTACAGAATCCAGAAAATGCACAGGATCTGGATGCAGTGATATAGGCTGTAGACGGTGCACAATTGATGGTAGAGAGTATGAGGGGAATACTCAATTTAAGACAATTATTGATAATATTCCCGTCCAATGTAATTGTAGATGTGACGGAAGCTATTCATGTCGAGGTGAAAAGGAGACTTGTGTTGGTCCAGGTTGTATTGAAGGATATTGTGCACCCTGCACAATCGAGGGGAGGAATTATTCCGGGAATACAAGATTTGAAGCTATGATAAATGGCGTGCGAATGCAATGTACGTGTTTATGCGGAGGAAGCTACACGTGTAAAGGAGAAGTTAGGCAGACTAATTGCTACGGTGCAGGGTGTCGAGAGGGTGGATGCAATGACTGTATAATAGATGGAAGACGATATCGAGGTAACACGCGCTTTGAAACTACATATAATGGTATTCCTGTTCAGTGCACTTGTTCGTGTGATGGTAGTTATTCTTGCAGAGGTGAAAGAACTACAAGTTCCTGTGAGGGTGCGGCTTGTACAAACGTAACCTGTAATCAGTGTGTGATTGACGGAAGACCCTATGCTGGTAATACAAGATTTGAAATAATGCGAAATGGTATTCCAATGCAGTGCACGTGCCGATGTGACGGAAGCTATAGCTGTCGAGGGGAAAATACCGTTACAACATGCATAGGTACGGGTTGCGATACAGGTGCTTGTGGGCGATGTATAGCTGATGGTCGCGTTTATGAAGGAAATTCTAGGTTCCAGATGGAAATCGATGGGGTAGAAATGAATTGTATATGTAGTTGTGATGGCAGCTACAAGTGCACTGGACTGAAGGAGGTCACTGCATGTACTGGTCCAAATTGCGATAGCAGATGCAGGGATTGTAACGTCATGGGTAGAACATATAGGGGTAACACACAATTCACTATGCAAAGCGGTGGAATCCAGCTTGACTGTATCTGTAGATGTGATGGTGGATATTCATGCACAGGTCGACAGACAATCACTGCATGTGATGGTGGGAACTGTGATCAGACATGCCGATCTTGTAGCGTGGATGGACGTGCAATACAAGGAAATTCTAGATTCGAACTAGTTCGTGACGGTGTGCCATTAAAGTGCCTGTGCCGATGTGATGGAAGTTATAGTTGTCAGGGGGAATTGACGGACTGTAAAGGCCCTGGCTGTCAAGAAGGTTGTCGAATGTGCGAAATCGACGGAAGACCTTACACCGGAAACACAAGATTCAGGATTCAACGGGGAGGAAGAACACTTACATGCGCTTGTTACTGTGATGGCAGTTATGAATGCGAGGGAGACACTTACACGAATGCCTGTCAAGGAAACGGTTGTGCTGATCAAGCTTGTATGAACTGCTTTTTGGATGGAGTCAGCTATGAAGGCAATTCACGATTCGTTCTTGAACGTGCAGGCTTTACAATGAATTGTGTTTGCGAATGTGATGGTGCATATAGGTGCCAAGGAACTGTTGCCGGCATTACCTGTACTGGATCAGAATGCAATAATTACGGCTGTAGGTACTGTGAAATAGATGGAAAACAGCATCCTGGAAACTCCCGATTCACCCTTGAAAAAGGAGAGATAACTTTGTCCTGTGAATGTAATTGTGATGGAACCTATCGATGCGATGGTAAAACCCTCGCCGTTGCGTGTGTCGGTGCCCAGTGCGGGGGTGGAGGCTGTAGAACCTGTGCAGTGGATGGCAAAATCTATCAAGGCAACACTAGATTCTCCATAAACAATGACGGTTTACGTATGGAATGTGTTTGCAACTGTGATGGTAGCTATCGATGCAGGGGTTATCAGGTCGACAGAGTCGCGGACCAAACAACAGCCTGTGTTGAGTGTCAAATCGACGGGCAAAGATATGCTGGAAACACGAGGTTTGACACTGTCATCAACGGTATCAAAAGTACTTGCGCATGTAAGTGTGATGGAAGCTATAGTTGTACAGGATCTACTATCATACCAGAAGAAAGAGTGCCATGTAGACAATGTAGTGTGCTTGGACGTCAATACAATTACCTTGATAAGTTTGAGCTAACGTACAACGATCAAGCTATATCATGCGAGTGCCTTTGTGACGGTGGATATGAATGTGTGAAGAAAGGTGACAGGGTAGTCTGTACAGGTAATGAATGTGTTGTCAGAGGGTGTCAGGACTGTTCAATATTTGCTTTGAACTATCGTGGCAACACCCGTTTTGTAACAAACGCAGGAGGCGTTACATTAGAGTGCCAATGTGATTGTACAGGAGGTTATACTTGCCGTGGATCTTATACGAGAACTTCAGAATGTAGTAGGTGTGTCCTAGGCCATGGTGATGTATATGAAGGAAACAGCGAATTTAAACTCACACGTGGTTGTTTTCAGATAGACTGTTTCTGTCGCTGCAATGGCTCCTGGGTCTGTCCTACACAGAGACCAAGAAACGTATGCGGCCCTCAAACTTTATCTGGAGTATTTACACCTGACAGCACATCTTTGTCACATTCTTCTCGCTACGATATAGCTGGAAGCCACGTAATAGCGGATTCGTCGAGCCGTGTGTCCGATACTATATTGGTATCACAATCAAGCCAGAAAACGGAGATTAGAACACCCGGAACAGGGTCCTGTCAGTCTTGTACAGTCAACAACAAGGAGTACAAGGGCAATACTGCATTTGAATTATTGGATAAGTGTCTGCAGTTTAGATGCCAGTGTGACTGTTCAGGAAATTGGGACTGTTCATCTGTCGAAACCATCAAAGAATGTATTTCAGGGGATTGTATGCCATGCAGAGTTGGAAGCGTGAGTTACAAACCCAACAGTCAATTTGAGTATAGAGATGGGTGCAATCTATACCGATGTTATTGTTCATGTAATGGAGCCTATGACTGTCCTGTCTCTGACACTGAAGACTTATGTTCGCAAGTTGAAACACCTTCCGCCTCAGGAATCACTGGCTCCACAAGCTATACCACAGAAGTCAAGATTCGGCCAAGCAGCTCAAGGTCTCGAGTCATAGAAGAAACGCAGGGAAAGATAACAAGCTCAAAATCAACGAAAATATCAACGTCTCAAACATCATCGCTATCTCGTGAGATTAGCAAAGGAAATAGCAATAGTTCCTCGATCCAGGGTCGACCATCCAGCATTGCGTCGTCCTATGACAGCAATGGTCATTCAGAGCGTTCGTCATTAGTGTCGCGTGTTCACGATGCAGATGATTCTCTTTCATCGTCCTTCATTGGAACATACCAATCCTCCGGTTCCTCCAGCGACAGTAGATCTTCCTCGAGACATTCCTCCTCTGCCTATTTTTCTTCTAGAAGTGGGAACATCTCTGAATCAGGTTCATATTCCTCTTCTTCGTCCTCGTCCTCAAGTCTGTTGAATGCACTTTTGGCCAGCGGAGGAAACTGTACAAACTGTCATCTTGGAGAAATGGTCGTACAAGGCATGAAGTCCTTCACTTTCCAATCTGGGTGCGCCGAGTATTTATGTGATTGTAACTGTGATGGAAGTTACACGTGCCCTTCGTCTAGGAGAAGCGACATCTGTGATCGAAATGGGGGAATTGCTGCAAAGAAAGCGAGAGGTTTGTGTTTATACTTACATTAAATACAATATTTTAAATATGCAGTAGGAAAGTCAACTTTAATAGTCATTATTGCTCTGGGGTTGAACATAGTCATATTAATTATTATTTTAGTATTGTTTAGTATTTTTACATTCATAAAATTATTCACTTTCTGGGAGTAACTAATACTTATTATCTAGTGGCGTTAAGTTTAAATTTAATTATTCTGCAAAATCATATCAAAAGATACGGGAACCTTTGCGAGTTAAGCTCGATATAGTGTCATTGACAGCATGTTCAGAAGAGAACACATTCTTCTGATTCCAGTGTTCTCTCTGCAGTAGTTCTCTCAAATCAGTATTGTTACATTGCATAGAAGTTGGGCTCAAGCATAAATGGTTCTAAAAAACCGCAAATGTTTTTTTTTTAATTATAAATATTTTTTTCAATTACTAATTTTGAAGCTGCTTCGCACTATCGAAAATCAGTTGATTTGTAAAAACTTCCCATCTGTATATTTTTCATCGTTTTTACCTGAGGTCACGTAGGTCTTTGAGAATTAAAGATTGTTTTCGTTATTCTTGCAAAGTTTGGAAACACACACATACACACACAAATCATCATCTACATTAGTATCATCATCATCGCTGTGTGGTCTCGACGAGTGGGTTCACAAAACCCTTGTAGACAAATACTCTAGCAGGCTATTGGCACCTACACCAATCTGAACGACTAGTGTGTCCTGTTAGTGTTGCGGCAGTACTATACATAGTCTGTGCGTTATATATTAGTGCTTTTGTATCTTTCCAGAATGTCGGGTAAAAGATCATGTCTACTTCACTAGGAGATTTACCTACATCGAGGGATGCCTCAAATTCTACTGTCAATGTTCCAACAATGGTGCTTTCTACTGTCCGGCAAGCCAAACAGAAACCGTCTGCTGATCAATGCAAGGACCGCACCAATCCGGAATATACATTTTATTAAAAAAAACCAAAACAATGTAAATGATATGTTTAATATAAATCAGATGGTTCAGACAGAAAAATGATAAAATTTACATTTTAGATATTTTATTATATTTGCTCATGCATTAGGTCTGCTCTATATTGATGTAAAGCGAAGCAGCATTCGTAGCAATATTGTCGACTACTATACCAGAAAGTTTAATTCATCTGCTATTGACAGTTAAAGTGGTGAACTGTTAATTCACATATTCTATTGTTTTCTGTTTTATCTAATTCATTTAAAACTGGATGAAGGATAATGTATTGTATAGGGCTAAAGTGCCACATGACCTTCAAATTACAAAGAGCATAGTAAAAACAATAACTTCGAAACCTACGTTTTGCACAATAATTTTAGCATCTTTTAAATCTTTGTTTTAATAAATTGTCAATATTACATTAAACATGTTAGCAGCAAGCTGAAGACATTGCATATGAACTTTACGAGATAATTTTCTTTTCAACACATCACAAAAGTCAATTGTAACGTGTTATCTCTCTACATGGGTGTAGCAAATCAACGAAGACTCGACACACCACAAACTCGTATCTAAAGATATCAAAATGATTCGTGTTTTTAAACGATTTGTACAGTTCTTCCTTCTTCCTCCTTATGTATTAATGTTAATTTGTTTATCATATACACTTGGATGTTACAGTTTAGTTTGCAAGAATATCCATTGTCTCAAGTAATGTGGTACTGTGAAATGGGTGATGTCTAGTGTGTTGATACAGCATTTCAATATGAAAATGAGAATATCTATCTGTGTTTTAATAAAAGTACTGAGACGTTTTCGTCAAGTTCTCTATTAGACCACCACGTTTGATGCAGTTATAATGACAGATAGTCTACCTAAATGTTTTGCCCATCTATGTATCTGTTTTTCTGTCTGTCTGTCCGTATAATAACCTAACTGTCCATAGCTTATATATGTATCTATCTTGGTCTGGGTGCCACATACCGCACATCTTTCAGCCATGAGATTTGTGTGGAGACGACCAGCCTAAAACTAGGCTCTATGGCCTCCATCTCCCAAGATTCTTTTGGGTATTTCCCCTACAAAGCTGGATCACCCAGTTCTCTGAATTAACCTTGGATTTTATCTAGTTCTCATTGATCCTGTTAAATTCCTTCCACTTCTTCAGTATTTCCTTTCTGTCATCTCCTGCGTCAACACCGCTTTCATTGTATATTCGTCCAGCATCACATCTCTAACCAAATGTTAACTAATTCATAGAGAGGTGTTTTCCTCTTCGGATGCCTGGTGCGCGAATGGGGGTGGGTGGGGGTGGCAATTCAATGTTTCTATCCGATCTAGGAGGTGCTTTACTCGCTACATCATGCTGATAGCCCTCATCAGCTTACCCACTTTATAATGTTTCCTGTTCTGCTTCTCTACGGGTTAAACGACGAATCGCACGGCTGCTTACTCATCTTAAATTTAAAATTTCATAATCATCCAACAGTAGCTACAATGGCATAGTTTTTCCACATTGTTAATCATATATTAGCTAAGGTGAAAGATAACATCTACTTTTGGCAAATAAAACAAGGCAATTTTTTAATTTATAAAAAAAAAAAAAAACGTTTAATGTTGGACCACTTGCATCCCTCCAGCAATGGCGAGACGGAAACCACTTGCATTATTTCCTTCCTTTGCCTCATCCAGACATGGACAATTGAGAAGTGTACCGTGAACACGTTACAGCGTCTAATTTGTTCTCCGTATTGTGCAGAGCAGCAGGGAGGGTAAACAGACCACTTGCTTTAAAGTCCATTTTTGAAAATAAAATTTCATACGAAAAAAGTCAAAAATACAAGCGTATTAACGTCAAACCAAGCCTTCTAACTAAAACCGAGAGTTTCTCTAAATGAGTTAGCTCATTTTGTTACTTCATCTAAGTCGTTCGTGTTTTTCTAAGTTTTTATGCGTGTTTTTATTTACCTTTAGGACACTCATTGTTGGTCGCACCCTCCCTGCTGCTGTCTTTTCATCCAATGATTGTATCAAGACCTACACGATATTGCGATCGAGGATCATGCAAATTTATTGTTATAAATCCGTGTGGGTTAGCTCATTATCAGATTAACAAATAATTGCGTCTTACCAGGCCCAGATGATAATTGCTCTGATAAAATTTGGTAGCTCTTCATTGGCTGTTGCTTACGTGTCGCTGAAAAATCAATGATATCCATGGTGCAGTCAAAATTTGAATCATTTTATTCAGGATGTATATTATTATGGCTTCTGTAGGTACGAAAAAATCTGCCTGAATATACCAAGGAGACAAATTGTAAAATTCGAATCCAGCAGAGAGATGGTTAAAAAATTAAACGTGTCGTGTAATATCTTTCTTCGTAATTACTGTTATAGTTTGGACGGTTCATTTTGGATCATTCTTCACAATAACGAAAAGATCGAAGATTGGATGTCTGATCCTTTTACTGACATATTCGATCATGTGACGAAAATGAACCGTCTAATTATTAAAATGATTACGAACAAAAATAAGTATAATTATATTTTCCTATGCTGTCATCTTCTATCAAGACAACCTGACATTCTGTGGCCAAATCTAGAACCATCGACGATCATTTTCAACATGCTTTTCAACCCAGACTACCTAGTCTATGTGAAGGCATCATGGGTCAACACTAAGATTACGGATACGGCTATACGGAAGAAAAGAAATATTTTAACATAACCATTTCCGTTTCTCCCTATAAAACTTTTGACCCTGCAAAAGATTTAGACACTGGAGCTGTTTACGGACAAGATTTATACGGACAAAAGGTTCGGGCTGTTTACGGACAAGGAAAAGTTAAATATAGGTTGGTTTAGTATAAAGTCTATAAGAATGGAACTGCTAGTGTGACGTTGCGGTACTGGACATTGGCAACAATGTTGCAAAGGGCTGACCTATATCGGGCGAAACAGCGGGGAAAATGCTAGAACGCTTGGTGAGGCGGAACATATCACTGGATAGCCATAGACATAGACAAACAAACAAATACAAAGCAAATACTAAAATAAGGCAAAGAAAATATATATCTTTTCGGGGCAATGGGGTGGCTCTGAAAAGGGCCTTTGAGTTTTTTCTTGTTCTAATATCTTCTTTTTCTCCACCAACATCTTATTTTCTCTATTACATTCTTCTTTTTATTCTCCCCTTTCTCCTCTCTTTTTGCTCTTCATATTCTCCTCTTTTTCATTCCAGGCTCTCATTCTCTGTTTATCCTCTTCGTCCTCCTTTTTCTTTCAATAGCTCTCTCAGTCTTTCCTTGGTCTTCTTTAAAATGTTTATTTCCATTTTGTAATAACTTTACATATTAAGACTTAAGGGAAGAAAATAACCCATTATCTATTATCAATAATCCAGCTTTCACTATCAACACAGAAGGGACTAAAACACCTATTATATACTATCTACATAGTGTATGGACCAGTATTTTTTGTTAAACAAACACCTACAAACGAACATACGCGCACACATACAAACATACAAACACAATCACACAAACGTGCACACACATATATATCAGTAAAGGAGTTAGTGTTTATAATCACACTCCTCCACACACACAACTGGAATAGTGTCACTTTTCTACAAATCTAGTTAGCCCTGAGAAGGGCAGCTTTTCCATTTCAGATGCGCCCAGTTAATGTTGACATACTCCAGACACTTCGGAGGCTCCAGTCCTGTTACCAATTTATGCACATGGCTGAGAGCGCAGGGGCGGGTTGAGTGGTCTCATCATCCCAGTCTTCATTTTGCAGGAAAGTGAATGCTTCACTCTGTCTTCTTCTTCTATACCACACCCGGTGATAATGAGGTCCGTGCGGCTTCGCTGTCTTTCTATCCCCTCCTCCCAGTTTTCAGTCTGGGGACAACGGTTCTTGGTACTGGTAGTACTGGTTGTAGCTGTTGTTGTCGTGGTACTGGCAGTGGCTGTAGAGGTGCCTTCACCTCAGGCTTGACCTCACACAGAGGTCTAAGCATGAGATGAGGCAGGATCGTTCTTTTTCTTTCCATCTACTTTTCCTTCTGTTCTTCTTCTCTTCGTGCACTTTCTGCAATGGCCTCGAAGGCTAGCTCATCCATCTGACGTTCTAGTAATTTTCAAATTGTGCTCATTTTGTCACTGTTGACAGGTCAACGACGCGTAGACAGACTAACGAACGCTCCGCTTTCTGCAATGGCCTCGAAGGCTAGCTCATCCATCTGACGTTCTAGTAATTTTCAAATTGTGCTCATTTTGTCACTGTTGACAGGTCAACGACGCGTAGACAGACTAACGAACGCTCCGCTTTCTGCAATGGCCTCGAAGGCTAGCTCATCCATCTGACGTTCTAGTAATTTTCAAATTGTGCTCATTTTGTCACTGTTGACAGGTCAACGACGCGTAGACAGACTAACGAACGCTCCGCTTTATATGTCTGAAGCATAGATGTGAAGGAAAACATCCCTCTCACACGAAAACTCACAATACCCATATCATAATCAAAACAAATACAACAACCACACAAAACATGGAACGCAGGAACCTAAAAGAAGGTCACGTTTACTTTTTTTAACTTACAAACACTTTAATATCGCTGATAGATATAAAAAAAAACATACTATCGTACACGTCAGGGAAACGAAGTGATTATAGACACATTTATATTTTTTAACTTAAAGACAAACTCAATGACAGACATATATTTTGGCAATTTGACTAGTATCTATTTTCTAGATGTTTGGGGTAGCCCTTAAAAGGTCTGTTTTGTTCGGGGAGTTATGGCAATCTCTGAACGTCTAAGATTGCGTCCCGTATGGCGGTATACTTTCCCACAGGATAAGGTCTGCTTCTGCGAAAAGAGAAGGAGAATTCTTTCGTATCCACGTGGCAACCTACAAAACCTCTGTATGACTCCTGTGACTGTTGATGTTGCTGTTCTATCTGCTTTTGAAGTCTATACTTATCCAACCATTCTTCTAGCTCATTCTTGATTTAGTGCTTAAACAGATCTGAGGCCACTTTCAGCATCCTGACATTCTATATCTCATCAGACTTGGGCATCAGGTGTTGCCTCACACGATGAAATTCACGTAAGCTTCTTTCAGCTAGGCTAGCTTTTTGAAAGACATCTTCATAGGAGAATGAGTCAACAATGGATGGTCAGACAGGATAGTGTCCTGCTTTTTATATCTTAAGCGCGGACGCGATAGAAAGCATCCTCACAATATTTAGGGTCGGAACGCTATAGAACTTATCATTATGATGAATGATAGAGGGAAGTCAAAGAGCATATATTCAAAGTGTCTATTTTTTTAAAACGAGCCACCATCGATTTTTTAAAAACAGAACATTTTTTATTCAAACAACAATTAACCAACATATAATTTTATACAAACAAACAAACTACTTTTGACAAGGTTGACAACATTGTGAAATCATGTCAGAGGTTCACTTATGGAAGTCATTATGTAATTGATATATAATATGTTTCCTTGCTAAAGACAAGATAAAGCCAATTTGGTCACATTTTCTAGAAGAGTTACGATCAAAATAGGTCACTAAATGTTCTAAGGAATATCCAAGACTGTATTGGAGAAAACAATACACACAATATTGTCTAAACACCATGGTTGCTATGCCTTGTAATTTCACATTATCGAATCGTGTCCTCTGGGCATTTATTGTCATAAAGTCGATGATGTAGTCTTCCAAAGGTGGTAATCCATACGAATCAAAGTACTCCACAAAACCATTTATTGGAAAGTACACGGCTACCCAGTGGGTTCCTGGAAGATGACCGTCGTCCGTGTTGATGACATAAGCTTGATGGTATT
Organism: Sinohyriopsis cumingii; assembly: GCA_028554795.2. Taxonomy (NCBI): domain Eukaryota; kingdom Metazoa; phylum Mollusca; class Bivalvia; order Unionida; family Unionidae; genus Sinohyriopsis; species Sinohyriopsis cumingii. Next base: position 456,920 of record JAPYKE020000125.1, on the reverse strand, counting down.
GAGGTTTGCGATGAGACAGGTCATCTTTAGCACACATGAAGGAACAGTGTACGAACTGTTCTTCAAAAGGTAATAAAGTTCCCAGGTATCTATTTTTCTTTTTCTTTTTCACAGGTAAGTCATCAATACAATGATATATTTTGGTTGAAAATCTCTGAAAATCTCTGACAAGTAACCGTTTCTTCACCTTGAAGTGATGGATCTCTAGAGCCATCAATGGAGGAGAGCGATGATCACGAAAGTCTTTATACCACTGATGCAACACTGCTTCTTCCGAGATAAGACTCCAAGCGTCCTCCAAATATCCGTCAAATTTTTCTTTTAAACTCATCGTGATACATTTATCGTGTATAATGTGACTGCGACGATCGTTTTGACATCCATGGCAATCTTTCTTGGTCGATTCCGTAATTTTCTCTGCCAGGTGTTTGGCAAAGCAGGAAACTAAATGTTGTTGTTCTGACCATCTTGACGTTATCACTATGTCCTCTTCGTCTTCCACGGCTTCCACGATATCTTTCCATTCCATTTCCAAAGATTTTGTACCATTCAAAGAGGGATAACATTCTTCCATAGTTTCTAATATTCTAGAATGACTTCTCTGAAACTATTGATTTGTATCGTATTGTCAAATTCGGGATATAAGAGGACTTTCACCGTCTCGGTTAGAGCTTCTGCAGACTGAAGTTTCACAAGCAGTTGACCAGATTTTATAGGATGGAAATGTCCCTCGTCGCTGCCTTGGTCTTGAATGAAATCAAAGACCCACAAAATGTAACCTCCTGCATAATCTTCGTATGAAATGCCGTGACTGGTGTTGGCCAGTAGCTGTCCCGTGGCTTCGTACAGGGTCAAATACGATATCAAGTAATTCTTCTAGGCACTAAAGTTAGGTTCGAAGGGTCTGGTACACAAGGTCTTGCCATCGCGACTGACTTTGATCTTGACACTCTGTAGTGCTTAAACTGGAAAAGAGTTTGATCGTGGGCTTCGTTGAGGGCTATATTGCTAATAATACCAATGATTAAACGTTTGGGTAATTGTCCTTGGAAGAGATGATCTTCCGTCTTGGATCAGAGTCCAGTAGCAATGGTGAAGGCTTTTACTTCCATGCATCGTTTCAGATATTTGGGAGTCGTTCTGGTCAAAGTGTGTCTGATGTAGTTTCCCACTTTAGGCATCACTTCCACGCGTCGGGGTGGTTTCTTTGATGATGGTTATGTACTCGTTGGTATGGGCCATCAGATGGAAAGCGGCACTGCTCAGATTCAGTCTCAGGCGGATATCTACTCCGTTCAGCAAATACTTGTCTTGCAACCACATGTCCAGATGCAAGCGATCCATCAGTTCTAATCTGCGTCCTTGCAGGATGTTCTTTCAACAGTTATTAAAACCCACATTGTGGGGATAGCCGTCATCTACTGGCAGTAATGTGTTGTTAAGCTTGTTCTCTCCATCTGTGTCTGGTTTCCATACCGCACAGTCATCCAGATGGGCGTTCATGGCTTCTTTTCCGTACGTCAAGAGATTTTCGAGGTACGCTCGGGAAGGGTATGTATCCATGCTGACGTTGACTAGTTTGTTATTCAAGAACAAATCCACTTCCCTGAACAAGGAATGCATGCAATTGTTGACGAGAGCTACTCTAGCAAGGTCTACTGGATTGGTGTTGACCGTGTTGATCACTTTGACTTTCAGGTACAAGTAACTGCCATTCAGTAATGTAATCTTCGGCTACCCTTCCGGGAGTCTTGCATCGTCATCATAGTGTGTGGCATGGCAAACAGACCCAGTTCCGACTCGGAACAGGCGAAAGACTATCGGTGAATCATTTTTTCTCTCTGTGATTTAATAATCAAAAATGTCTAATTCCCGGAAGGTTATTCTTTTCTTAGCCTTTCTAGCTCTGGGATTGTGAAGTCCTCTGGAGGGGTGTCTTCATCGTCGTCAATTTCAATCCTTGCTGTAGCGTCAGGGAAGCACGAATGCCTGACTTAGCAGCGTCCAGAGCATTTATAAGAGTTTCTCGTCGGCCCAAAATGTTTTTGGCCTTTGAAGCAAGACATTTTTGCATTCTCTCAGGAAGGTGTCTTTGGGGTTTTGTCTGTCAATGATGACATTTTGAAAAAATTCTTTTCCTTTCGTCACCACGGCATCTTTCAAGGCACGTATTCTCGTGTCACCGTCGGTTTGAAAGTGGGCTCACCGAAAGAAATGCCGATTAGATCATATCTCCTAAACCATGCCCTCGTTGTCGAGCGACTCCTTTAGAATCAGGACACATGACATAATTTGTTAGAAAATCTTTTCGAAAATGGAGTTTCATCGTGACTTTCCCATTAGTGAATGAAATATATTGTTCCAGATCTCCGTTTAGAGTAATGTTGACAGTGTCAAAATACAACTCTCTGAAGGGCAAATGGTTAGGTGTTTCCATCTTCTTCCCCAGCAGCCGCGGAAGAATCCACATTGAAAGGAATGACTTGCTGTAACGGTATGGAGTTGTGTCTCACCACGTTGTTCGCCACCACATCAGAGTAAGCAAACATAAAATGTAATCCTTGGTTCATTTCATCCAAGTTGCTGGTAATGGTTGGTATGACTCTACCCTTGATTAAATTGAGTTTTCCACCCAAAATGTCACACAATTCAGGACAAAATCTAATACCTATCACTTTGCCATAAGCATGAAATTTCATCAGTAGGAGACTAGCTACTTTATTTGTTACTCGAGGGTGACACATTTTTTGATTTTTTTGTCCAAGGCTTTTCCAATCAGTGCATTGAGCCTGGCAGCAATTGTGTTCACCAGATGTTGACCACTAAAATAATAGCCTGGAGGAATATGCAAAACATATGAGATCAATTGAAAATTGTCGCTTTCTGGTTCCATCTTAGCGCTAGTTGCAGTTACAGAATCTGGCTGAACATGTATTTGTTCGTCATAAACTTAGACCGCAAAAGTGTTTTGATTTTTAGTGATGTTTAGGATTCGTGTAGGTTGAATCATTTCGAACAAAGCCACTTCCCAGTGGGCTTCGTAATCCAATTGGATTGTCAGGGGTATTGTAGAGAAACACATCCATAGAACTGTCACTGGGTAACGTTAAGTAAAATTGGTTATTCATAATTCCAGAGCTCTGCTGTCCAAGGGGTCACTCGAAGTTAGATGAATGTCTAAAAGAGGGTTATTGTGGTGGTTGTTTGGGTGGTGAATGATGTAAGGGTAACTGACGTTGGACATAAGACTCCCGTTGTCACCGTTTGTGTTTTTCAGGGAAGGATTGGGAAGAAGGTAACCGATATAACCTCTCTGTAAAATTGTCCACATTTGTTTGTCTCCTTTTTGAAAACTCAAATTGGCAATGGAAGCACAGATGACAAAATACACCAAAAGGATTTGGCAGAAAAAGACGATTTGCCTTTTAGGCACAGGTTCTCCACACCATATCCACAATGGTTGCTTTTGTCGATTTTTCAGAGAGAAACTGGGTGAAGGAAATGTCACTGTCGCAGCTGTTGATGCTGTGTTAAAGGGCATGAGGATTATTTCTTTTTATAGTTGATGACTTGCGAAACGTCGATCCAAAAATCAAAACTGGGATGATATCCGTTCCAACGTACTTTGACTTCTTTGACACGTCGTTTTCCCACTTTAAGGGTTCATCGTTTGAGAATGCTTTCGATGTCGTACAATTCGTCTTCTTTTTTGGTCATTTATTTTAACTCGGTCAAGTAAACAGTTTCTTTTTAAACACTTCCCCGTTCGTGTCTTCCAATTTACAGATGGCAGGATGATGGCCACGCACTCGTCCAGTGACACGAAACAATTCGATGATCAGTTGGGTAAGTAACCTTTGTCGAAAGTGAGTTTGGTTTTTCCAATGCACACCCAATCTTCTGCTGCCAACACCCTACTTTTTCTTGGAGACAGTCACAGTCGGACACGTACCAAACAGACGCTCCAAGACGGGAAGCACATTCGATATTCCGATGGTAATATTTTTGTACGCTTGGATCATGTGTGGGTAGACGTATATGTGCCTGAGAGTGTGTTGATGCGTAAAACATTTCCACATGAGTTCTTTCAAGGTACGTTTTCAGGATTCTCGGTAGTGAAAAAATGAATGTCTCGTTTCTCCCATCCTTTTGGAAAGCATGGTTCAGAGATTCGGTGCCTTTGTCTGCTCGTGGTCCAAGAGAGTGACAACCGCTTTGTTTCAACACCAAATTGAGAGTTCGCACTAACTCACTGCTCGATTTGGAAGTCAATGATACGACCCATCGAAATTAGGAAAAGACGTCCATGACACAAAACAAATATTTTTAGCCAAGATTGTAGGCTGCCAAATGAGATACATCGCCTAAATAGGCTTGCCATTGATGATCGATACCCTCCACTCAGGTGCAACTTCTAGAACATTTTCGTGTAAGGGCTTGTGTAATATTTAAGTGGCTTGTTCTTGAGATAAACGACACTTTTCAGTACGATTTTTGGCAGCAGGATGCAATTTCTGAACTCCTCCGTACCACTCAGGATGGGCTGGATCGTAGTAAATGCTGGCTAACACCTTGTTCATTTTAATAGGTCACCCACTCTTCATTTATGCAACTTTGGACAAGGTGAAGTGATGGCTTGGAAACGACTTTACGTGTCCGACGTGCCACGGGAATAGAAGTCGAAGGTACTGGTGGTGGTGACGGTAATGGAGTGTCTTTAGTCTTGCTTTCTCTTTCAATTCTGGTTTTCCTTCTTTCTTTTTCACTTCTGTCGAAGGAGGAGTGGACATCTTTTGAATCCAAGTTTGTAGTTCTTCCCGTTAAGGTGTGGAGGAAGGGGTCAACAAGGACGCTGAAATCTAACTAAGGATAGGAACCGCTATCGGTGTTTGAAATACGTCTCTTGCGTCTTCTTCCTCTAGCCTCCGTGGGTTGCGTCTGTCCTGGTCACTTTGAGATGGTAGTGGTGGTGATGAACATTTCATCCGAATCTTAAAATCTTTTAGAGGCGATGCAGCTGTGTCTTTTAATGCTTTCTTTTGAAAGAGTCACTGTCCCTGCAACACTTGATAGTACAGTTGCTATTTTTACGTTTCTCACAAATCAACAATTGCAATTCGTGTTGTAAGTGTGACATAGGTCAGATAAGATTGGGAGTTAAATGCGGAGTCCGTTGTACTTGCCAACGATGGAATTCCATCCATCGTGTGTAAGGCACTAAAGTCAGTTTTCGTCCTTCCATCGGATAGGAAAGGTCACGTCTGATATTCTGTAGCCCCAGATATCACTTTAATCTCCTTGATCGTACATATTTTACTGATCCCTTGTGAAGCAGCAGCTTCTACGAGTCCTGTAATCGCTGGTGACAATGTGGCTTTTAGTATGGGTGCTAACAGGTGAAAGATTCCTCCGCGTTGTACCAACATCTTTTTCTTTTGACGGGTGGGTATATTCTTTTGGACATTTGGTGAACGTGTCGATGAATAGCGAAGAATTTGCTCTGAAATGGAGACAAAAGTATCGTTCCTTTCAAGATATTCAGACAACATTCGCACGCTGTATCGACGACGTCTTTGGAGGCAGTTTGAATGATTTGTTTTCCCATGGATGGAGGGGCTTTGGACAGAACGGATAATACGTTCCAATGTTTGAGCAACATTGGAGGCAGTACTTTCGTTTCCTTTCCTTTGAGTGCAGAAGAGAGATGGCTTCTGTGGGTGACATCTTTGTTAGTTTAGGAGCACACATAAAAAGTAAATTAACATTGATGACTTGGCACACGCACTTGTATCTTATATTTTGGAGTAGTTGGTTGGGCGTGTGTGACCAGTGTTGTTTCCTATACCGCCAAAGAATCCTCCCCTCTGGTTTCTCCTCTTTTTCTTTGGACGAATGTGTCTTTTCTGGGGTACACGTCGATGTTTGGCTAAGCGTTTTATTGGATGCAGAGTCCAACGACGAGAATGTCCTTTTCTTTTTCCTTTTTCGATGGTGATGGTGTACACTTCTTTGAGGGGACATCTTTGTTTGTTCTGGAGCACACACACACAAAAAATTATACCGACGTCGATGACTTGATACACGTTCTTTTATCGAATTTTTGAAGTAGTGTTTTTAGATTAGTTGGCTGGGTGTGTGACAAGTCTTTTTGACGAACTCTTGGACCATTGCATTATCGCCATAAAGAAAAAATACTCCCCTTTGGTTTCCCCTCATTTTCTTTGGACGATATGGTCTTTTCTGAGGGTGACGTAGATGCTTGTCTAAATGTTTGTACAGATGTGGAGTCAAGCGACGAGACTGTCCTTTTCTTTTTCTATTGCCTTTTTGGACAGGAGAACGGCGATAGTGCTGGTGTTCACTTACTTGAGGGGATATCGTTGTGTGTTCCGAAGCACAAAAGCACTGATACCCATCGTCTAGTTCAGGTCGTTCTAAAAGTGTACTGCGTCGCCATTGATTGTCGGTCCGTTGTATTTTTATCTCTGGCAGTCATCACGCGACTTTGAGGGGTTCGCAACGGACTAAATCGGGATAGTTCTTGCTTGGATACATCCAGTAAACTCTGTAACATACCCGATCTCTCTTGGACTTTGATTTTGGGGGCAGGTACTTTGGGAGCAGCTGACAGTGCAAGCTAAGGAGGAGAAGGGTGTCACCGCTGGAGAAGTTCCTGGAGATATGGGTTCTCAGCGTTTCCTCAAATTAGGAAAGACGCGTGTTGAATTGGGTTTAGCTGCCATCACTTGCAACGGAGAAGTGAAAGAATCTGAGGCTACTGAAGATGCGGTCACCGTCGCTGAAGGTCGTGGATTGGGGATTTAAGAGTGAGTCCTGGCCGCAGTGGCTCTCTTGTGAGTAGAAGCTGTTTTCTGGAATCTTGTCTGTAAGCTTTTCTTTTACTGTTTCTGTGACTATTCTTTTTCCTGGGTTGTGACCTGGTCTTGACACCACTGCTCTTTCTCATCTTATTCTGGGTACCTTGGGGTTGAGGATGGCTTTTGTCTTGGAGAGGTCTTTCGGGGCATTGGGATCTCATTTTTAGAAGGGGTGAATGATGACTCCTCCTAGAGAACCGCTACCTCCAGGTTTCAAAATTATTTGCCTTATGGTTTGAGTGTCGATGCGGGGATCTAACAGTTGCGTCAAGGCTACTTTGTTTCTCTCAAAGAAGCGTTTGGATTAATGTGGAATGTGAATGATGCCTTGCAGTAATTGACGTGTTGTCACTGTAAACCATCGTAAGACTTCTTTGAGTCTGGCTTCTAAGACACTAGCACGTATTTATGGATTTTTTTGGCACCTGATGCCGTAAAAGTCAAAGAAACAATTAGACGGGAAGAAGTGTCCGAGGTTTTTATAGAATTTTTTGTTAAGTCGACGGGTACGTGTACAATACAGGCCCTTTGTCTTGGCACAGGAGTGAAACAGATGGGTACGAAATCGCGTCGGGCTTTCTAATTTACAACTGAAGTGATATGGAAGTCTTTGGAAATTTGGGTTAACTTATGACTTCTAGCGTTAATCGCGCCAGGGTTTGACAACCTCTCAGTCAAGTAAAGACCCCTGGCTTGTAGCAAGACAATTTTCCGCAATGATGATATTTCCAAATTCGTCATTCTGTAGTAGTGGGTTTTAAATCGACGAGTGAATAGGCGTGTGGGGTTTGAATGGATGAAGTCAGCCGAGGTATTCCTAAATGTTTAGTTAACACTTGCACCTGTGATTTATATCTAGGTGTTTTAAACAAGACCACGTCATGAACATTGATATTGGTGGTGTGATGGGCTTTAAGTTTTGTAAAACACATTTTGATACATTTAAATGACATTGGCATCACGAAGTTTCCATTTGCGCGTAAACTACAGTCTATTGTCTTCTTCGTCTTCTCCTAACATGTCTTCGAAGATGACCAGAAGAGTTTGACTGTGGTCAGACACGATCCCGTCGTCGTCGCCAGTAATGCCTACCACAAACACGATGGAATCGCCCTGACCTTCTCGCAAGAGGCTGTACGCCGATTGCCACTTTGTAACACCACACCATCCTTTGAGGTAGACAATGGATCAAGTGATGCTTATGTTCGATCACACATTTGACAAATTCGGTTTTGCTTAAACCCCTGGGTCTGGCAATTAACATGTTAAAGGGATACCGAAGATACAAGGCCTCACAACTAGCACGATCTAAGTGTTCATCGATGACTTTTAAAGCGGAGGAAGAGGGAGCAAATTCCTTTGTTGTTGTTAAAGATTTTGGTAATCCTTTTACTCTTTCTTCGGAATCATGCGTGGTATGGCTATTTATAAGATGTAGGATGAGTAGCATCTAAAGTTTTCTAGTCGTCGTCCAGTTGTTGAATGTCTGACCATTGGAACTCTTTCAAATGAATACCATTCAGGTATCAGTGGTTTCAACATCAGTGACGTAATGAATGCAATTGTTCTTTGCGTTGACCAACTCTAGGAAAATGCGTTCTCTCAGTCTGACCATTGGAACTCTTTCAAATGAATACCATTCAGGTATCAGTGGTTTCAACATCAGTGACGTAATGAATGCAATTGTTCTTTGCGTTGACCAACTCTAGGAAAATGCGTTCTCTCAGCTACAGAGGTTGATTCTGAAAGTATTCTTCCAAAAATAGACATTCATAGCAATATATTTCTCTTGTCGGAGGCTATAAGTGTACTTTATGCACAGAGATGATCGTAATCCAGCAGCTAAACAAAATGTTTTAGTCACTAACATGCACATCGCACACCGCATAGAAGTTTTCCTCTTGAACCAAGTTTACATTGTGTAAAAGACTTTGGTAACCCTCTAACTCCTCCTCCGGAATACGTTTCAGCAAGTCTACCTGATAGTAACACAATCAGTAGCAAAACAAACCTTCTGGTTCTTAGGTAGTTGATCAATGTCTGACCACAGGAACGTTTTCGTCAGAATCAGTCCTCTAACAGCATTAAGGTACCGGTGGCTTAAACATCGGTGATGAAAAGGATGCAATTGTTCTTTGCGTTGGACGTGTATTTTGAGGAAATCCCGGTAAATACGTTCTATTAACTCCACAGGCAAACCACCAATTTCTCTTGTAAATTATCCATCCAGAGATTATTGAGGGCGTCACACTAAAGATAGGTAGTGACATTGCGGAAACCATCGAACATGTTTTATGTAAGCGGAATCTTTATGCTCCTACTGGTGACACAACGCAACTGAACACTTGACTTCATCACCTTCTCCCAAGTAAATAAATCCGGATCTAGCTAACATTTCGGGGGTAGGCCTCGCCTCCCTATATTTAGGCCATTTTTCTTGAAACGTTTGGGACCTTCAAAGACTCAATATTCAGGCAAGCGCACAGAGAACGAATATTCTTTCACAGGTTTATTTCGATCAGGGTAAGATGAAAGCTGCAGGAGTTTACTCAGCACGGATGACATCCGTAAGGTGGTAGCCTCGTGAGGATGACACAGATCATGAAAACCAGTAAAGAGATATGATGTTCTGTAACGAGTGGCATCGCTTTCGCATCGGTCAGGTTTAACACCCACTGCAACACTTTACATGATAGGGATGGTAGTATTACTCATAGCAAAGTTCCCATGATGTACTGAATCAATGAGGTCACAGCGAACGGCATCACTGCCATCGCTAGGTACAGCATCGCACTCCACTTGAGAATCACCGAACTTGAATCGTGTCTATTTCAAAGTATTTATCTTTGTCCCTTGGTGTTTGTAGTCACTGTGAACTATAGGTGTTGGACGTTTTCCGTTTTTATATGCTGACGAATATCAACATCTCCGTAAGGTAAAGTACAGTGGCTGGAATGCCGTACTCGCTTCTGCTACATGATTCCATACACTTTTTCCAAAGGCCGACTGACGATTTGGTGTGTGACTAAACGTTCAGTCTTGTGTGGTTGGTAGGTGGTCACTTTAAATAGCAATCCTCTCCAGACTGCAAGACTTCTTTCAATACGCCAAACATCACCACTTGACTGGTGCGATAATTAATAGTTAATCCTTTAACTTTACACTCAGTGTGCACTTCTCCTTGTTAGTTCCGGTATTCGGAGCCGTTATGTTTGGGACCTCCACCAGCAAAACTTAGAATCTTGTTGTTGGAGTGTTCGTCCGTCCAGGTTCCTAAACGATCTTGCTCGATGTCACGTTGCCGCCGACCCAGGCGATCGATGTAGATGCAACTGTCCGTGTCAAAATACAGTACACTATCTCCTAATTGGTGTAACGCTTTGTACATTCTTAAGCGAGCTTTATTATCACGTAGGCCGCAATGATGACATTTCCAAATTCATCATATACAAAGATCAGTTCTTCTACGTAACTGACCAAGATCAAGCCTTCACAAAGGACGTCCACGTGTTTCACGCATGTGGTTTTTGTCTTGAATCGTCTGTAAATAACGGGAAGGTTCTGTCAAATAGACGATGGTTTCTTGTTTCATTTTAAAAGAAGCTTCCTCGTAGTCCGCGAAAATGCCTTTCTCAGTTTGGTCACCTTGTGATATTTTTCCGTCTTGGGAAAGTAGTAATTTTCGCAGACTTCTAACAGATGGTATCCAAGGTCCAGAGTTTTAAAAATAATTTACGCCGTCCCATGTTCCTGTCAAGGGGCGTTCTTCCTGGGTGTGCTGACAAGGTAGGTCCTGGTTGCACGTTTCGGCACATGTAGATCACAAGGGAAACATCAGTTTTTTTTATGTCAACGGTGAGGTAAAACGGGATGGTACAAGTCCGTTGGAAGTAAAACTTTACATTTATTCAAGCCTAAGTATTATTGAATATTGTCCACGTCAATGTGTTTAGTCAGCAATTGCGGGTGCCATGCGGGAAAGTGACAATATTTTCACATGTATGGATATTTTAAAAAAACACGTCCAAGTATTTGACTTGTTCTCCTTTCTCGTCGGCGTGGTACAGCAAACAGGTGGCATTCATCTGGCCTCCGTACAAGCAGTTCCGCGTTTTCAGACGGTCCAACAACTTGAAACTTTATACAATACGTTTAAACTCGGGATCAGTTTTCAATCGCTGCTATTACTCTTGTTTCCACGTTTCCACCGATAGGTATCCTTGCTGATCTAACTTCATGCGCCATTGACAAGTGGCCCGGTACAAGTCTTCCATAGTAAGTTTTAAAAACTGATTTTTTGTGTCACGTTGAGGTTAGCAAATGAGACATCCGTGAAATAAGCAACAGTTAAACTCGTACACGATATGAGGATTATCTTAGTCCTAACTATCCACCGAATACGTTCCAATGGTTCTTTTGCTTCCTCCGTTTTGGGCGTGTCGGATCCATTTGTCTTCCTTGTTGCACAAGTAATGTAGCCAGCGTTGGGCTTTGACCGAGTATTGATGTTTGACAAAATTGGTCGTTTGAGGGCTTATGACAGCATGGGTGTTTTCGGGCATAAATTGTTGCCGGTATACTAAGGAATATGTTTTGGTAATGACGCAGGAATTATTCAAAGGAGAGATCCATCCGTGTTCCATGAATAATTCTCGAAATTTTCCACAACAACGCCGTAAATTTCTCAAGTCGGATCGACAATACTTTAGCATTACTTCCTGAAAGTCGAGCGGGTCCGAGGCGTGAGAGTGGTATCAAGCTTAGAAAGCTTCTCCCTGTTCGGTGCGCATATTGCCGGGGTCGTAGTAGTGAGCATCAGACAAATAAGGTAGAACGGAATGTTGATTGGTCTCGGTTTTGAAAAAGTGTAGAAAATAGCATTTGGCCATTTCTGACATTCCAAATGTTTTAGGCATTCGTGGTCAAGTAACTCATTGAATCTTTAAATTGCACTTGTCCCATTTGCATGGAAATTTTTTTTTGGCTCCTTTCAAAGTCACTTTAGTATGCTATGTGCTTTGTTCCGTATGGTATCTTAGTAAAAATTGCCGATCGTACCCCAAGAATTTGTGAGCCATCACAGGCATAGCGATGACAATCTCCGTAATGTTCAATGTCCTCTTGAATACACGTTTCGTCGATGGGGTCTAATTAATATCCATTGGGAGAAATCGGCCAGTGTGTTCGGATCCAGAAAGATTTTATTACATCCTCCAGGAATCTTTCCGCAGTGAGGACAATGACTAAAGGTAGGTTCTTGTATGTACTTCTCGCACGCTCGGTGAACCACGCAGAAATTTGGAATATGAATGTCAGTCTCTTGCATGCATTCGAAAGCAAAAATTCCCTTTCTTCTGGTAATGTGTCACTTCCTCCTGTTTCGAATGGTATTTTTGAATGTAGCATTCATGTTCAAAGTCCACGATTTGGTACCAAATGTGACATCGTTTCTTTCTGAACATACCTGTAACTTGGCACTATAGGAACGGATGCCTTGCCCACAATTAAGACACAATCACAGCAGTTAACAAGCACTTTTCTTATATGAATCTTGCGTCTTCAGATGTTCTTGATAACAGGTTGGACTGACACAAGTGCGCTGACAAGCTTGGAAATGCACCCGTTCATTTCCTTCGTCCAGACAGGGTTTAGAGGCCAAATATCCGTCAGATTTCGATCCACAATGTTTGTGGTGTTCTCGATTGTTATAGTCATAGTCACTTTTCTCACAATAATAACTGTATTCCAGGAATGGGGCAATACTGGTGGTGATGGCATTGAAATGTTCATCATTACGATAGACGTGAATGTGTTTTCCGTCTTTGAAATCTTTGCCTCGAAACAACATAGGTCCCCACACTTCTTGAGGATGTACGTTCACGGTGTAACGTGGAGCTAAGAAGTCTTGCAATTATTGCAGATGAGGAAGGCCACAGGATGTGTTTTGGGATATCTTCGTTTGATGTAACAAGAGTTTTGCTTCACTTCGCTGTTTGGGTCGGTTTTCCAGGCTTTTATTCCATTCTGCCGTGTCGTCCCACCACGATAGCACTGGCTAAATACATCTGGTCTTGAGGATTGTTAATTTGAACAAGGTTACGCTTAATGCTACGAAGGTTGTCCATCAATAACAACTTTTTTGCGTCCTATCAAATGTGGAAGAGACACATGGGTCATAAACAATGTCGCTTTTTCATCGCTGATGTGAAACTTGTTGTTGGATTGTTGCACATGTTGAATCGATGATTTTGTACTGTGGCAGTTCTGCTGGGCTGCTAAACTCTATCCAAACGGACGACTTAAAACTGTCGTGATGAATATAAAGACTCAAGCGATCGTCTTCTTTGGCTTCACATTGTCGTTTCAGTGTGCTTAACAAAGAATTCCTCACCTCGGTGATGAACCCATCTGCTTTCTCATAACGGTACGTTGGACTCGAAATCTTTAAACTTTACCGTGTACGTGTAAGCGGTAGTTCTAAATTTTCTAGAGGCTCGCTTTTCTGCCTCTCGATTGTAATAGTTCTTTTCCGGGTTTACTGGTGAACAGTGGTTGGGTGTAGACTCTTTCGGTCAGGATTCCGGTTCCCTGTATCCTGGATTCGGGCTGCCTGAGTGTTCCCTGTATCCTTGCGTGTGCAAATATTGTCCCTTTGCCGAAGGGCATCCGCAATTGCTGAAGGAACACATCGATCTGGACAACATTCAACAATACGAAGGCTTGATCAAGTGCAAAGTCTAGCTACCCACGGACTTGTACCATCCCGTTTTACCTCACCATTGCCAAGGAATACTGATGTTTCCCTTGTGCCGTACTTGTGCCGAAACATGCAATCAAGATCAGCCTTTTCAGCACACCAAAGAAGAATGTGTCTTGACGTGAACGTGGGTCAGCATAAAAGTGTTTAAACCAAATACATCAAAGACGTGGACGTCGTTCGAAAGGACTTGAACTTAGTCAGCTACGAAGAAGAACTGGACATTGGAGAAGCCAACGAATTTGGGAAAGTAATCATTGCGGATTACGTGACAGCCGCCGCTCGCTTAGAATTATACGAAGTTTTAGAACTGTTACGAGATCGTGTGCAGCATTTTGACACGGACAGTTGCATCTACATCTATCGCCTGGGTCACTGTTACCCTAGACCGTTTATGAACCTGGAGGACGAGAACACGACAACAAGATTCTCAGTTTTGCTTGTGGCGGTCCTAATAATTACGGCAACGAATACCGTGACCCATAAGGAGAAGTTCACACGGAATGTAAAGTGAAAGGATTGACTCTCAATTATCGTACCATTCGAGTGATGAACTTTTCAGTCTGGACAGGATAGAAACTTTAAAGTGACCACCTACGAACCGTAGAAGATCGTACGTTTACCCACCCATCAAATCGCCAGTGGACCTTTGGAAAAAGTTTATCAAATCGTGTACCAGAAGCAAGTGCGGCTTCACAACCACTTCACTTTGCCGTACGGACACGTCGGTATTGGTCAGCATATAAAAAGGGACAACGTTCAAGACCAATAGTTCATTGTAACTACAAAAACCAAGCGAGAAAGATGAATACTTTTATACAGACATCATTCAAATTCGGTGAGTCTCAAGTGGAGTGCGATGCTGTGCCTCGCGATGAGAGCGATGACGTACTCTGTGACCTCAGCGATTCCGTACCACATCATGGGAACTTTGCTATATCTGCTGATAAAGCTTCACCATCCAAGGAAAGTATTGCTGTGCATGTGAAACCTGACGGATGTTAAAACTGACGGATGTTAAAGCCATGCCACTCGTTACAGAATAACTTGTCACTTTATTGTTTTTCATTGTGGATATCATCCTCCACGTGAAATCATTCGTTTACCACCATACGGATGTCATCCAAAAATGAGCAAACTCCTGTGGATTTCACCGTACCCTGATCGAATGAGAACATGAAAGATGAATATTCGTTCCCTGTTCGTTTGCCTGAATACTGCAGCTTTGAAAGTCGTTTTCAAAACTTCAAGGGAAAACGGCCTAAATATCTGGGAGGACATAACCAAAATGAATTAGCCACAGCCGGATGTTTCTACTTTGGCGAAGGGGATAAAGTCAAGTTCCTCAGATGCGCTGTGTCACTTCACGAATGGTGATTAGAAAGATTCGGCTTACCTGGATCATGCTCGATGGTCTCCAGATTGTCACTACCTACCTACCTCAGTAATCCAAGAGTGAGTACTTTGCAAGAGAACATTCGTGATTTGCCTGTGGAGCTGAGATAACGCATTTACCGAGAGCTGGTCAAAATACACGTAAAACGAAAACTCAAAATCATTTCTCCATTTTTAAACGATGCTGTTTTCCAAAGTAAACCAAGACTGATTATGGGAGGACACTACAACAGTCAGAAATATAAACGAGGCTATTGACCACGACCCAGCGATTCCTGATTCTTTGAGGACACTGAATGGATACCTTGCAAGAGAACATTCGTGGTTTTCCTGCGGAGTTGAGAGAACGCATTTGTCGTCAGCTGGTCAAAATACAAGTGAAACGCAAAGAACAATTGGATCCGTCACGTCACCGATGTTTAAACCACTGGTACCCGAAAGCTATAAGAGGACTGATTCAGCTGAAAGTGTTCCAGTGGTCAGACATTGTTAAATATTACGTGGACAAGAAGGATTAGTTTGTTGTGACTGCTTCTTTTTACTACAAGGTAAACTTACAGGAAGGAATTCCAGAGGAAGATTTAGAGGGTTACCAAAACATTTAGTTCAAGAGGAAACTTCTGAACGGTATGCTTTGATGTGCAAGTTAATGACTAAACCATTTAGATTCTCCACTGGAGTATAAGTACAATCATCTCTGTGTGCAGAAAGTACACTTATTGCTTCCGACCAAAAGAGGTAAAAAAAAAACGGGCTACCATTGGCACGACCTTTATCAGCTGTGATACAACATATTCCGTAGAGGGAAATCAATGAGGGTATTCAAACGGCGGAGGATTACCAACACTTATTACGAGACATGCGTCAAATGAATCGGGGTCGACGTGTGGTGTGTTCCTAGTGACTTCCTTTCTGGGATTTCGTTTAGCAGCCGATTCCTTGTGGGCTCTGTAGGATCTGTACTGTACCAAACAAAAATCATGATGGTGTTTCCTTTAAATGAGCACGAGAAACTCGTTCTGCTAAAATCCTTAAGCTTTCATCTACAAACAATTCGACCTTTGTTTGAAGAAAAGTTTCTTTGTGAGATTTTAGCCACTCCGGATGCTTACGAAGATGGGCGTATAGTTTCTGACTTACACCCTAATGGGAAAGATGTACGTGACTGGACATGTTGGAGATTCGAGGCTTGGACAAAAGAAGTGGCTTACATTGCCCGAGATTTGTGTTATGCATTCAAAGAAAAAGGTGAACTTAAAGTGTCCAGCGAGAAAAATAACTTTTAAACATGTGTTAGCGATTGTGCCGGAAGAAAAAGAATCCGAAACCGAGGAAATCCACTCACCTCAGGACAGGACTGTCATGAACATTCCCGATAGGCTATTTCGGGAGGACTCATGTGTGACTGTACCCAATGTAGAGACTTTGAGAACATTACACACTGTCGCTAGGTAACCTTTGTTACCAAAAACATGTTGTACAGAGACCTGTTTATACTCCACTTTGATCGTTTTCATGCGTGTTTTATTTTTGTACTTAACCATTTGACTTTTATATAATTTTGTCTTTCGTATTGTTCACATTTAAAAACTAAACGTGTCCTGAAAAAGTAAAAGAACCTCTTGTCTTGTTCGTCTTCGTGTCAAAAGTGACATTCCCTGCACTATGGCTACCTCTGTTATCTCTGCTCCCTCTTCCTCCACTTTCAAACTCATCGACGAACACTTAGATCATGCTAGTTGGGAGGCCTTATATTTTCGGCATCCGTTTAACATGTTAATTGCCGGACCCATTGGTTCAGGGAAAACCGAATTTGTCAAACCTTTGATCGAACATAAACATCATTTGATCGATTGTCTAACTCAAAAGGATTGTGTGGTGTTACAAAGAGTGGCAATCTGCGTACAGCCTCCTGCGAGAAAGTCAGGGCGATTCCATCGTGTTTGTGGAAGGCATTCCTGGTAAAGACGACGGGATCGTGTCTGACCCCAGTGAAACCAATCTGGGTATTTTCAAATACATATTAGGAGAAGACGAAGAAGAAATTAAACTGCGGTTTACGCGCAAAGGGTATCATCGTGATGCCAGTGTCATTTACATTACCTAAAATTTGTTTCTACAAAGTAAAGCCCATCAGTCTCGATGCTCATTACGTGGTCTTGTTTAAAAGTCCTAGAGATAAATCGCAAGGGCAATTCTTAACCAGACAGTTATGAATGCCTTGGCTGACTCATGCGCCTGACGATGCTACTCAAACCCCACACACCTATTTACTGGTGGATTTGAAACCCACCCAACCCCGATTATTTGTGATTTCGTACCTATTTCTTTCACCACTGGTGCAGAGAGGAAAGACCTGTCGTGTACACGTCCCCGTCGTCGACTTAACAAAAAAACTCTATAAAAACCTCGTACACTTTGGGTCTATCTCATACATTTTCAACATTACGTGCCTTGATTCTCATCGTCCCGTCAAATCGATTCGTGCCTTCTACGGCATCAGTCGCCAAAAAATCCAAAAATATGTGTTCGTGTCTTAGAAACCAGTCTCAAAGCAGTCGTACCATGGTTCACAATGACAGCACGTCAATTACTGCAAGGCATCATTCACATTCCACATCAAACAAGGCGCTTTTTGACAGAAACAAAGTAGCCTTGACGCAACTCGCCGATCCGCGCATCGACATTCAAACCGAAAAGCAAATCATCTTGAAACCTGGAGGTATAGGTTTTCTAGGAGGTGCTATCATTCACTCCCTCTTAAAATGGGATCCCAATGCCCCCAACGTTATCCCCAAGACAAAACCATTCACAAAAAAGCCAAACTGACACAGAAGAAGAAAAGAGCAACGGTGTCAAGACCAGATCACATTGCCAGAAAAAGAAAAGTCCCCAGAAAAGACCACAGAAAACAGCTTCTCCCCGCAAGAATGGCACTTCTGTCAGGACGCAACCGTACATTAGCAAACCACAACATTGAGCGACGGTGACCGCGTCTCAAGTAACCTCATGTTCTTCCACTTCTCCGTTGCTGGTGATGGCAGCCAAGTCCATTTTGACACCCGTTCTTCCTCATTTGATGAAGCAATGGAAACCCGCATCTCCAAGAACTTCTCCTCCATCGGTGTCACCCTCTTCTTCTTTAGCTGCAGTATCAACTGTTCACAAAGTACCTTCCCCCAAAATCAAAGTCCAAGAGAAATCGGGCATGTTACAGACTTTACTGGATTTATCGGATTTATCCAAGCAAGAACTGTCCCGATTTAGTCCGTTGCTAACCCCTCCACGACGCGTGATGCCTGTCATCAAATTTATATGACGTAAAGACAATCAGTGGTGAAGCATTCCAGTATAAAAAAGACGTGCGGAGAAGAATGGAAATGAGTATTTTTGTTCTCCGGAACAAACAAAAGATGTCAATTACCCGTATCCGTCCCTATTCTAAGCTCAAATGAAATATAGGTGGGCTTCCTTCTCATGTAGATAAACATTGGGACGTGTTGCCTGAATATCTTGAAAAGCACGATACCTTTGTCGAAACATCAGAAAGAATGCTTAGCCAAGCATCCACACGTTCTTAGCCAAATGGTCAAGGTGAAAATACCTAATCGTCAATATAAAAAGATGTTGGTACAACGCGGAGGAATTTTGCCCATGGTTTTAAGACAGTTGCTGAAAGAAATATTGGAACCAATGATTGGAGGTCTCATGGGAGCAAGATAAAAAAGTACCAAGAAGACAAAAGGGAGCTGTAGGTTTAAAAGATCTCAGACGTGACCTTAGGAAACTGATGGAAGGACGAAACCTGACTTTACAAACGATGGCTGGAATACCATCGTTGGCAAGAACAATGGACCTCGCATTTCCCTCCAAATCCTCATTTGACCGATATGTCCAAGTTACAACACGAACTGCAATCGTTGACGGATCGCAGCGATTTGTTAGAAAAGGAAACAGGTACGGTCAACTTTTACAACGACTGCAACTCTTTCACCAGAAAGCTTTAGAGGAAACAGCTTCCAACTTTGAAAGATTTTAAGACCCTAATGAAAAGTCCATCACCACCTCTACCACTACCACCACCCCCAGTGGTCACTACGGACGCAGCTCCATGGATGCCAGAGGAATAATGGACACGAGAAGTCTTTCAAACACCGTCAGCAGCTCCCATTCCTAGTAAGATTTCAGGGTCCTTTTTGACCTTTCCCCCACTCTCCAACGAGAATAACATGAAGCTTGCGTTAAAAAGATGTCCACTCCTCCGTCGACAGAAGTCAAAAAGAAAGAAAGGAAACCAGAAGTGAAAAAAGAAAAAAAGACCAAAGCCATCCCATTAGCATCTCCACCGCCACCACTACACTCGACTTCTACTCCCGTGGCATATTGGACACGTAAAGCTGTTTCCAAACCGTTATATCTCCCCATCCAAAGTAGCATCAGCGAAGAGTATGTGGCTTACTAAAAATGAAGAAGGTGTTAGCCAGCATTTACAACCATCCAGCCCACCCTGCAGATTATGGAGGAGTTCAGAAATTTTATCGTGCTGACGAAACCCGTCTGAAAGGTCTCCGTTTACCTCAAGCGCAACGATGGTTACAATAACAAGCCACGTACACTTTACACAAGCCCATTCGACGAAAAGTTCCAGAAGTCGAACCCGGTTTAAGGGAATCGATCATCAATGGTAAACCGATTTAGCCGATGTTTCTCATTTAGCCACCTAAAATCGAGAATCCCGAAATCAGGGCCAGCATCGTGGGACTTTTTCAACACACCTTGAACGAACGCATGTGGAAATATTTAGCGCATCAAAACACTCTCAAGTACACTGACGTCTTACCGCACTTGGTTCAAGCGTACATCCAAGCTTACCATCGAAACATCGGACGTGCCACCCACCCACCAGGAAGTGACTCCCGACAACAACGTGCTCTTTTTTGAGCGCCTGTCTGGTACGTCCCCGACGGTGACACTCCCCCCAAAAAGTGGAGCGTTGGCAGCAGGAGATTGGGTGCGCATTGGCAAAACCAAACGCACTTTCAACAAAGGTTACTTACCCAACTGGACCACCGAAGTTTTTTCAGTCGCTAATCGAGTTCGTGGCATTCTTCCTGCCGGCTATAAATTGGAAGACATTAAATGGGAAGTGTTATAAGGAACGTTTTACAAGCTGAGTGTTTGGAACTCTCTGGCAACAACCAGGTTAGTACTTATAAATCAATGAATGACTTTGTCTTTGGTGAATGGAATATTTTGTCCCAGATCTCCTTTTAGAGCAATGTTGACAGTGTCAAAATACGACTTACTGACGGACAAATAGTGAGGATGTACAAATTCGCGGTGAACGTGATAGGTGTTTCCATCCTCCTCGTCAATGTTCGTGATAGAATCCACTTTGAAAGGAATGACACGCAGTAACGGTACGGAGGTGTGTCCAACCACGTTGTACTCCTCCATATAGGAATACACAAAGATAAAATTGAGTCTTTCATTCAGTTCTACCGGGGATCTTTAACACTTATTAAATTCCATATTGCTGTTGATCTTCGGCTTAAATTATCTGTGCCCATCTGTGGATGTCCACGCAAAATTTCAAACAAATTTCCATTACACCTGATGGCCAACGTGTCGGTATCCTGAACTTTCATCAATAGGCGACTATCCACTTTATGATAATCAATCTTAACACTTTTTGGCTCTGTTGACCGTTAAAACAACAGCCTGCCGGATTTTTCAAAGTCATGGTGAAACTCCATTTTCAAAAAGATTTTCGAAAAGATTCTCTAATAAATTGCAAGTAATGTATCCATTGTACCGAGGCGTCGCTCGACAGCGAGGACATGGTTTAGGAGATATGATAACATCGACCTTTCGTTCGGTGACCCCCGTTTTGAAACCGATGGTGGCACGAGGATTGCACGCTTTAAAAGATGCCGCGTTGACGCATGGCAAAAAATTTCTCCAATATGTCATCATCGACAAACAAAACCCCAAAGAAGCTTTCTTGAGAGCAGGCAAAATGTCTTGCTTCAAACGGGCAAAGACATTTTGGGTCGAGGAGAAACTCCTATAAATGCCATGGACGCTACCGATTCAGGCATTCCTGCTTCCCTAACACCACATCAATCTGGGAGTCAATGAGAGAGTAGCTCCCGTCAACAATTGTATGCATTCCTTGTTCAGCAAAGTGAATTTGTACTTGAATAACAAACTGGTCAGCAGCAAAATCTCTTGACATACGGAAAAGAGGCCAAGAACACCCATCTGGATGCCTGCGTGGTATGGAAACCTGGCACAGCAACCAAGTTCAACAGCACGACGATTGCTGAGGACGATGAAACTTTATCGCGATTTATCGAGCGTTGAAAGAAAATCAAAGAAAGTCGTAGTTTAGAAATGATGGATCATTTGCATTTGGACAAGTGGTTATAAGAGAAGTATTTGCTGAACAGCGTGGATGTCCGCTTGAGACTGGATCGAAGCAGTACCGCTTTCGATTTAATAGCTGAAACTGATGACGCTAATGCTTACAAAACTGTCATCGAACAAACCAGATTCTACGTACGACGTGTGGAAGTTTTACCTAAAGTGGGAAACGACATCAGTCACACTTTGAGCAGAACAACTGCCAAGTATCGGATACGACGCATGGATCGATGACCATCTGTTCCAAGGACATGTACTCAAGCGTTTAATCGTTGGCATCGTCAAGAATTCAGCCTTAAACGGAACCAACAAGTAAAATCCTTTCTAGTGTAAGCATTGCAAAGTGTCCAAGATCGAAATCAGTCGCGATGGCAAGACCTTGTGTACCAGACCTTTCGAACCTAAATTTGGTAACGAGAAGAACTTGAGATCGTACCTGTACCTTTACGAAGCCACGGGACAGTTAGGGACCAACACCATTCAAGGCATTACGTACGAAGATTATGCAGGAGGGTACGCTTTGTGGGCTTTTAATTTCACTCGAGACCAAGGCAGCGCCGAGGGACATTTCCACCCATTAAAAACCGGCCAGATTCGTGTGGAACTTCAATTTGCATTTCCTCTACCCGCAAATAACAGGATGAATGCCAGCTTGTATGCCCAATTCAATAATACCATAGGAATCAACAGTTTGAGATAAGTCATTCAAGACTCATAGATGCTATAGAAAACACTTATCCTTCTTTGAATGGTGGAACATCTATGGAAATGGACTTGGATGAATCCGTCGAAGTAGAACCCAAAGACAAAGATGAAGAGGACATAGTGATGAAGTCAAGTTGCCCTGAACAAGAACAGCATTTAGTCTCCTGTTTTGCCAAACACCTATAAGAAAAAAATTACGGAATTGATCAAGAAAGATTGCTATGGATGTCAAAATGATTATCCCAGTCAAATTCAACACGATATATGTATGATGCTGACTCCAGAAGAAAAATTGGACGAATATCTGAAGGACGCTTGGAGTCTCATCTCGGAAGAAGCCGTGTTGCATCAGTGGTATAAAGACTTCTGTGATCATTCCTCTCCTCCACTGATTGCTCTAGAGATTCATCACATCGAAGCTCTCTTGACTCAGAGTTCAGAGACGAAGCGAAGAAACGGTTACTTGTCAGAGATTTTCAAGCAAAAAGTTCGGATTGAATTGATGACTTATCATTACCTGTGGAGAAAAAACACAAGAAAAAAACAAGAGAACGAAACAAAAAATAGATACCTGGGAACTTTAGTACCTTTTTAGTACCTTTTGAACCACAGTTCGTAAACTGTTTGTTGGAATCAAGTCGGGTGAATTGCCTCACCGCTAACATCAAGATCATCAAGCTTATGTCATCAACACGGATGACAGTCATATGCCAGGAACCCACTGGGTAGCGGTCTACTTTCCTAAAGAAGGTTGTGTGGAGTATTTTGATTCGTATGGATTGTCACCTCTGGAAGACTACATTATTGACTTTATGAGAAGAAATGCCCAGACGACACGATTCAATAATGTGAAATTACAAGGCACATATTCCATGGTGTGTGGACACTATTGTGTGTATTTTCTTCATCAATTCAGTATTGGATATTCTTTAGAACATTTAGTGACTTACGTTGATCGTCACTCTTCTAGAAACGATGACAAAGTAGATCGATGGTTTTGTGACCATTATGGCTATATTTTGTCTTTAGCTAGGAAACGTAGTGTACATGCGTACATATATGGCCCAATGACGTCCATCAGAGGAAGTCTAGCTTACCTTCACAACGTTGTCAACCTTGTCAAAAATAGTTTGTTATTTGAAAAATGATTGTTTTATTTTTAATTGTTGGTTGTTAGTTACTTGAAGAAAAAATGTTGTGTTTTGAAATAATTGTGTCTGTCGTTTGTTTTTAATTTTTTATCATTATACATGCTTTTTTACTTCTCTCTATCTCTCACCCTAAAATCAAACTATCATAGCCTTCCGACTCTAAACACTGTATGGATGTTTTCTATCGCGTCCACTCTCGAACTATATAAAGCGAAGCAGTCTTCAGTCTGACCATCCATTGTGGACTCATCCTCCTATGAAGATGCCTTCTAATTTAGCTAAAGTAAACGAAGCCTACGTGTACTTGCACCGTGTCAGGCAAAGGCTGATATCCAAGCCTAAAGAGATAGGAATGTTAGAATGACGAAGGTGGTCGAAGACATGATTGGATGGGTCTTTAGAGAGGAAATCAAGAAAGAGCAAGAAGAATGGACGGAGAAGTACGGACTTCAGAAGCAGAGATAGCATAGCGAACAGCAGCAGCAACAACAGCAGAACCAGACAGACGATTTGTTGACTGTCGTGTAGGCACGAAAGAGTTCTCCTTCTCTTTCCAAAAAAGGCCCTATCCTGTGGGAAAGCCTGCCGCCAGACGGGGACGCAATCTTAGACGATACAAGATAGCCATAAATCCCCGTCCACAAAAAACAGCCTTTTTCAGGGCTACCCCAATACTCTAGAAAAGACATACTAGTTCAATTGCCAATTGTATGTTACTAAGTTAAAAAAAAATAGAAGTGTGTCTATAAGCACTTCATTTGTTTGTTTGATGTAAAAGAAAATATAAGTGTGTCTATAAGCACTTCGTTTCCCTAGCTTGTATAAAAATAGTCTGTATGTGTTTGTGTTTGAAGTTTGTGAGTGTAGTTAAAAAGTGTGTGAGTGTTTCTTTATGGTCCGTGAGTTCCATATTTGTTTTGATAATGATATGTGTTTTGTAAGTTTTGGTAGCAGGGGATGTTTTACTTCACGTCAGCGCTTCACACATATAAAGCAAAAGTGTTCGTCTGTCTGGTACATCAACTAAACGAAGATGAGCAGACTCACCAAACTGCTTAAACTCCAAATGCACCTGGAGTATGCTTGGCGCCTCGTGTACGAGCTGGCCGTGGATGATATTGCAGAGAGTGCACGAATTGAAGAGGAGGAGGAGAGGAAAAATGAGAAAGAGAAGGAAGAAAGAATCCTGTCTCACCTCATGCTAAGGCCTCTGTGTGAGGCCAGGCCTGATGTGAGGACACCTCCACGGCCAGTACCAGCACGACAACCAGCACCGCAACCTCACCAACCACGGAGGAGGGAGGTCTTCACTATTCCACAAAGTGAAAACTTGGATGATGAGGTCACTCATCCCACTTCTGCGCTTCCAACTACTCAAATCCATTGGAACAACGATTGGAGCCGTCGAAGTTTCTGCGGTGCCCGGTCTAATTGGTGTCACCATTAACTAGGTGCATCTGGAGTTCAAAACAACAGCCCTTCTCATGGCTACCCCAATACTCTAGAAAAGAGACTATTCAAGTTGCCAATTTGTGTGAACGTGGAGTAGTGTGACTACAAACACTCACTCCTATCCTTATGTGTGTGTGTGTGTGTGTGTGCGTGCGTTTGTATGAGTTAGCATACGTTTATGTGGATGGTAGAGTGTGTATTTTTTCCCATTCCTTCTGTGTGGATAGAAGATATTGTGTTTGTATGTGTTCGAGTACGTTTGTGTGATTAGCATATTTGAGGCTTGTTTTCCCTCCCTTCTGTGTGGATAGTAGAGTATGTGCTTGTATGCGTTCGTGTACCTTTGTGTGTATATTGTATTTTAGGTTTGTTCCTCTTCCGGTGTGTGTATAGTATATTTTGGGTTTGTGGATAGTATATAACAGTTTTTGTCCTCTTCCTGTGTGTGGATAGTATATTTGTGAATGCTTTTTATTCTTCCCATGTGTGGATAGTAGATTTGTGGTTTGTTTTCCCTCCCTTCTGTGTGGATAGTAGAGTGTGTATTTGTATGCGTTCGCGTACGTTGGTGTGGATAATAGATAATATGTGAAGTGAGTGTAAGGGATGTTTTCCTTCACGTTAGTGCTTGACAAATATAAAGTCAAGCGCTCGTCACGACGTTCCTGGACTCGACATGAAAAGGTCGAGGAATTATTATATTGCTTGGTTGACTGTATACGGGTCTCATTTTGGCTTGAGAACAATTTTTTATAATATCTATAATTTAATATTCTAATTTGATATGTTTTGTTACCGCCATCAAAATTTGTATTCTCCGATTTTATTATGCGTGATACAAACTATGCATGAGTCATTTTGACTTCGCTGATTGGTATTTATTAGTTAATTGTATGTACACTCTGCACTAACTTCCAACTGTATTAATGAATTATTTTTGAATTTTTTTGACTCAGTTGATTCGATTATTTGCACAGGTGGCTTACACGTTATTGGTACTTTTATTGTCCATTAGAATGACTGGACTAGATTTGGTTAAGTATGGGCTGGCGTTTCAGGGCTCTGTACGTTTGTGCCTGCTGCGGGTACCTCTCATGCCTTGCCTCTCCCGGACTTCCTGTACCACGACGGAGATGTGGAACCATTTGCTCCCGTCTAAACCCAGGTGTCCCGATGTGACGTCATAGTTGCGACCAATCGCTACGGGCATCACATACTCTCTTGATAGACACCTGGCTCAGTTGATGGCAGACTGAAATTAATTTGCCGTTTAACATGAGTGCGTGTTGGGTCCATTCAT
This sequence comes from Sinohyriopsis cumingii, assembly GCA_028554795.2. Lineage (NCBI taxonomy): Eukaryota > Metazoa > Mollusca > Bivalvia > Unionida > Unionidae > Sinohyriopsis > Sinohyriopsis cumingii. The sequence continues at coordinate 430,856 of JAPYKE020000125.1, read as the reverse complement.
ATTCATGAAAGCCCTACATTCAGATCGTTAGGGACTTTAATTAGTCCCACGACCTGATGGCTAAATTAAATAGTGCTCTGAGCACATAAATACCTGGGTGATGTGGCTCCAATCCATTCCCCCAGGATTAAATAAATAGCCTGCAGTGCAGGCATTAACCACAGGTACATGAACTGATGTGCGAAAACCTCTATAATTCAAGTTAAGTAAGAAAGTAAGTAACATTCGCGCCATTCAACATTGAATAAACCGAGATGGCAAGTAACCACCTTGAGAAAATGAAGGAGCTGCAAGACGTTGTGGATAATTTGGGCATGATTGAAGAAATGCTGGTCAAACTAAATGACGAATTTTACTCTTATAGTCCTCATCGAATAAAGGAAAGGCGGAGAAGGAGGGATGAAGAGGACAGAAAACAAATGAAGGAATGAAATGAAAAGATAGAAAAGGAAGAGAAGAAGGAGAATAGGAAAAAAGAGGAAGAGGAGAAGGAGAAAGAGAAAAAAAACAAGAAGACAACAGCAATAACGAAACGCAGAAGATGGTGGAGGAAAAGAAGAAAATTCGAAGAACCAGAAGAAGAAACCCAAAGGCCCTTTCAGGGCCTTTCATATAACTCGAAACGATATTGATTCTCTTTGCCATATATGTGTTTGATGTTCATCAGTCTATGTCTATGTGTTGTATGTGTTATATATGTCTATGTCCCGTCAAGCGTTCTAGGTTTTTTCTCCGCTGTTTGGTCCGAGTGAGGTCAGCCCCTTTCCACATTGTTTCCAATGTTCAGTACCGTGACGTCACCGCACCTGTTCCATTCCTATTGTCTGTATATAACAACATCACTTTCCCTTTTCGCCATTCAGCCCCAACATTCCCCATGTTAAATTCCCATTGTCGCTATACAGCCCTGGGGGGGGGGGGGGAGGGCCCATAACAACGTTGTCGCCATACAATCCCACGACCTTTTTGACTAGACCGCTCCGGTGGCCTAGTGGTAAGAGCGTCCGCCTCAGAAGCGGGAGGTCGTGGCTCATATCAAAGACTTATACAAATGGTACTAACAGCTTCCTCGCTAGGCGCTCAGCTTTAAGAGGAGGTTAGTGTTAGGACTGGTCGGCCTGGTGTCAGGATAATGTGACTGGGTGGGACATCATGCTACATGTGGCATTATGCCCCAGTACTAGACATCACTATAAACTGCCACATTACAGACATCGTAGCAATATGACTGATTTTTTTTAAAGCTACGTTAAAAATCATAATCACACACACACACACACACACCTTTTTCACTGGGATTTCCATTGTCGCTATACAGTTCCCTATTACTAGTATCGCTTAGTGTATTAAAATGGATCCCTCGTGGTAATCAGTTTGCCATACCCATCTGTCAGATTAGAATTACTGCACTGGGAAAACGACGATGCAATCTAAAAATATAGAATTCTACAACATGTGTGCACATATACAACCGATATCGGATGATTTTGATAACTTACTCAAATCGAGAATGCTGCCAATGTGCCCCTCCTCTCTTTCAGTCACTGTTGTCATGTTGAAATATGTAATACTTGTAATATGATGGGAGAATGCTAATTTGAGTTGTTAGAACTTGTGCCCAATCCCATTGTATCATAGTGTGATAATAAAAGAAATAAAAAAATTTGAGCTAATCAGTGTGTTGGCTAAAATGTGAGTGTAATTTTATTCGATCTTTATTTAATCAACGTTGTATAACAATATAAAATAACAGTGCTATTATTCAAATGATGGAAAATGTTGAAATCCAGAAATGATCATAGCATCCAGTAAGACAATGTTGGATTATGCTTATTTGGTCCGATTATCATAATGACGTTGTCGACGACAGTGCTGACCATATGAAGAAAGCGCAAGTAGTAGTGGTAATAGTTACAATGGTAGTATGCTTGCTGGAAGGGCGAACAGACCAATGGTCGAAAAGCGTCCAAATGTCGAAAATAAGCCTTCCTACAAATGATCGAAAAAAAGAAAAGCGTCGACAGATTTTAAAAAGCGTCGACACTTTACTGAGAGAGTCTCTATGGAATTTTTCTAATTGTCGTTGGTGATTTTTTCTAGTTTATTATGCACGCGCTTTACGCAATTACGTCTTAATTGAGGTCGCGCCCTTCCTGCTGCTATTAATTAAAAAGATTATTGTTATAATAAAATGGTTCACTCTGAATCTCACACAGCTAGATTAGCACGAGAACGATTAGAAGCAATTAAGAAATTTCTTCCTGTTAGAGACTCATTTAGAGAAAACTTACGAGCTCAGCAACAATCACAAGTTGAGTACGAGGAAGACACTAAAAACTTATTTAAACCCGTCACTACAGCTGCTGAAAAAGTTTTAGCGGCTGCTGAAAAACTATATGGGGAGATATTAAGGAGGACGAGGAGGAGAGGAAAAAGGGTATTTTTCCAGTATTAAAACAATCCGCAGAGCAAACTGAAAAAATAGCAAGAAGAACTAAACAGACAAAAAAGATTTTACGAGATCTTCCAACTGATATAGCTGCGGCTCAGCCCCAACCACAAGATATTGTTGTTGACCCTGTTGCGGATGAGGATGTTGTGGTTGACACTGTCACAAAAGATGTTGATAAAGAAGAACTTAAAGGGGGAATTTCCTTTACGAAAAAATTTACCGATGGTGGTACACTGACAATAAAGGGATTTGCATTAAAAGATAAAAAAAAAGGTATAATAGAATTTGGTACGTTTGCTGCTTCAAGTTATCCATCACGACACAAATTTTTAAAACCCGAATGTGGTAAAGGTATTAGTCGTGATACGTGGGTTGATTGGGTGATTAAAATAAACCAGGGTACCACTCGGATATTCAAACAAGAGGATAATGTTTATAATACTTTTTTTAGACAGAGTAGCATTACATGATAAATTATTATGGAAACAAAAAGAACAGAAACATAAAAAACGAGAACATCAAAAAGAACAGAAACATAAAGAACGAGAACAGCGAAAAGGACAAAAACAAAAAAAACAATATTCATCTTATCACCTTCCTCCGTCTCTGCAACAAACGGATATTCTTAGTTCTCTTTTTTCATCAGAATCTCCAGAAGAAGAATTTCACGATGCACCTAGTGCTACTGGTAGTGGTTTCGGAGGTAATATTATTTGTCCTGACAATATCCTGAATGACGTGTCACAATTAGAAGTTCTCAAAGGAAGAAAACGTGCCGGAAATAATTCACCAGAAATAATTAATGAAGCAGCGATTATTTCGCGGCGGCATCATGGATATCGGCGTTTACCGGGAACTTATTGATGAGCTCGTTGATGACTAAAGTCACCGCGATTAGATAAATGATACATAAGATAAGATGATCATACACAATAATTATCGCAGACCTGTACCGGTCAGAGTAGTGAACTCACGACTACCAGTCTACGGAGCAATTTACGGAGATGGACTTGATGATGTTGTACAGGGATTATTTACAAGGATAGCCCCAAAAGTAGCACCTGTTGCAAAACAATTATCGATGAAAGCTATCGATGTTTTTCGTGAAAAAGCTCCTGGTGCAATTATCAATTTTGCTGGTAAGGCGTTCTCGGCGATCAAAGATAGACTAACACGATTAATAAGACGAAAACGACAACCAGTAAAATTGCCAAGTACTGAAGTGATGCCCGCAGATGTCAGTAAAATAATAAATCAAGCTGCAAATCAAAAACTAGCAGAACTAGCAGATCAAGGACTCGGTGAATCGGGAAATAATATATCAAGTTTAATATCCGGAAGTGGAATTTCCCGAACGCGGTAATCAACGTGTTAGACGAAAAATAATTACAATAAAATGTTCAAGCGCATGTCCGACACAGCATTTGACATGGAAGCACCTGTCCTTAAAGATGAGTCTATACAAGATTATCACTTTTATTTTTATGACGCACGATTACCAGATCAACGTGGAAGAATTGAACTACAAGTTGATGATACAAATAGATACTTTTTACCCGCTGAGGCTTTTATTGAGGTAGAAGGAAAAATTGTAAAAACGAATAATAATGATTACGAAGATGTAGTAAAAGTTGATTTTGTCAACAATGGTATTATGGCACTGTTTCATTGCGCCACTTCTGTGATTGATGGAAAAAATATCGAATCGATTCAGAAAGATGTCGACGTTGCTACAACAATAATAGGGTTGGCAAGATATTCTGATGATTATACAAGATCAGCAGGTCCCACGATGATGTTTGTAAAAGATAATACTGATGAAACCGATGATAGTCTGTATAAAATAAGACGACCAAGAAATTTTGCCGGAAACGCTGATGCTCATCTGACTCCAGTAGTTCATGGTTCTAATCCAGATTTCAACTTGGGATTTGCAACGCGTAAAAATATGTTGCTAGGAACTAAGAGAAATTTTTCATGTACAATTCCACTATCAGACATTTTGTAGGAATGTTAGAAAAGTTATCTTTGGAGCTAGACACACAGTTGTTTTTGCAAGAAAGGGTGATGATAACGATGCTCTGTGGAGACCTGCTGGTGATGCTGGTAAAGTAGTATTAACAAACTTTTCCTTGTGGATGCCGGTGATGACTCCAACGATCGCAGAAGAACAAAAATTACTTTCTTTTATGGACACAGGTGGTAAATCCCTGTTGTCATGGTTAACAACAAGCACAGATAGTATACAAACTGACGTTAACGGTCAGTTTACATGGCATATAGCATCACAACAAAGTGTTTCTGCACCGCGGCATATTTTTATTGCGTTTCAGAACCATGATCGTTTAAATAATGAGGAACATACTCATATGATATTTGACAAACTAGGTATCACATATATTTCTTTACGGATAAATGGACAACAAGAACCAACAGAGAATATACAACTTAATTATGGAGAAAATCATATAGGACGTGTATATCGTCGTTTGATGTCATTCATGGGACGTGATCAAAATGTAGATACCGGTTTGCAAATATCACAACATGATTTCAGAACTTTGTATCCTATCTATTATTTTTCGCTCGAGCATCTTGATCTATCAAAACAATCTGTCGTTGATATACATCTTAAAGCAACATTAAATACAGGTGGTGGTGTTGATTATGGAGCAATCGCGGTCATACTCAGTGATAAAACCATGTTACTTGAAGGTGGTAGCGGTCGAATGAGAGTCATTGATGCACCAGTGGAAAATCTTTAATCGTGTTATTTAGAAAAAGATATTTATCATAAAATGTCGTATAGTCATGTTAATGTCGCTCTGACTCCCGGTCAGGTGAAAAAATTGCAATCAAAAAACACCAACAAATGCGGAACAAAAATATCACTAAAGCGAGATCAGATTTCAAGTGGCGGTCCAAACAAATTATCATTGACAAATAATCAGATTAAACATCTCAATAAAGCCCTAGAATCAAAAACCGGAGTTCAATTTCATCTTTCTCCGAGCGCCATCAAGGACATGGTTTCCACTTATCGCGGACATTCCGGCATTAATAGCTGCTGCTGCTCCAGCCGTAGCAAAAGCGGCTGCGTTAGGTGCTGTTGGAACAGCTGCTGGAGTGGCTGTAAAGAAAGCAACAGGAAAACGATACAAAAAAAAGGGACGCGGCCTAAGATTACCAGGATCTCGTTGGGGAAGAGGTCTGAGGCTTCCAGGAACAATCCGTTAGACGTTCCAGCATCAAATTTTGATTTACTTAATGCTGCTAAACAACTAAAAATATCTGCTTTTTATGCGAGATCAATTATCGAAACAATCGAATGAACTCGAAACGGGTATTATAAATCTTGACTCGAATTCAGGAATCGGTACTCATTGGGTATCATACGCAATTGATCCACGTGGAATCGTTTATTTTGATTCGTACGGATTAGCTCCACCTTTTGAATTTATCAAGTATGTCGAGCCACTTCATAAAAAGTTTGGTATTCAACGCTACCAACACAAACAATGACAGATCCGCCAATATGCGGCCGTGAAGCAATTAATGTACTTAACGCCATATCAGAATCATCCAAACCGCCACATAAAGTTGTGCATGATTTTACAAGTAACCGCTTCGTTGCGCGCAAGGTGTTTTAAACAGATCAAGGATCTTATATAATGGTTGATATTTACGGAAGATCTTCCTCATCGTGTAAGAAAAGTAAAAAAAAGTCCGATGACATCGATTTGTCAAAGTACGCAACTAAAGATGAACTTGCCGATATTATGAATCTTGCTAGAGTTGACCGAGATGAAGTTGTTGTTTTTCAGGACCGATATGGTGTTTTAAAAACGAGTAACATCAAACGGAATGACATAGTTCGACGAGTACTGGTACCGGTCACGGATAACATCCCTGTGTTTACTGACAGCGGAAAAATCAGAGACTCAAGTATGTCGTTTACAACTATCAGAGATGAAATATAAAGAAGCGTTGCTAATCGCGTGAAAAATACCGGTGACACAATGACGGGAGAATTCAGCATGAACGGGAATAAGATAGTAGTGTTGAGGGATCCAACATCCGACGAAGACGCAGCAACAAAAAAATACGTCGAAGTCAACTATAACACCGTAGATGGTAAATTATCCACGTCGCGGGCCGAGTATGATGTTCACGTAAACCCGTTCACAAATCTCCGTAGAAATTTTAGAAAAATTAACGAAACCGCAGAGGAATTTTTCACCCACTGCACCATCAAATATTTTATTATCTACAGATCAGTTTCTGAACACACTGTAAAATATATAAATGTAACAGCGTGTTCTGTCTCGATTTCTCGTAACAGATCGTAAATATCAGCACTCAAACAACGTGTTCTCCCCTGATAAAATATATATACATCACCTACCACTGCACCATCAAACGTTTTATTACCTACAGATCGGTTTAAATATTTCTGCATTATAACAGCGGTTTCTGAACAGATTGTAAATATCTGCACTAACAGCGTGTTCTGCCTCTATTTCTCATCACAGATTTAAAAATAACTCGCTATATTGTATGATGTAAAATACGTTCATTCTTCTATTTTGTAAGCTAAAAAACCATAAATATCTTTCTACGAGTATAATTATTGATATTAATTACGACGTAGATGGTTAATTGACTAAATACGACCATAAAAATCAGAAATCTACGGAGAAAGCTATATTATAAAATTATCTCTCTTTCGATCAAGTCGAAAAATAAGTAGTATACGAGTGGAGAATGTTGGGTCACCAAAACAAAAATTAAATAAATAGTTAATAAATATAATTCGAGGTAATTACTTGATAATGATGATAATTTATCTCATTAACAATATTGGAAAATAATTTTCTGTTTATACTTCTTGGAAAGAGTGGATTTGGTTATATTTTCTGCGACATATTTTACCACACGCGAGTTAATATCAAACTATTTCGCAGCCGCGTTCATTGATTGAAACGTTTTCTCTTCACCAGTTTATATGTTTGTAGATTTAACCACCCTCCTTGCAATTGTTTTTTCATATTTACCAGTTCCTCCCCGTGCAGAATTATCGCTCTGTGTAGCAGCTTGAAGATTGGATAAACTATTGTCGGTTTTCACACCGTTGATGTGATCGATCACAAGACCGTCTTCAATCAACCCCTTGTGACATTCATACACAAATCGATGACGGAGAAAGCGTTTCCTTTTATCAACACCAAACGTGAACATTAGATAGCCAGTATTACTAACAGAACCAACTGGTTTTTTTCAATCGAAAGTGTCTTATCATACCATCACGATTTGATTCGTAGTTTGTTATTGTGGGATGTGGGACAAATTCATTTTGCTCCATCGTATAATAATACCATTTGTTTAAATCATAATTTGTCTGAAAACTTATTTAGATAATCCTCCACGGATTTTATAGCTCCGTCACTGACATTATTTTTTTTATCATAGTATCTCTTAAGTTCTCGATATTTTTTCCACCACATTTCGCACATAACTCTATTTTATCTCGTACTCCAGCACCACATCGCAGACACAGTGTCGGTCCTAAACAACCTTTACGAACGCTCTGCAAGTGAATCCCGCATAATTCCTTCCTGCATGATTTATTACAGTGAGTTAATGATCCGATCATCAACCATTTGCACTTGTTCTCTTGAGACATTGTATATACAATATTTTTTATTTAAATACTTGTCTGAAATATAATATGGATGAGCTTGAGAGATTATCCAGAATCAAGCCTTGGAAAACAAGTCAACCTCGACAGGATATCTTCTGATCTACCAATACGAGATATGGTTGATAAGAAAAATAAAAGTTTGATCAATAAAATTCACGACGCCAAGAAAGAATTTCATGCAGATGGTGCATCTCATGTCTGGTCAACGTTCAAGATTATACGCGACGAAGATATCATCGACGTTACGATGAATGACAAACGAGCGGCAGCTATTATTGAGCAGCTCGATGATAGAAGTTATCTTTTCAGAATAAAATTTGTCGTGTTAACAGAAACATATACCTGGATTATCCGTGACAAATACGATCCTGTCATTGGTAATAAAAAAAATCGTTATATTAAGTAGAAATTCCAAACCAGGAGCGCTGACTGATATTGACAAACCGTATTATGAGCGAGCGTTTCCTGTAACAGCAGTTATTTATGGAATTTATCCGATAAATGAAAAACCCAGCATTAATAAACTAGCCCCAATGAGATTTTCAAAACTAAATTGTGTAGCTGAACGAGTAATAGAACATTTTACTGTTTCGACTTGTGGAAACGGTCTAACGGATAAAAGACGTAAAATAATAAACGAGTGGGGAGAAATGGTTAAAGATACCGGAGCGTCTATCAAAGATGTCGCTGTGTTAGGAAAAAAAATTAAAATTCCCAATAACCGTAGCGACGGTAACAGGAGAAATATTATATGAATCAAAATATAAATCAAAAGGAGCTTCGATCGAAATTATTGATCGTAACGCGCACGCCTGGACTAGCGCAGTAACAGTGTTTCCACGAGATCGAACTGTTTCTATTAAAGAGATAAGTAAAAACGATCCTGTGTCAGTATGGCTGTTTCAGAGTTCTAACGACGAATCAGATATGGAAGAAAAAAATTAATTTGATCAGTTTGTAAGACCGAATGGTGTTATTTATCGTACAGATCTTCTCCAAGAAAAAATGAAAAATCTTGCGCTGCAGTATACTGATGATAATGATGAACTATTGAGCAACTGTTTTACTGTTCCGTCAGTTGCGGCTCATTTTGCTAGAAAGAAAAATTTGTGGAAACTAACTAGATTTGATTTTCTCGATGATATGATATCGAGTTGTGTCGAATACGGACACGGCGGACTATGGAATACTAAATACGATCATAAAGATGTTATTTCGGTTGATATGGTTGCATGTTATCCTGGAAGTTTTCTTGGATACGGAGATTGTTCTGTGTACTTTGAGCGATTCGGTCATCAGACGCACGAGATGACACGAGTATCGATAAACGGACCATTACCGGATTTTGACTTAACTGGATTTGCTTGTATCGAGTCATTTGAAATGTCTAAAGATCTCCATGCGATTTGTTATACTTGGTTTGGAAAACATTTTTCAGAAAAAATGTGGGCACCAATAGTACTCTTACGGTATATGCTTGATTGTGCGATATTAACACTGTTGATCGTAAGTGAAGCAATTATATCATATCGGAAACAAACCGAAGTTTGGTTACCACAACAAAAGAAATATTCCGATGATGAAAACCCCGATATAACCGATTACGAGAATAAAATCGCAAAAGATCTCGGTAGAAAAATAATCGGCAAGTTCACCCAAGGAGGAGCATATGATCACAGACGACATTGTCTAAGACTGATTATGGATGATGCCGAGTTAGATTTTATAATCGCTGATACAACGAACAGAAATACGTTTATAAGTCGAGAAATAACTTTCTTGTCAAATGGAATTAAATTAGGTACAATTGTAAGTTATATGGACGGTGATTCACCTCAGTATACTCATTTAAGATCATCGATGCTCGCGTACGTTTCAATAAATCTATTATCGATGATAAATAAAGTTTCTACACTCGCTGTCAGAGTTGCTACGGATTCGTTTTATATCAATAAAAAATATGCAGGATTACTAGAACAACTACATATCGGTACTTGTGCATCATGGGGTTCGTGGAGAATAAAAAAAGAAAATATACTCGATCATTCCGAATCAGCTGATGTTGCGGTTAAAGATATTTATTGTAAAAAAATATCAAAAACTACAATTATCATCTGCACCATCGGTATACGATCCAATAACTAGAAATAAAACGGTTTATCTAAACGGACTTGGCAGTTCTGGTAAAACCACTAGAGCGATCAAACTGTTTCAGGAATTACTTGTAGTTGTTCACGTGTAAATCCACGTTGAGGAGCAGTTGAATCTAATCTGTAGATTGCGGGTCTACCTGAGGATCTTGTCACGGTGGATATCTTATGTGTGTAACACTCCAAATAGGATCAGTCGCTCTTTTTTTACCACCTTCGAGTTCACCGGGTTCATATAAATACCTTACAGTAACATTACCTAATACTGGCTGCGCTGAAAAATCACGTCGTTGTATTGGTATATTTTTTTGTTTTGTAATTGCATTAATAGGTTTCATGTTGGTCGTTCGAGTTACTTTATTATTTAACGCAGTTATCACACTTGGTAATCTTGCAACCCATTCACGAGATATCTTGTCTTGAATAAATTCCTTCGCGTATCCTCAGGAATTACTTGTAGTTGTTCACGTGTAAATCCATGTTGAGGAGCAGTTGAATCTAATCTGTAGATTGCGGGTCTACCTGAGGATCTTGTCACGGTGGATATCTTATGTGTGTAACACTCCAAATAGGATCAGTCGCTCTTTTTTTACCACCTTCGAGTTCACCGGGTTCATATAAATACCTTACAGTAACATTACCTAATACTGGCTGCGCTGAAAAATCACGTCGTTGTATTGGTATATTTTTTTGTTTTGTAATTGCATTAATAGGTTTCATGTTGGTCGTTCGAGTTACTTTATTATTTAACGCAGTTATCACACTTGGTAATCTTGCAACCCATTCACGAGATATCTTGTCTTGAATAAATTCCTTCGCGTATCCTCAGGAATTACTTGTAGTTGTTCACGTGTAAATCCACGTTGAGGAGCAGTTGAATCTAATCTGTAGATTGCGGGTCTACCTGAGGATCTTGTCACGGTGGATATCTTATGTGTGTAACACTCCAAATAGGATCAGTCGCTCTTTTTTTTACCACCTTCGAGTTCACCGGGTTCATATAAATACCTTACAGTAACATTACCTAATACTGGCTGCGCTGAAAAATCACGTCGTTGTATTGGTATATTTTTTTGTTTTGTAATTGCATTAATAGGTTTCATGTTGGTCGTTCGAGTTACTTTATTATTTAACGCAGTTATCACACTTGGTAATCTTGCAACCCATTCACGAGATATCTTGTCTTGAATAAATTCCTTCGCGTATTGATATCCAAATAACCGCTCAGCAAGTGTTCGATTAAAATCGTTCAACAATTGCCTGATGACGATGAATTGAAATTAATTCATGCGTTAAATTCTATAAAAAAAATAAAAATATCAAAGAAAAATTAGCTAATTGGTTAATAAGATCCGCGATGAAAGGTAAATTAGCGCTAGGTGCTGGTAATGTATAAATGGACTTAGCGTTGACGTAATTGCATAAAGCCCGTGTATAATAAACTAGAAAAAATCACCAACGACAATAAAGTAATATTAATTAGAAATTCCACAGAGACTCTCTCAGTAAAGTGTTGATGCTTTTTTTAAATCTGTCGACGCTTTTCTTTTTTTGATCATTTGTAGGAAGGCTTATTTTCGACATTTGGACGTTTTTCGACCATTGGTCTGTTCGCCCTTCCTGCTGCTGCTGGTGATAATGATAATAAAGATGGCGATAAAGATGATGAGGATGACGATGAAGACGATGACCATGACTTTGATATGAATGACACATATATGATTTACACAATTTTAAATATAACATGTATTAAAATATCAAACTCTGTAGTATGGCCACTCCCAAAAAAAGCCGTCTAAAAAACAGTAGCTATCGTTACAATATATAAAATGTATACAAAGAGCACTCACTTTCAAAGTTAGACACAGTGATAACATTCAAGAGTGCTCTCAAAACTCACTTATTTCGACTGCAAGAACAAACTTAAAGACTAATAATGTTTTCTACCTGAAATATTCTCAGCATGTTTTTTATTTTTCAATGTTTCTCTAATTTCATGATGTTTGTTTTTGTAATAATATTATTATATGTTTTTTTATCTTATAGGTATTGTCTAATGTTGTAGAGCGCATAGAGCTTCTAAAGATTAGGCGCTATACAAAGTCCTCATTATTATTATTATTATTATAAAAACGAATATGAGATGACGCTTTCACAGAAGCGGTGGGAGGTGGGTGGGAGCAACGTTTGGAATTACATGAACATGAAATGTGGATTATTAAAATACAATTGTGGTTTATTCAAATTTTCATATATTTACGGCATCATGTTGAAAGTCATTGAAACAAAGTTATATTTGTCAACAGGTCACATGCACTGTCAACAATATGTGTTTTGATTTTCACATAGGGTTCACGGGGTTATGTACCATGTGATGAACATAGACTAATCGCTGTCGTCAATACCACGTGACTAGCTAAGTTCCTCCCATTAATGTACATTTCCGCTAGTATGGAGGACTAGGCTACGTATGGCTTTTCCTCCAAGTTTCTTATTTCCCTTTTGTCTTGTAGCGGCTATTTTGTAACCACAGCCCTCGATATGACACAAGTACAATCAACAGTGACTCAGGTTTGTATGAAAATTTTCCAAAACCAGCATATTTGCGTAAATGAATTGAAGCTGAGAAAACCAGAAAATACCACTGGAACAAAATGCAGGGTAAACATGGAGGATAAAACTGAAAGTGGTGTCTGCGTTATTGGTACATTCTCGATTCGTTAGTAACCGGCGTACTTGAGTACTTTTCATATTGGGCAATTTTTTCATCTTCACGTCGTGTTTAGTGCTGACGAAATTGCATTTCTTGCCTACGCAATTTTGAAGTTCTCATTTCAAAATCGGGGTCATTGTTTGCTACAATAATTATGTACTATAAAAATAAATTGGAAAGTATAGTTATTTTCCGATGGCATCGCTAATTATAGCTGGTGTAAAACCTAGAAATGTTTTTACACAGGCATCCTGACAAATTTACAAAGGTACCATGTTGTTTTTTTCCCATGGACTTCAATAATTTTATGCCGTTTTCTTCTCCACTAATGCGGTCACTTATGTGTGTCAGTCACACTCCCACATTTCAAGACTTTCATAATATGTAGACAAGATTGGTCAGAAGTTGGTAGAACTATGTATGGTTGACCTCCCCATAACACTGTGCCGCTGTCATCTTGACCTAAATTTGCAGTAATTAAAAAGTTACAAATAGAGTATTCGCGCACCCTCCCTTTTGTTTGAACCCTGCTATCGATTTTGAAAACGAAAATCATCATGGATATATAAAGCAAAATGCACAGAACTTTGTCATTTGATTCACCGATTTATAATTTCTGACTTGAGTGTCACCAAGGGGTCCCAGACACTGTCAACTTACTCGTGTTTCAACTCGAATGGAAGCTTTTCATGTCAACAAGCAGACAGCCTGATTGTTGTCCATTCTGGTTTCTAGAATAGTCTGTTTCAGTAAAAACAGTGTTGCCTGTGTCCAATATTTGCAATGTTTAGTTATAATATTTCTAAAACAATTTGGACAAATAAATAGGTGGAACTCTTGTAAACTGGTCTTCAAAGAGATTTAAATCCAAATTAATAGAATTATTGAGATTATCAAATATGGTGTAGTACACTACATCTGTTAACTGAAAACATAAATTGGCCCAAGCAAATATGGTGAGCATGTTGCTCAAGAAACTCCTATTTGATTCAAAATGTCAACAAGTTGAGTGTTTGGAACCCTCTGGCAACAATCAGGTTTGTACTTATAAATCAATGAATGAAATGACAAAATTTTGTGCAATTTTTTAAATATCCTTTATGCCCTCTCTTTTTAAAGTAGCTTGGGGTGTACAAAAGGGATAGCGTGAGAATGCTACAGGGAATATCCTGATCAATCAGCCCCCAAACCTATATTGATATGTTTTGTGGTTTGGGGTCTGATCTATTCATAGAACATTTCGAATTATTGCAGTACAGATTTTTTTTTCAACACAAAAATGCATATACAGAGATACTGATAGGGTTGTACTTCATACTGGCAAGGATGGGAAAAGTCTGTACATGACTTTTACTGGTGCAAATGCTAATCAGCCAATCTATTGAATGCATTAAGCTGTCAGATTTTTAGAAAATTGTGATCAGTACCAGTCCATTCTAACAATCAGTTACCTTGGTATCTGATCAAAGGGAAATTGTATTAAATGTGTACAAACCTGAAATTAAGTCAACATTTTTTAAAATTCACAATATTCCATAAATACTACTACCTAATGTCATCTGGTACAAAGTCCTAGAGTTCATCCTCGTTTTCTGATAAATTTCTTAAATCCTCCGTTGTTGTGTAGCAAATCTTCGTGATCAAGTCTTCATCAATATTATCTGACTCTCTTTCCTTGGTCTCACTGTCATATGCGGATGCATATTTACGGACAGCTTGAGGTTTATGAATGACACTTTGATCATACAATCAGTGAAATCTGTTAAAGGTTGCAACTGAACATTGTCATTGTGTGGCAAGATCAAATAACCCCTTCCGTTACTTGCCATCATACAACACTCGCAGTTCAAAGTGTTGTCTCATGGTAAAACAAACTATGGGATTAAGGTTAGTTATGTACTGGAAGAGGCAGACTGCTTGGCACAGAGCAAGTACATGTATTTGCAGCTCAATCAAAAGGATTGTCAACTTGACAACAAAGTGAGTGCTGCTTTTACAGGCACTGGCAGAAAACTTGTATATGATATACATGTACCCTATAGCTCATTTTATTACCCAAGTTATTATCAGCTGGTGAGTACCCATTAGCATCTTTATTTATCATTTGCATAAAATAGGGGAAATTATGTTGTAAACAATACCTCAGAGAAAGAAAATGAATGAGTTTCTGACCATTACAGCAGCTGTGTTGATAGTGGACAACATCACAGATCAAAACCATGACAGTAGTGTAATCAATTACACTATTATCACTATCAATTATCATCTTAATCCACACACAATTAACATCTTTGGTTCAGAGTTAACTGATAAAGTAAACAGTTAAGGTTTTTACATGCTTCACATAAAATGTTTAGTGTCTTGGTTTGTGTGAAAGCCTTCAGCTACAGCACGGCTTATAGATCACATGACTTACAATCATCCATAAATGGAGAGTGGCAAAATCCAAACTAAGCCAGTACTGCAGCAATCAAACATGATTATTACTTTTCTTGGAACAAGAAGAAATAAAAGCTTGGATTAACATCTTTGAAGTAGCATGCATTTTAAATTCTTATAGCACAGTACCATGCTTTTTAAATTCCTGTAGCTCTGTACTATGAAATTTAAATTCCATAGCACAATACCATACTTTTTAAATTCCTGTAGCTCCATACCATGCTTTATAAACTTTTAAATTCCTATTGCTCCATTCCATGCTTTTTAAACTAGATTCCTATAGCTCCACATCATGCTTTTTAAATTCCTATAGCTCCATACCATGCTTTTAAATTCCTGTTACTCCATACCATGCTTTTTAAATTCCTGTAGTTCCATACCATGCTTGTTAAATTCCTGTAACTCAGTACCATGCTTTATAAATTCCTCTAGCTCCACATCATGCTTTTTAAATAACTATAGCTTGATGCCATGCTTTTTACATTCCTGTAGCTCCATACCATGTTTTTTAAATTCCTGTAGCTCCATACCATGCTTTTTAAATTCCTGTAGCTCCATACCATGCTTTTTAAACTTTTAAATTCCTATAGCTCCATACCATGCTATTTAAATTCCTATTGCTCCAGACCATGCTTTTTAAATAACTATAGCTCCATACCATGCTATTTAAATTTCTATTAATCCATACCATGCTTTTTAAACTTTTAAATTCCTATAGCTCCATACCATGTTTTTTATACTCCTATAGCTCCAAAACATGCCTTTTAAATTTCTATAACTCCATACCATGCTTTTTAAATTCCTACAGCTCCATACCATGCTTTTTAAATTCCTACAGCTCCATACCATGCTTTTTAAACTTTTAAATTCCTGTAGCTCCATACCATTGTTTTTTAACCTTTTAGATTCCTATAACTCCATACCATGCTTTTTAAACTTTTAGATTCATATAGCTCCATTTCATGCTTTTAAACTTTTAGATTCCTATAGCTCCATATCATGCTTTTTAAATTTCTATAGCTCCACACCATGCTTTTTAAATAACTATAGCTCGATACTATGCTTGTTAAATTCCTGTAACTCTATACCATGCTTTTTAGATTTCTGTAGCTCCACACCATGCTTGTTAAATTCCTGTAGCTCCACATCATGCTTTTTAAATTCCTCTAGCTCCACACCTTGCTTTTTAAATAACTATAGCTTCATACCATGCTTTTTAAATTCCTGTAGTCCCATACCATGTTTTTTAAATTTCTGTAGTTCCATACCATGCTTTTTAAATTCCTATTGCACTGTACCATGCTTGTTAACACATTAACCCCTGGAGCTTTTTGTCATTTTCGCCTGAAAATCGAGTAGGAAGCACATTTTGAAAGCTATTTCTGAATAGGCTAGAAAACACCAAATCTCCGGTGATCTTTCAATAACATACTGCCTAGTTGTGTTAGAAAGATCATTTTTCATTGGCTATTTGACTCGCACATGAGCAGAAGGGTAAAAGTTGGAGTTCTTTTCTTTTCTTTTCTTTCTTTCTTTCTTTTTTTTTTTTTTTTTTGCTAAACGGAGCCATTATTTTTGTATGGAGACCACTCTTTATTCCAAATGCCCATCTTATCCTACTTTTTGCAAAGGGTCATCTGTCGGTTTGCCTTAGATCTCAGACCAAAAGTCTAAAATCTAGACACAAAATTGGATTCCGACCACAGGTGGATTTTGGGTAGAAAAAAGTCAGGTTGAGTTTTTTAATCTGTATTTTGTAGTGCAACTAGATATTCCAGATTATTTGGTATCATTGTGGAGCTACATCTGTCTACCTTTCTATAATACCACCCACTTTAGTGTATCATGCATTACCATGATGCTACAGAGCTCAGCAGTAAGCTACTACCTCCTGCCCTGTTAAGTCATTGCTTGGGGTTAATGTGTTAAGCTCCTAAAGCACAGTACTATGTATGTCAGTACTATGTATGTATTCAGTCATGTTCCATAAAGTTCTGGAAACTTGTAGAAAAATAATATGTAGGCTTGGTTTTTTAGTATCTAGTTGGTCTTATGTGAGGTGTGTAGAAAAATAATATGTAGGCTTGGTTTGTTAGTATCTAGTTGGTCTTATGTGAGATGTGTAGAAAAATAATATGTAGGCAAGGCTGGCGCCAGACCCAGCCAGACTATCTGGCACCCTAGGCACGGTTAGATTCTGACGCGCCCCCCACCCCCCAGAAAATATCAATTTCAAAATTTATAAACAATAATTTTTTTTTAAATGCGCCTCCTGAAATCAGCGCCCTAGGCAGCTGCCTAGTTTGCCTATATGGTAGTGCCAGCCCAGTATGTAGGCTTGGTTTGTTAGCATCTAGTTGGTCTTACGTGAAATGTGTAGAAAAATAATATGTAGGCTTGGTTTGTTAGTATCAAGTTGGTCTTATGTGGGATGTATAGAAAATAAATATGTTGTTACATTTCAGATTGGTTTTTTTTTTTTAAACCATAATGAAATAAATGCCATGGATATATTTTGGAATGCGTTGAATAAACATCAGCTTGACCAGCCAACACTTGTGCTAAAAACTAAAGAATATATGACAATTCTTTGTATTGCGGTAGTTTACCTGCAGAAATTGTTTATGATATACCTTGCAGAGGATGTATTTGTTTTTACAGAATAAAAATAATCACCGGTGAAATAATCAAGTGCATTTTGTTATATTGTACCTCAGTCATGTAGCACTGAACTACCAGAAAAGTACAACCATTTTACATGTACGTCATATGCATATTTTATGCTTTGGTGAAGAGGACTTGTATACAGTTTACTGTTGAATACAGTACTTAGTGGTACAGCATGAATAATTTATAATAAAGTCTGTCATATGTCCACAGAAAATTCTACTTAGACTCTGGCTTTTGAAGAGTAGATAATTGAATTACTTGACAAGTAATGAAGGTATTTTGGTCAAATTTATAATTGTAGGAGTTCTCATTTCAGAGATATTTTTCTCTTTCTAAAACTGAACATTGTAGCTAACAGATTGACCCAGTTGCTGGTGAGTAATTCATTTTTGCAGGGATTTGCAAATGTTATGAGCCAAGCTGATTGGAAAATGTGAAAATGCCCATGGTAAATTTGATCTTGCCACAAACATAATATCCAAGCATGAGTAAAAAGAAGAATATAAAATACGAGATATTTTAAGGAAATTGTGTTGTATTTATTTTTATTTTCTTTTTATTTATATTTGTAAATAATGCAGTCAGATAGGTTGATGAGAAATGGTTAGAATGCAAACATAGAAGAGCAAAACAGACATGTATATGTATACAGACAGATATATTGATAGGAAGATAAATAATGATTTTGTGTTTTTAATATCCAAGGTCAGGGTCAGTGAATTAAAGAAATATATTAGTCTTTGTAGAATAGTTATAGTCATAAACCTGGACTTGACTCTGTGTGTGTCTTGTACTTAATGTAAGGAAAATAGGTTGGGATTTTTGGGGGCTTTTATTCTTTCTATATAAAGTACTGTGACTGAAGTTTGTGGAGGGCTTGCACTTAAAGCATGGAATGGGTCAAAGCTTAAGAAAGGTCATTGGGGGTCCAAGAAAATGGGTTTTGTTAAATAACTTTCCTTTTCATGTTTGATTCTTGACTAAACTTTGTGTACGTCTTTCTGGGGTCATGATGTACATGGTCATGGTCATGAAAAGAAACTGATTGTTTTTGCACGGTAACTTTGGTTTAAGATTCTGTAAGCTTTTGTTGGTTCAAAAATATTGTTGAAGTGAAAAAAATTGCCATGTTAGACACAGATTTCCTTGTAAAGATAGTAATTTTATCTATTTCTGCGTAAGTGGGATTTATTGCATCATGGTCTTTAGTCATTTGCAAGTTTTGTAGAGGGACACTAACAGTCAATGCATGGGACCAGTTATGTTCCTTAAAAGCTCTTATCCCTGATTTTCTGCTGTTTTAGCTGACAGGAGAGTAATGTAAATACTGGCATGTAAGGAATGTAACATGTAGATACTGTTGAAGACCCTGAAAATAAGACTGAATTGTGCAGCATTATGTACCATGCAGCAACTGGTACTGTGCAAGTCCCTGTGGTGTTTGAGAGCCAGCTCAAAATATCAGGTGTCTACATGTACTTAAAATTCCATGCAGTACTGTTGAATTTTTATTACCCACTGCTGTCAAAAAGTGATGCTGAAATTCAAAGATAAATGACACTCTATTCAGGCCTTCTACATTTATTAAGTTTAAATTTTTATAGAAAATGACAACTTTGTGTGGCAGTTTACAGTGCTGCAGTGAAAAAGAGGAATTGCTGGTTTCTTTAAAGTATTTTTCATACATCCCCATGTCTTGACAACAGTAGTACACACTTTGGATATGCATTCTCATCATGGAAAGAGAGAAAAATGTGCCTAAACTGTTGTTCTTGCCTATCAGTCCACATACTGGTAGTTGTTGGTGCTAGCAGTGGCCAAAGTTACCAGAAGCAATAACAATTTTGAGAAAGCAGTTAATTTCCATTTTAAAATGACATTCAAGGCGTATAACAGTCTTCGAAATTGCAGTGCATAGTTACTGTTACTATGTATTTTCAAGGTTAAAGTAATGACCAAAGAGAGGTGTAAAACTTTAAGAAATCCAGAAAATAAATGTTTCCTGTTGCACTGGTTTTAACTGATGTAGGCAGGTTGTGGTTGTTTTTTATGAACATTATATTTAATGTGATTTTATTACCACATTAGTGCTATGGTCAGCATTGAGAAATAGGGTTGGTTGACCAACCAGAAATGCACGTATTTTTTGTTTGATCTTGGCATTTATTCAATGAATTATTAGTTTCAAAACAAAAGTAATTTAGGAAAATGATAATTATTATAATAAAATGCTGGTAGATAATGAGTGAATGAATGCTAAAGTTAATTGTGAGCAGGATCTGGTACAGAAAATTCAATAGTGCATCTGTGTAATGGTTTTATGGATTACTTGAGGACCTGATAAAACATTTATTACAGTAATGCAAATCCCCTTTTGAATGCGAAAACGATATTTAATATGAGTCCTATGCACATGCTGGATGGACAAAAACAGATGGCAGGCAGAGAAACCCCTCTTTTAGCAGTACATGTACATGTATTTCAAAATGTAGAAAAGGCACAGTACCAACCCTAATTAAAATGCAGACAATTTAAAAGTACAGTTACATTTTCATTTTCTCAAACAATTCCTGCATGGATTTTGTGCTACACAACTATTTAGCCCAATAAGGTTTAAGTTATTTATTTGATCAAATTATCTCTCTCTACGACATTGATGGACTTAAAACCCAAATATAGCATTATGGTGCAGATAAGAAATCTGGCATAATAGTCAGCAAAGCATTGATTCAAGGAAGTGAAATTTGGCAGAACTTGTACTTGTGAAAAATCTTATTTTGGAGTAGAGATATCCAAAAGACAATACCACTAAGTTGTAAATTGTACATAACAAGCAAAAAGAACAGTTTGACAACTTGTTGAATCTGTTTAAGCTAGGCAGGGTTCTTGCAGTCTTTGACAGTTTAGGAAAAATGAGATAGCATTTTCATGGTCTTGAAAGTTTGGGAAAATCAATCAGATTACCCTGAAGTCTTTTAGAAGTCTTTGAAAATTGAAATAAACCCAAACATTTTAATTTCTTTCCATAATCACAGATAAAATTATCCAAAGTTGTTAGATTCGGATGTAGTCGAGTTTTCCTGGTTTCTTTCTTTTGATTAATTATAGTTTGAATTTCATCATTAAACAATATTGTAGTATTTTGCATTCATTGTTTTCTCATATAACTTGTATACAAAATGTTACCGAAAATAGGTCTTGGAAATCTCTGTTTGTGGTCTTTGAAAGTTTGGGAAAGTTCTTGAATTTATCATTCAGAATTCTGCATGATGCAGGAACCCTGCTAGGTATTATATATATATATATATATATATATATATATATATATATATATATATATATATATATATATATATATATATATATATATATATATATATATATATATATATATATATATATATATATATATATATATATATATATATATATATATATATATATATATATATATATATGTATGTATTATATGCCCCTATAAGACAGCAGACTGATTGATTTGGGAATCTTGGCATAGTACAATAAGGATACAAATATATGGCATAAATTAGGCTCAGAAACAATTGATTAATGCTTATACAACTAGAGGTGACATCTTTTAAGTTCAGTTGAACGGGGAGATAAAGAATCATTGATCTGTTAGATTAATATTGAACTTTATTTCTTTCTCCCCCTTATTTTTGTGACAGTTTTGGAACTCCCCTTTTTGGATAAAATCCTGGCAGCCTCTTTGTATTATGGTCACTGATAATGTTCTCTTGTGCCTACTTTAACATTATGGTCACTGATAATGTTCTCTTTAACATTATGGTCACTGATAATGTTCTCTTGTGCCTACTTTAACATTATGGCCACTGATAATGTTCTCTTATGCCAACTTTAACATTATGGCCACTGATAATGTTCTCTTGTGCCTACTTTAACATTGTGGTCACTGATAATGTTCTCTTGTGCCTACTTTAACATTATGGTCACTGATAATGTTCTCGTGTGCCTACTTTAACATTATGGTCACTGATAATGTTCTCTTATGCCTACTTTAACATTATGGTCACTGATAATGTTCTCTTGTGCCTACTTTAACATTATGGCCACTGATAATGTTCTCTTGTGCCAACTTTAACGTGATGGCCACTGATAATGTTCTCTTGTGCCTACTTTAACATTATGGCCACTGATAATGTTCTCTTTAACATTATTGTCACTGATAATGTTCTCTTGTGCCTACTATAACATTATGGTTACTGATAATGTTCTCTTGTACCTACTATAACATTATGGTCACTGATAATGAAAGTCAAATACAGCAGTTATACTGACAGTCAGATGAAGATGGGGCATTTTATTCTGCAGAACACTTGTTCTTGAGGAGTCATACTCCTATGCTGATAGTAGGTTACCATGACTTCCTATTTGGGTTCAGCTGACAGTGTATTGTCAGACACAGTTATGCTTATATAAAATTTGATATGTGCATGCTTTATTCTGAGCAGTACAACGCAGTGATACTATACGCAGGTTAATGCAACCCATTTTTTTTTTTTTACCCATTTGTGATTCTCTTGGATGTTTAGGTGAGTCTTGTACACTAATTCAGATGTGTGTGAGGAGACATCCTGAATAGTATTGTATCACCATATCAAAGAAGTATCTGGTGTCTGAATTAGTTTGCATATTTTGTTGTCTTCAGACAGCATCATTCTCTTAATGCAGCACTGAAAAACTGATATGAAGAAATGTGTGTGGCAACACTGTAACTCACATTGATACTCATACAAACTGTTCTCATTTATTCCACAGGCATCTACAGTTCTTTCACCCGAGGCAGAAGTCTTTGTACCAAGGACCACTAAAAGTGAGTTGGGAGGGATTGGACCTGGCTCTGGGTTTGCTGTAAAAGAGGGTCACATGCCACTGCAGCAGCTGCCCAGTTATATGACATCATGCTATCCATTTGTACAGACAGATGCACTACCAAAGTTTGTATTTCATATCATTCTTTTTTTGCAGATATTTCATATCTTTCAGTTCTTTTGAACTATATCAATTTCAGTGTCAGATAGTCAAAGGTCATGGTCACTTACTGAAGAATAACTCTAGTTCAACAGTAACCAGACTTTGGTGATGGCTTACACTTGGAGTAATGAAGAACTCAATCAGTTTTGAAGTCAAAGGTCGAGGTGACTGTGACTGAAAGAAGAAAAATTGTTTCCACAAAATAACATGAGTTCATCATCACATACCTAGACCAAACATTGTTGATAGCTGCTTGGCACTTAAGCCTCTTGATTTCATTAACAAAAGGTCAAAGATAAAGGTCACTGTGGTTGAAAGAAGAAAATGGTTTACATTAAATAGCATGATTTCTACACCATGTACCTTTACCAGACTTTGTGAATAGCTTGTCCTTGAAGTATGGAAGAAGCCTATTGATGTGTGGGTTAGAAGGTCAAAGGCAAAGGTCATTGTTACTTATAGAAGAATAGCTTTTGTTCTAGATCAGTTTCCTTGACCAAACTTTCTCTTGGGATAATAAAGAAACTGTTAGATTCTTTTGTCTGTAGGTCAGAATTCACTATCATGGTATGTTTGATAAAATCATGGATTCATTGTTAGTTTAACTCCAGCCAGCATACCTTAACCAAAGTTCAAGGTCATTGTGACCGATTAGTTAGGAATCTTGAGTCGTTCTCTTGTCATCCATACTCTGCTTGTGCCTTCATAGAGGGTTATTAAACACATGCCGATCGTGACTATACATATTAATATGTGTGTGGTATTTTTATGAGTGTATACATTATAATACAGAATCTGGTCATAAAATTATGTTAAATTTATATCTGCAAGTTTTCAAAACATTTTGTGTTTAAAGTTGCCTGTGTTACTTTATTTTGAAGCACCAACTATGGGGCAATTTTTTTTCCTTGTACTTAGAGCATTTTGTAAACATTAACCAGTTTGGGTTTGGAAAAAGATGTAACATATGATACCAATGAGATCTTGGATTTACAATTCTGGTAATATCGATGAAAATATCCAACTGATTGCATGATGACAACGAACCAGTCTTGTTTACCATATTGAGAGATTTGAGGTTGAGAAACTTTTTAAACATCCATGCTTTGCACTTCCATTGCATTCATATTCATAATTTGAGTAATGTAAATTTTCATGTCATTTATTAATCCATGGCAAGGATTTTCTTTTCCATTTGGAAATTGGAAGCACCCACTGCTTCATTACAAATTTTTTTCTTGTATAAATAATATAAACTGGGTTATTTGCTGCCATTTTTTAAATTCTTACAAATTAATTGTGACACTCAAAGTTTCCACATGAATTTCAGGCAAAATTCAACACAAATGGAAATCATTCCCCTATTTATAACTGTTTTACAAACTTTTTTCCCCATCTTTATGGAGCAAAAACTCCATGCAAGAATGGCTGTAACTGTGACAATGAAGTCCCTTTCATCAGCCAATCAGCACAATCGTTGCTTTATATGAGGTCATGCTAGTGTAACTGGGTTACATATAGATGGAAAATAAGCAGTGTCATCTTTTTTTCCCAGATGCTGCCAATATATCATATGATTCCACAATTTTGCATTCTGATACCAAACAAATGTACAAAAGTTTCAATAACTGTATATGAAATTACTTTGTGCTTTCTTTTACAACTTTTATTATGTATTAAGTCAACAGATGTCCTTTTCTCTCAAGGTCAGACATGTTTTGAGACTGTGAGATTCGTATAAAATGTATTTGATTTTGGGCCTTGTGTTCCATATGTTTAAAAAAAAATCATAGTTTTATTTATTTCATTCTCTGCATGGTTTCAGATATGTTCAGTTGTATTTTCTTGGTAATGCTAATGGCAAAATTACCACTCTTGTAATGCAAATTTGGACAATGTGAAGGTAATTAACCATGACAACATCATTGTGAACAAGATACATTTTTAGATTGTCTCAAAATTATGGTCCAAATTTTCACTTTTTAAATTTTACTTTGATCAAGTTAAAGGTTTTCAGTTTTATCTCGATCTTGTTAAATTTAAATGACATGAGCACAATTTCAGGTTTTTATATTGATTCTTGAAACATTTTCAACAGATGTAGCACCTTTTTCATGACGCCACAGACACGCATACATATTTTCTTCGTTCTTTACAGTGGCGGTATGTCCCCATCTGGAAGTTTTTCCAGTGAAGCATCAGCATCACCACCCCAAGGTAGTATTTTATAATTAGTAATTTAGGATAATTTACCTCTTGTTCTTGATGAATTTAACTTTAAATCACAGTGGTCCAATCTGTGGAATTGTTTTCTTTTCACATTTTAGATTAAAATCGAACGTTATAAATTAAAACATTGTAATTGCACAAACTTTCCTGCACTCCAGCACTCACTCCCTTTTGCCAAAGAAGGCATATGGCAGGCTGTACAAGCCAGTCTTTGGAAATTATTGCATTTTGCTTCGACATGTTCCAGCAGCTGTTATATGAGGTCAGGGTCATATGTCTAGCAAGGGATCTCACTAAAAATGGACACAGTTTTGCTTTTGAAAGATTGAATTCCATAGAAAGTAACAACAATGAATGCTATAATAACATGTGCCATACACAAGTGTTATTATAGAAAAAAAGGAATAGCCTGATTTAAGCAACATCATCCATTTTTTTATATTACAGTACTGATCATAATATATCACTGGCATGGCCCGCTTTGATACTCTACACTATATTACTGTATAAAGAATTGACAACTCTTTGCTAGCGGAGATTGGGCTATGTGTTCTGGTGCAGTGAAGAGGCTAATGAAAGAAAACTTTGATCTACAGAAAAGTGAATGTTTTGTTGATGATCCGTTTGACAGAAAGGAAGTAAATTGGAATTATAAGGAATGAATTAAATGATCATGGTTGGGTATTTATTGGTCTGTAAATTTTACCTCATCACAAAGAATACTGTCCAAAGAACTATATGCTAACTTTGAGTGAGTGATTAAGTAAATTGTAAACATCAATAAATACCCAACCATGATCATTTAATCCTATATGCAGAGAGAGCCGTCAAGGACACACTTGGTTAAACTGTTCGTTTTTTCTTTCTTTATCTTCTGTGAAAAGCCACACTGCCTTGAAAACGTCATGAGAAATCTTTGTAAGGGCTTCACTGTAGTGGTCAGGTGCATTGTTTTTTTAAAGTCAGTCCATAGTTCAGGAGATGAGATGTTTGCTTTTTTCTTCAAGAAGTGATTATCTTTTTCTGGATTCAGTTGTCATTGTTCAAGGATTGTGTTATTTGTTTGTTATTTTTATGTTGCAGTTATTAATACTCACACACCAAGCTGTCATCTGTTCACCATAGTGTAACATCTTATATTTCACAGATGAATTAATGTTTTAGCTTTTTTCTCTAAATAAATTTATTTTGTTTCTCGAGAGGTTAATTCTCTCGATTTCATTCACTGGTACATGTATATTCCTTATTTTCTCAAAATCACTGCAGTGCAATTCATACACAGGATAAATAAAATATAAGTTTAGTATTTCTGAAAATTCACATCCAAAGATCCCCTGCTAGACTTCCTATCAGTGCACTTAATTTCATACAAGGAGTCTTTAATTAGATGCAGTCTATGCTGGAAAGAACATGACACTGACAGTCTATGCTGGAAACCACATGACACTGACCATCTGAGCTGAAAGAACATGACACTGATTAGTCTCTGCCTAAATCATATTACACTGACAGCTAAATTAATAACTGACAAAGAAAAACCTGTCTTGACAGACCACTACCTCATCTTCCCACACAAAGTGGTCTCTCAAAACAGGTGGCCTCATAACAGGTTATGCAAGATGAGCAGTTTTCAAGGTTGAAATTCCAGTTCTTATGAACGAAAATACCCCAAGTTAACATACATGCATTGTATTCTTCATTCATAGTTTTTGTTAAAATGTTACATTAGTTTCGTCCCAAATAATTTCATGTAGCAATAAAATATTCTTCTATCACTAGACATTCACAGTTTATATTTGAAGATTACACATGCATTTATTGGTATATGAATTATAAAACATTAAATAAGTTAATTTAGTGTATTATTTTTCTTAAGCATTTATAGTAAACTCTTTTTCAGCTTTGATTTTATTTACCATACCATTGAGTGCTTTAGTCATTCAGGCCATAATTTGTTTAAGCTGAACATGCTGAGGTTTGGTAGTCAGCTGCTCAAGAGTTGGACATATGCTAGATAACCTTGAATTCATGTACATGTGCTAGATAACCTTGATTTCATGTACATGTGCTAGATAACCTTGAATTCATGTACATGTGCTAGATAACCTTGATTACATATACATGTGCTAGATAACCTTGATTTCATGTACATGTGCTAGATAACCTTGATTACATGTACATGTGCTAGATAACCTTGATTACATGTACATGTGCTAGATAACCTTGATTTCATGTACATGTGCTAGATAACCTTGATTTCATGTACATGTGCTAGATAACCTTGATTACATGTGCATGTGCTAGATAACCTTGATTACATGTACATGTGCTAGATAACCTTGATTACATGTACATGTGCTAGATGACCTTGATTACATGTACATGTGCTAGATGACCTTGATTTTATGTACATGTGCTAGATAACCTTGATTACATGTACATGTGCTAGATAACCTTGATTACATGTACATGTGCTAGATAACCTTGATTACATGTACATGTGCTAGATAACCTTGATTTCATGTACATGTGCTAGATAACCTTGATTACATGTACATGTGCTAGATAACCTTGATTATATGTACATGTGCTAGATAACCTTGAATTTTCTAGACTTCTGGTTTTGTTCATGTTCACAAGTATGCATTGGACATACAGATATAACTTTCAACATTGGATATGGATTTTTTTTTCTTCCTGGCAGTCAGTAGCTTTCTTTATCATAATCTGAAAAATCCTCTCTGATTCATGGGCAGAGATGCGAGGCGGGTGGGGGGCATTCATTGATTTGTGCAGTTTTGGCTTCTTAAATGGAGGTAGCCACAAAATGATTTATAGTGGATCAAGCTAGCTAGAAATGATACAAGCTGCATATAAAACTGCAGCCTACCAAACTCATAGGCACCTTACCCAATTGCCGATCAAAATCATGACCATACTGCTCAAAATGATTGTGACCAAGTCTCTCAGCTTGCTGATGGATGACAAAAACTCCATCCCTCACAAATACATTGGATCACGAAAACCCCATTTCTCACAAATACGTTGGATCAGTAAAAAATGTTTGGCAGTCACCATTAAGAGTTGACAAGTAATCTTGTGTTGGATGTATTGGATAAAACATGGGACAGTATTCTTCTAATAT
This sequence comes from Sinohyriopsis cumingii, assembly GCA_028554795.2. Classification (NCBI taxonomy): domain Eukaryota; kingdom Metazoa; phylum Mollusca; class Bivalvia; order Unionida; family Unionidae; genus Sinohyriopsis; species Sinohyriopsis cumingii. The sequence goes on along the minus strand of JAPYKE020000125.1, from coordinate 402,341 downwards.
ATATATATATATATATATATATATATATATATATATATATAATTATTGCATTGATTGAGTGTCCAGTTAATGAAGTACAGTAAAAGACCATGACAGATATGGCCATGTGTCTTTGTATACATCAAGCATATGAAGGTGCTGATTGTTGAAACTCAGATTTAGCCTGGTAGATAGGCTATATAAATGCTCGAGGATATTACTTGTGGTATAGTCGTAAATTTTACCGACATACGGCTCTAGTATGGCTGTTGCAGAACTTGATTTGTGTCTGGAACTCAATTAATTTTTTTAGTAAAATGAAAGATAAAAATATTAGTCTTGCTGTATTTTGTGCAGACCTCAGATGTTGCTGGAAGTTGGTCCACCATTTTGACTGATCGACTCATCATTGTTTGACCAGGAAAATATGTTTGGTTCATAGCATTTTGATTGTGTTTCTGATATATGTTTTATACTGTTAGTGTATAGCACCATTTGACTTGAAATAAAGTATGTGAAAGTTGTTTATCTGAAGTTACTTATTTTAGTTTTTTAATACTGGTATGAATGTAAAAGTTATAAGTAGTAATTATGAGACAGAAATTATAAATAAGGTTAGAAATATAGAAATAAATGAAGAGTGGGGCTGATAAATAATTTAGATTAAACATAAAGTAGGACCTATTACATTTTTGTTTTTCAATTTGCAGAATAGATGTAATACATGGACAAGTTTTATCAGTAGAATTGATAAAAGAATATCCTTTGCAATAATTAGAAATGACTACATTCCTTGATTTTATTTTCATCTGCTCTACGAGCTACACCACTTACTGGCCCAGCTTTGAGGCTAAGACTTAAGGAATGGAAAGGAAAAAAAATTCAGTCTCATTAGTATTGACTGTTGTTCTGCTAAACAACCACAACAATGAAGTCTGAGAGCACTTTATTCAACAGCAGTCAGATAACTAAATTGACAGGGTTTGCAATTTGTTTGCAGTTCAAGGACAGTAAATGACAGTAATAATACACAATACAGTTTTTGAGCAGTGGTGTTTATAACAGGCATTCATGTTTGTATCTAACTGTCAATACCTTTGAAATGCATAGACTTAGAAAAAAGACATTTTGTTCCAGTGTAAATGCACACGCCTAAAAAAGAAAAAAAAGTTATAAAAAAGTGTACATTGTACAAAAAATGTGAACATTATGCAGAATTAAATAACACTGTACATTCAAAATAACAGTCCATCGTAAAGTCCTAATATAGTGAGAGATGCCACTTATTTTCATGTGATTATTCCACTGATATCGGGGTACTGTGACCTGCTTTCCATGTACTAATAATAATTGATGCTTTATCAATTTCATGTATGATTTTTACTCATGTAACCACAACATGAACGATCTCCATCCATCCCCACCCCCACACTATTTCGATGTCAGTCATCAGGGGTCAAATTCATCAAGAATGGTTGTACAAAAGAAAAATGGCAAGATCGTAGACCACAACATATAGGTCACATTCACTGGGTTTTCGCTCATTGTAGTACTTTTCATGAATTGTTTACATACTTAATAATGCAGCTGCAATAATGTACTGAGAAATGACCTAATTGAATACCTTTATCCGTGTTGATGTGAAATGACTGGACAAATTGACAGACTAGAGTTAATATCGTATAATTGTTTTACAACGTAACCAGAAATTGGATAAAGCATGTAAAATATTAGCTTCTACCAAAAGGCTTACTAATTAGTGATGAAGTAGATTTGTTAACAAATGTCCAGTAAGGTTCAGTTAACTGACCTTATATTTGCATGTACATGCATATGCTATTTGTGTCAATGAACTCGTGTATTTTCATATCGTTTGTACATATAGCAACCAGTTATTATGTGGTATGATATTTATCAGCAACGTAACCTTTCTTTAGCTTAGCTTTGTCTTAATTTGTTACTCAGCAAAGGAGAGGGTCGGTTTTTTATTTAGCATATGTATTTTCTTTATGCTAAAAAAGGTATTGTTGGTTAAAGTAGTTTCTGATCTTTCAAATTTACATTGCAGGTATTTTGCACAGTCACTATTCCTCACATCAGCCTTTCAAACAGTTTGGATTACCTTCTGCCACCTGGTCATCACCTGTGCCAGGAATTGTTCCAAGTTTCATCCCACAATTTCCAACCCCGTTTCAAAATGGGATTCCATTTGATGGTGGAACTTGTCCTAAAGGATTTGTACATTGGCCTACATTTTCTCCAGTGATATCAGTGTCAGAGAACAAGTCAGTTCCTGGTACAGGGACATCTCATATTTCCCCAAGAGGTGGAGAACGGGTTCCTAGTGGCTTTAGTGATCAGAGTCGACAGAAGGAAAAACCCTCTGCAATGAAGAATCAGTTGTGGAATGATACCATCAGAGATAAAGATAAACAAGACAAAATAAAAAGTGGTAGAAAAGAAAATCAGGTAATAAGAAAAGCGTTTTGCAGAAAATTAAACGTAATGCATTAGTATATATTAACACATAAAAACTACTATGCAGTAGTATATGGTGGCCCATGAGAATCACTATGCAGTAGTATGTACTGGCTAATGTGAACCACCCTACAGTAAGATATATTGGCTCATGGGAACCACTATGTAGTAATAGATAATGTTCCATGAGAACCACCCTATAGTAATATATACTGGCCCATGAGAACTACTCTGCAGTAATATATGGACTCATGAGAACTACCTTGTATTATACTGGCCCATAAAAACCACCCTATAGTAATATATACTGACCCATTAGGATAATTCTGTAGTAATGTTCATGGGCCTGTGGGAACCACCTTGTAGTAATACATATTGGCCCATGGACCATCCTGCGGAAGTACGTACTGGCACATGTGAATCAGCTGCAGTCATATATACTGGCCCATTAAAAACCACCCAGCAGTAATATATATAGCTATAGCACACTCCATTATAACCTGAATTCAAATATAACATGATTGTGGCATGGCTCCCAGAAATTCATATGCATGTATTTTCTCATATGCAAAGGAATATTTTTTCTTCTTAAAAGTGCAAAAAATAACGTGAAAAAAGGTTTTGGGAAGAGATGATTTCTAATATAAGATGATTCTGTCCTGGCTCATACACGAAAGTATTTTTTTTTTTCATCTTAAAAGTATGAAACATATGTGAAGTTTAGTTAGGGTTCATGCTGGGCTTTGCCAGTGTTGCAAATGGTATTTTTTTATCCTTATTGTCAACAAAAGATACCATCCGGTGATTTTTCTGGAGAAAATTTTGTTGGCTGTTTAAACTTGTATGTACCGTCTTAGCTTTGGAGTGGAGAAATTCAATTGCACCATGAATAATGGAAGCTGCAGACATGGGTATAAAATGTACTGGAATCTAATGTTACATAAACAAATCTTCGTTTCATATTGACAAACCATCTTAACAGTGCATTGTTATATCATAATTCACTTATGCTGACATCTGTCTTGCTGTATGCTGTGCTACACTTGATTAGTAGTGCTACTGGACTAACTACAATCGATGAACCTTTGAAGGCAGGAACAGGAATGACTACAATTGACCAAGCGATGACTAACTTTTAAAAAAAAATACGTGGAAAATAGTTTTGCTGAAACTTCAAAGAAAACATTAACTTTTAAGCACCGATTGTTCTGTATAAATACTAAGCAAAAAAAATCGGTCTCAATCAATGATGTACAGTTATCAGATGTTGCCGGAATAACAAATGGGTATTTGTTTGATCTTCCAAAGTTGTTCTTTAGCGATGAATTCAGTACCACATGTACCCTCTATCAAAGTAAGCCAACATCAGTCTTCAATGTTTATTGTGCTGTTAAAGTTTTCTTTTTGCAAGAAAGACATTTATGCTTATGATCACTACAAACAGCGGCATAAAACATAAACTAAGTTTTCAGTCTTTTGAAACCATAGAAGTCTGGTTGTCAAGTTACTTTTTAATTTGTTCTCATGTTTTCTTTCATTATAATTAGCCTTATCCCCTGTGTAACCTCTGAAAGATGATAGCTATCTCCAGCTGACCAAAATCTAGTTTAAATGCATGTCATGTTGCATGTAAACAAAAACAGCCACATTCTACTGGTGACAATATCAAAGTGAATTGTTTAGTGACGCATGTTTTTTGACTGGAATATAGATAAACAAGGTCTACCATTTTGATATATATTATTTTGTTTTCTAATGCGATGTGGCTGATACATGAATTTTTTAACATGTTACCTATACTCGAATTCATTGTTTGTTCATATACATGTACAGTACTTAATATATTATGGACTGATCTACACAAATGTTAGTTGTCAATATGCAGGTATATCTCAGACTGGTTTTGGCTTTATTTAACCAAAGCATGTGTTATTGCCCTGTTTGTATCCCTCCTCTCCCTGCCCTTCCCCTCCCCCCCCCGCCACTGATTGTGGATTATCATTTGGTTGGTCATAACACAGTTCAGTGTATAACATGGTCAGGTTCTATGGACCCAAAACCACTGTGTTATAGTGGTGTTATGCTGTCTTTTTTTTTGTCACTCCTCTCTCCTTTACCCTTTCTCTCTCTACACACACACACACATATATATATAGATTTCAAAACTGAAGAGTCATTTGATCCTCGACACCAAAATCTTTCAGAATTAGAATGAAAATCTCAGACTGGCATCTCAAGCGTCACTTGTTCTTTAGTCATGCTCTTGTAGCTGGTATTTGTTCTTCGAGGAGCTAACTGATGCTCCAGATTTCTTGTATCAAGGGAAATACCTGTACTGTATTTTGTAACTGATGCTCCAGATTTCTTGTCTCAAGGGAAACACCTGTACAGTATTTTGTAACCGATGCTCCAGATTCCTTGTCTCAAGGGAAACACCTGCACAGTATTTTGTAACTGATGCTTAAGATTTCTTGTCTCAAGGGAAACACCTGCACAGTATTTTGTAACTGATGCTCCAGATTTCTTGTCTCCAGGGAAACACCTGCACAGTATTTTGTAATTAATGCTCCAGATTTCTTGTCTCAAGGGAAACACCTGTACAGTATTTTGTAACTGATGCTTAAGATTTCTTGCAACGTTAGGAGATTTATCTCCTTCTCCTTCTCACATTATTTACAAACTTTCTATTTTCTGAGGGACAGAATGATCATCCATGGCAGGTCGTTGTTTAGAGTGAGAAAGGAAACAATTCTTCTCAAGATTAATTAATATGAGTTAGTGTAGGACCATTCATATTTAGTTTAATTCACAAGATCACTTACTGATGACCACTAATATCATTAATTGGGATTATTAAGTTTTACATTTGTGAGGGTCTCACTAATTTTCTTGTCCCGAGTTTCAAATTTCTTAGCCAATGTTTTGGGGTAATTTTTGGGGGCTTTGGTGAGAAAGCTTATGTACCAGCATTTTGACATGAATTGAAGTAAAACATCTATCAGCTTCCCTTAAATATTCCTCAATAAACACCTTGAGCAAATTAAGTACAATTCAAGAATACAAAAAATCTAAGGTAACCTGATTTTTGTTAAAAGACTTGAAAGACATTTTGAACTACCTTTGATGCCTTTATTGATTAAACACCTCATAAAACATATTGCATTTGACATCATTAGTAAGATAATAAAATAACAGCTTGTTGCGCACACCTCACTGCATTCATAGCTGTATTCATTGCACCGGTACTACATTTCTGGTCTCAAGCAGACTGGTTCCTACTGGTTACTATAATCTCGGGAGTATATACAAATATATACCGATTCGTTTTATCTTAAAAATGTTATTATTTTTTTAAATTTTCAGCAGCAATAAATTGCAACTATGAAACAGTATTACAGTAGTCAGCCTTTAAATGGTATTTTTGTCCTACAGCAAGTATAATCATTATGTTAGTGAGCAATGAAACAAACATTAATATTTGATTCAAAAGATTTTCAGTCATGCTGTAATTGATTCCCTCCTATCATAAACATCAATAATGGTCTCAAAACAATCTAAGCGATTCAGTTATTTCCACTTATGTGTGACTTCAAAGACCTGTTTTCTGTTCCTAGTTAATATTGATTTTGCATAGAGGCCAATAATATGTAAATAATCTAGGAAATGTCAATCACTGGCACATACAATAAATTTGTTATGGACATACTGATTTTGCATAGAGGCCAATAATATGTAAATAATCTAGGAAATGTCAATCACTGGCACATACAGTAAATTTGTTATGGACATACTGATTTTGCATAGAGGCCAATAATATGTAAATAATCTAGGAAATGTCAATCACTGGCACATACAGTCAAAACAGTTGCTTATCAACAAAAAAAGTGTTACAAATTTGCACAGGTTGGAAATACCATACATAATAGATGGGTAGAATTTCAATTACAGGTGTCAAAACCCAAGGGTACATATCTATTGAGAACATTGAGTAACATATACTGGCCCATGAGAACCACAATGTATTATTGTATATTGGTCCATTGCAAGCAGTCTGCAGTAATATATACTGGCCCATTAGAATGACCCAGTAGTAAAGTTTACTGGCCCATTGGAACCAATGATCAGTAATATATTCTGGCCCATTAGAATGACCCAGTAGTAAAGTATACTGGCACATTGGAACCACCCTGCAGTAATATATACTGGCCCATGAGAACCACAATGTATTATTGTATATTGGTCCATTGCAAGCAGTCTGCAGTAATATATACTGGCCCATTAGAATGACCCAGTAGTAAAGTTTACTGGCCCATTGGAACCAATGATCAGTAATATATTCTGGCCCATTAGAATGACCCAGTAGTAAAGTATACTGGCACATTGGAACCACCCTGCAGTAATATATACTGGCCCATGAGAACCACCCTGCATTAGTATATATTGGCCCATTGGAACCACCCTGCAGTAATATATACTGGCCCATTAGAATGACCCAGTAGTAAAGTATAATAGACCATGAGAACTACCCAGTAGTAATATATACTGAAATATGTGAACCATCTGCAAGAAAATCATTCCGGCCTTTTCTCAGCTAGGTTGCAGGTTCGAACCCCAGCAGTCATACCAAAGACTTATAAAAATGGTACTAACAACTGCCTTGATTAAGAGGTTTGTGTAAGGACTGGTCGGCCTGGTGTCAGGATAATATGACTGAGTTGGACATTGTGCTACGTGTCTGCAGCATGATGTCTCAGTGCTAGATATCACTATAAACTGCCACACTGCAGACATGATAGTGATATGACTGATTTTTTTTTTTAAAGCTATGTTAAAAATCTAGATGACACACGCACGCACACACTGCCCTTTTCATTTCTTTTCTCAGTTATTCATTCTCCCGCTGCGCTTTTCATTTCTTTTCTCCTTCCCTTTATACCTGTATGCAAAAGGGTCTTTGTCCCTCAAGCTCCAACCACAGAGAGTGGATATACATGTAATTGTAAAACTGTTGCTGACATGTACAAATCACTCTCAGTGATATATTAAAATTATCTTCATGAGTTGTCAGAGGATTTCTTGTGATCTCTGGTTGGTTCTAAATGAAAATGATGCTATTCAGACATTTAGTATTTATCTTTTATCATAACTACTTCAGAATGGATGGTCACATCAGCAAAGATTTTTCACTTAAATACTTCGTATGATATCTAGTTGGTCCTAAATGAAAATGGTGCAGATCTGAAAGCCAATTTGGTTAATACAGCATAGTTCTTGAAAATCTTGTTACCATTACTTGAACAGAAAGTTGTATCAGCAGCGTGAAGTTTTTACCTGAAAAGAATTTTTATGTTGTTGTTATTGTAGGGTTTAGTGCCATTTTTCAGCACACGATAGGCTATACATGGCGGTCAGTATTATTGGTGGAGGAAGAACCCGGGTAAAGCCCGGAAAGAACCACTGACCCATGAGAAGCTACTGGCAAGCTTTCTCACAAACCCACATTAGCCGAATCCGAGACTCGAACCCACACAAATTTTTATGTTGTACAGTTGTCGTAAAAGAAAATTGTGCCAATCTAGCACCCAATATGGCTGTAATAGCAATCATCTTGGAACTAAGATGGAAAGTTGTATTGACATTGGGTTCTCAACAAATGACATTTAGTGACATCCATTTGGTCCTAAGTGAAAATGGTACATCTCTGACATCCAGTATGTTCTTCATGGCAGCCATCTTAAAAATATTATTATCAATCGCTACTCCTTCTAAACTGAAAGTTATAGACTTGGGGTTTACTAGAAGATTTCCTGTGATGTTCTAATGATCTAACATCCAATATGGCCACAGTTATGGTCATCATGCATGGATGGACATATGGACATAGGATTTTCACCAAAAGACTTCTTATGATATCTAGTTGGGCCTGAAAGCAAATGCTTTTTTTATCTCAAATAGACTGATATGATACTTTGTCCATTTTAAAGATCTACCAGCCCTGACTGGATGGATGGACTTATTGGCATGGTGGTTTTCACCATAAGTCTTCTAAATAAATTGTGCTAAATTTAAATCTATCCAGTATGGTTAATTTGAAAATTTTGTTGCTCAAGAATATCAGAGAACATTTGCAGTTAAGAAAAAGAAATGGTCCTTATCTTAAATTCCTGGAAATTCTTTTAGAACATCAGTTATTGTGAGGTTTATTTGTGAATCCTCGTTTGAATACATGATTTACATCATATCTGTGTTTTCTGCATTTCTTTTTATGCCTGACATGAGAAGGGGGGCATTGAGTGCTGTCTGAGTCCATCTAATTAAAGTTGGTATTTAGGTAAATTTTCCAGTACTGTGGTGTTTGACTGGGATTAAAATTAAAATCTCCAACATAACGAGATTTGACCTGAGCTCACATTGTGTTGACCCTTTGAGTCACAAATCAAATTGTAAAATTCCACATTTTTGACTGTAAAATATCATTCCAGAACATGACATTTCTAATGATAATGATCTTTAACATAGATTACAAGCTTATCTGGGGGCCCCGAGTGGTCTAAAGCGCTCACCGTTCCGGATCACTGCCATCTCACCTCTGTCTGCATGGGTTCGAGTCCATGGCTCGGCTAGCGTGGGTACGTGGGAAAGCCTGCCAGTAGCTTCTCGTGGGTTGGTGGTTCTTCCCTGGGTTTTCCAGGGTTCTTCCTCCACCAGTTATACTGGCCGCCATGTATAGCCTATCATGTGCTGAGAAATGGCGTTAAACCCTACAACAAAACAACAACAACAAGCTTATCTGACAGGATACCAAAAATAAGTGGAACTTTGAATTATACAAGTCACCAGAACATGAAAGATCTAATGACTGTGAATAGACATCTTTTACTCATTAAAATTCCAGGAAGACACTTTTCATAATGCCACACAAAAGAAAATAGTCATGTTTTTGTAGAGTGGGTTTGTCTTTTGCCAGTGAAACCAGTTTATCAACATATGTTCTTTACATTTAGTTGCTGTGTATTGTATGAAATATTTTTTTTTTATTTGAACATTTTTATTTTCTGTATTTCAGAAGAAAGTGACAATTGCAGAACCAACAGCTGTTAATGAGGATAGGCCTTTGATAAGTTCTTCAAAGGAAAGAAGCGTGACAAACTCTCTTGCACAAACAGGTGGGTATGATATATATATGAATATTATAAAAGACAAGGAAAATACTCCCTGGAAATAATGAGAACACAAGACTGTTTAGGAATCTACATGCTCCTATTTTCACTAAGGCATGCAATCCACACACCTTGGATTTATCTGCCCAATCAGGACATTGTGGTGCTGGTTTTGTGTGCCCCATCAGGACATTGTAGTGCTATTTTTGTGTGTCCTGTCAGGACATTATGGTGCTGGTTTTGTGTGCTTCATCATTACATTGTGGTTTTTGTGTGTCCTATCAGGACATTGTGGTTTTTGTGTATCTCATCAGGACATTGTGGTGCTGGTTTTGTGTGCTTCATCATTACATTGTGGTTTTTGTGTGTCCCATCAGGACATTGTGGTTTTTGTGTATCTCATCAGGACATTGTGGTACTGGTTTTGTGTGCTTCATCAGGACATTGTGGTTTTTGTCTATCCCATCAGGACATTGTGGTTTCTGTGTGTCCCATCAGGACATTGTGGTTTCTCTGTGTGTCCCATCAGGACATTGTGGTTTTTGTGTTCCCCATCAGGACACTGTGGTGTTGGTTTTGTGTGCCCCATTCAGGACCTTGTGGTTCTGGTTCTGTATTCCCCAACAGGACATTTTGGTTCTGGTTTTGTGTGCCCCATCAGGACCTTGTGTTTTTTTGTGTGCCCCATCTGGACATTGTGGTGTTGGTTTTGTATGCCCCAACAGGACATTGTGTTGTTTGTTTGCTCCATCAGGACATTGTGTCTTTTGTGCGCCCCATCTGGACATTCTGTTGGTTTTGTGTGCCCCATCATGACCTTTTGGTTTTTGCGTGCCCCATCAGGACATTGTGGTTGTTGTGGGGTTTAACGCCCTTTTTCGGCCAGTATTAATGGTGAAGAAAGAACCCAGGAAGAACCACCGACCCATGAGAAACTATTGGCAAGCTTTCTCACATACCCACATTGGCCGAATCCTAGACTCGAACCCACGCAGACAGGTGAGATGGCAGTGATCCGTAATGGAGAGCGCTTTAGACCGGACATTGTGGTGTTGGTTTTGTGTAGGGGTGAGTATTGCCAGGAAAATATGTATTGCAATATATTGCAATATGGCATGTCTGTATTGCGATACGTATCAATACGTATTGGTCATTGATAGTATTTATGACTGAAATGTTGATATTGTATATTTTGTACTGAAATAATGAGCAATTTCCTTGCATTTAATAAAATATGAAGAAGAAAATGAAACCATCATGCTTTTAATTCAACCAAAATACCCAGTAACTGTAATAATCACATCACTTGTTTAGAAAATAAAAATTATATCAACATGTGAAAACTTCTACAAGCAAGAAACAAAATACTGGAAAAGAGTTGTAGAGTTATTTTGCCTGATTAGAAAGTCTTCAAATCAAAATGATCTAACGATTCATTTCTTGTAGTACAAAACATGACAAGGGATAAACACAAGAAAAACAACACATAATCACAAATTATCACATTGATAAATATCCTACTTTGATTAGAAAAATGAATAATATAGTAAATTAATAATATCAGTGATTCCCAACCTTTCTTGGTTGGAACCTGAGAGACTAATTACTTAACACCGATGCCATGTTTAAAAATCCTTTGTTTGATACAACACTGTACGGCCGCAAATCGTGAACGATGAAACTAGCAATGGCACGAATGATAGCTGTGGACCTTGGTAATGAAGATTTGTATTTAGTCTGTGCACCTAGCATAACAGCAATCTTTGGTTGTCAATCTGAAACAATACGTACACTTTTAATGGAACCTTCGACTGTTGCGTTAGAGGTTGTGTCACTCTGTTGCACAGTACTTATGGAAAGTAATGATTGATGGTGATGCCGTAAATGAGTCGAGAGTTTCGTTGTACTGCCTGCGTGCTTGGTTTCAGTTTTGTACATATTACACACAGCGACAGTTTTGTCAATTGTATTAGTGCCAAACTCCCTTTTTAGTGAAAAATTATTCCAGACAGAACTCTTTGCTCTTGGGTTCTTCACTAGCTCATACACAGAAGTCGCCATTTTGGTAACTACGTTAAGACTAATAAAAGACATTGGTGTGCTCAAAGCTAGTTATGGACTGGCTAATGTTGGTGAAGAAAATAAAACCGGTATACCGGTATTACTAAACTCGTATCGCGATATACTGTTTCAGGCATTTTGTATCGCAATTTACCGGTAAATCGGTATATCATTACACCCTTAGTTTTGTGTGCCCCAACCGGACATTGTGTTTTTTGTGTGCTCCATCAGGACATTGTGTTTTTTGTGTACTCCATCTGGACATTGTGGTGTTGGTTTTGTGTGTCCCAACCGGACATTGTGTTTTTTGTGTGCCCCAACAGGACATTGTGTTTTTTGTGTGCCCCATCTGGACATTGTGTTGGTTTTGTGTGCCCCATCAGGACATTGTGTTGGTTTTGTGTGCCCCCATCAGGACATTGTGTTGGTTTTGTGTGCCCCATCAGGACATTGTGTTGGTTTTGTGTGCCCCATCTAGACATTGTGGTTCTCTGGTTTTGTGTGCCCCATTTGGACATGGTGGTGCTGGTTTTGTGTGCCCCATCTGGACATGGTGGTGCTGGTTTTGTGTGCCCCATCTGGATATTGTGGTCAGAGAAAATTGTTTCTAAGGTAATGTTGCACAGAAGAATTTACCTACTTGCTGTTTTAGTACAGGTACATTATCTGCCTGGTATAGTCATGTATACACTCAAAAAGTCATTTAAAGTTTCAAATAGAGTTATGGTTGGACTTCAAGCTCCTAGAATTATATGCTTCATTCAAACGAGCATAAATAGAACTTAATTGACTACATGTTACAAAGTACCAGCTGATGAAATTAAATGTCAAACCACTGAAAATGGCTGTCTGATAATATTTATTGATGCAAGATTTATACGAGCCAGCTGAAATGTATAACAATTTTTCGGTTAGCTAATTGGATTGACAAGGTATAATGATAGAAGTGTATAAATTTTTCCAAGCTGATTTATTCAAATCAAGTCATACCAAAGACCTACAAAATGGTACTAACAGCTGCCTCGCTTGGCACTCAGCATTAAGAGATTAGTGTTAGGACTGGTCAGCCTGGTGTCCGGATAATGTGACTGGGTGGGACATCATGCTACATGTCTGCGACATGATGCCCCAGTGCTAGACATCACTATAAACTGCCAGATTGCAGACATCGTAGGAATATGACTGAAAAATTGTTAAAGCTACATTAAAAATCCAAATCACATCACCAAATCAAGTTTTGATTCTTTCCAAATCAGCTTTTATATATCTCTCTCCCACTGATCCCTTGTTAATGTCATTTTTCTACCCTACAAAAATGTAATCAGTACTAGGTGTAGGAATTTATTGTGGTAAGTGGTATTCACACTATAAAGGTCGATACTGTATACTGCACCCAGGAATACAAAATGATGCACAGTCATTGAGGTTCTCTGGGTATTTAATTAACTCCTGAATGCGACCTCTATAGAAACAGCAGAATGACTTTTGTAAAAGCCCGATATGCATTACACAGTATTCAAATGGCGCAAAAAAACTTGGTTTTGATGTGCAGCATTGTTTGAATGACAGGTACATTTCCATAAAGTACAGGTGACTGATACATATTTTCATTAAAATGTTGCACTTACTTTTAGCACTGAATTGCATGTTATTTGTTTCTTAATCATTTTCTTCACAAGAAAGAAGCCTTTTGATAAAACATGTAACACATTGATTCCAAATTCAGAATTAATCATCTTTATGTCAGTTATTTAAACAACGCAAATGTAATTCCAAGAGTCTTGTATATTCAATACGTGTGTGTTTAGGTGTCATTACATGAAGCCTTCATAGTAGTTATCAGCACAGCAATTAGTTAAAGGATAATTGATTATCTCCAGTCCCACTTGGGAGGGGCCCCGAGCGGCCGAGTGGTCTAAAGCGCTCTCCGTTACGGATCACTGCCATCTCACCTCTGTCTGCGTGGGTTCGAGTCTCGGATTCGGCCAATGTGGGTATGTGAGAAAGCTTGCCAGTAGCTTCTCATGGGTTGGTGGTTCTTTCCGGGGTTTTCCCGGATTCTTCCTCCACCATTAATACTGGCCGCCATGTATAGCCTATCATGTGCTGAAAAATGGCGTTAAACCCCACAACAACAACAACAACAACCAGTCCCACTTGGGAAAGGTGTGTTGAGTGTCTTGTTTAACAACCCTAATTGTAGCACAGCAATTAACAGTAGAAATTTGATGATATTTGTCCATAAAATCTGAATTAAATATAGTGGATACTAATTTGGTAACATTGTCATGATTCCAAGACATGTATGGGTTTCTCTCTCTAGAGTCAGGGTTTGGGGGAGGGGTGCAGGATCTGAAATTTTCATGTGGGTAGGTGTATACTATCATTCTGACGCTTCTTTGAATTCAGCTGTTGCTGTAGTTATTGCAGGTCTATCTTTTCTGTCTCAATAATGTGATGATTTGATAAATTACGTATGGTCAGTTGTGCACACACAGACATACACACACACACGCACATCACTGTATTGCTTCGGTTTATTATGTTCACAAATACACCTAGGCAGATACATCATCCCCCACACCTGTACTAGTCTAATACATCATTCCAATACACCTAGTGCGATACATCATCTCCCACACCTGTACTGGACAGTTTGCATCTGAACTCACTTCATAAAATCATGCAATTGACAGAGACAAGTAAGTCCACAGCTGGATGTAGCCATTAAATTTAAAAAAGTGAACAAAGGTAAAATTTTGTTATTCCACACCAATTTACAAGTTGTTGTGCTCTTTTCTCTGATCATATATGATCAGCCTGGCTTTGCCTGCTACTGTAACAGTAGACGGTAATGCCTGTGACTTGACCAAAAGTGACAGCTACATTTGGCACCCCCTGGAAACTCTCTTTTGGTGAATCAAGCACCTAAGCCATTTATCAGAATCAGTATATGTTTGGGGGCCTATTTATCAAACTAAAATCCCTCAATTTCATAAACAGAGAATAAAATACTAATTCATTTTAGTATCATCGGGAGTTCAGTATAGTATGTGGTGTTAACCTTGCCTTAATGAAACTTTCCAGCATTAGTTATGTTCAGTGTTCATGTTTGTTTCGTATGAATTTGATCTGATTAGGTTTCACAATTCTTGTGCAGAATTGTTAATTTATGTACCTAGTTAAACATCTTGGCACTTTTTAAGTGACTAAGCTTCAGTATGCAATATATGTTGATCAAAAATGCAGGTTGATTTGTTGATTTTAGTCAGACTTTAAACACTGTATTGGATTTGAGCTAAGTACCTTTAATGCAGACAGAGAGGCAGCTGGCCTGAGCATTCATCAAACCCGAGTCGATACTCTACCAACAGTTCTTGCAACTCCCTTACAAACTTGTATGATTGTTTTAAGTTGACTCGTGTAATATTTCTTCCTAATTTTCTTTGCAGATTTTCCAGAAGATATTGCAAACCTTTCTTTGGAAGCAAAACCGAATACATTATACAAATCACCTAAGACGGAAAATGCTAGGACAGTGCGATATCACAAGAGGCGACCAGTGAAAACACTGGATAGTAGTGATTCAGACATCGATTCAGATAGTGGTTACAGTAGCATTTTATTTAAAAAGAATCAGATCTCTAGCTCAACAAGCACTAGTTTGGTAAAAAGTAGACTTCCAAAGGAGAACTCTCCTAGTAGTATTAACAGTAAAAGCAGACATCCAAAGGAAACCTCTTCTCGTAGTATTAACAATAAAAGTAGACTTCCAAAGGATGGCTGTCCGAGTACTAATAATGATAAAAGTGACACAGTTGATTTACATCAAAATAACTTGAACGCATCATCTATGCAAAAGGACTTTATCCCACCACCTAAAGTGCCTGTTACAGGAGCATGGACAGAGATGAAATTTTCATACGCGGCTGTGGCACAGAAACCACCTCCACCAAGACCAGGAAAAAATAATAGCTGTGATAATATAAATAGTAAGGGATCAGCTGATTGTGATGTCAACACAAACAGTGATAGTGTCAATATCTCTAGACAGAACTGTGCCAAGGTTAACTTAGTTAGTAAAAATAAACAGGAATCAGGACCTGGAAAGAGGACAAGTGTTTCTTTTGTATCCGACAAAAGCGGAGCTGAAAATGAGGAGAAAGATGGAGAGGATGGGAAGAAGAAAAGAAGAAGGAGAAGGCGGAGGAAAAAGAAGGGATTAGAAGAAGAGGAAAGCAAAGAGGATACTGTTAAGAATGAAGCCTTTAATAAGCCTGTGGATTTACACTTCGAAGATGACGAGGAATTCCCAGATTTATCAGTAAATGTTAACAACAACGCCCATCAGTCAAGTGCTGCAAACAAGTTCATCTCATACAGTGAAATTCTGAAGGGGGTTTGTATTTTTCGTAACTTTTTACACCTAATTTTGTACTCCTTATGCAAACTGCAGGAGAAGCATATTTGTTATTCATCCTCCCACCCATCAATGCATACCAGTAATTAGAAATTATTTAGCTGCCCCCATCCACGTCCCTCCACTAATAGGTGTGGTTCTGGAAATTTCTAAAGCAAAATAAAGGTAGGAACAAGGGTAAAGTTATTGTTTATGTTCATGTCACAGTAAAGTTTCTGGTTTAGAGGTGAAAAAGAGCATGATTGGTACAGTAAATTTTTTTTAGTTTACATGATAAAATGCTACTGTGTCAGGGCCATTAGATTATAATGGTAGGTCTGGGTACCAGAACATCACATATCATATTTGGCCTTACACACATATATAAATTTTATTTGACATAAATAGTTAATTTCAGGCTGAATCATTTTGTCATATTGTGATCTTATTAGATTTTGTAATCTCTTCATCATAATTTTGATGAAACTTTTTCTTAGTGCTTTTTGTCATTGATGAATTATGTGTCCTCATTCTACAAGTGCATTTGCAAAGTTAGGTCAAAAATATTTTAAAAAACTATAACAGTATATGCAGTACTTGTGTAAGTGAATTCCCACTCTGCATTTTGACAAGTGTATGACTATGGAAGGCAGGAAAGACACGTAGACATCATGTCACAATATCCCCTCACTGAAGCATGGGATAATAAAAATAGGATTTACAAAGCTTCATGGTGGAAAAGTAAATGCTCTGTTTACAAAACAAGAGTCCTCTGCAACATTTAGAACTGAAAATTGAATGTTTGTTGCTCTACAAGTCATAG
Source organism: Sinohyriopsis cumingii (assembly GCA_028554795.2). Classification (NCBI taxonomy): domain Eukaryota; kingdom Metazoa; phylum Mollusca; class Bivalvia; order Unionida; family Unionidae; genus Sinohyriopsis; species Sinohyriopsis cumingii. Next base: position 385,441 of record JAPYKE020000125.1, on the reverse strand, counting down.
ACAAGGAGATCTGTGATGTTTTTCTTTTATACATCATCTGTCTGTAAGCACAAGTTCATTATTGCTATTCCTCTAAAACTCCCTGGAGGATTGCTATGAAACATTTATCACATGGTCCTAAATGAAAATGGTATTGCTCAGACATTGAATATGGCCATCGTAGTGGTCATCTTGAGTGGATAGTCATATCAACACTAAGTTTTGACTGAAAGACTTCTTGTGATGTCTAGTTGGTCTTAAAATTAAATGTGCCAGGCTAATGTCTGGTAGGGCTGCCACAGCAGCCATCTTAAAAATGTTGTTATCACTACATCTCCTGCACTGAAAGTCATAATCACATGGGTTGTTTTTTTTTAAGACTGCTTATAATGTCTGGCTGTTATAAAAGGAAAACAGTGCTGATTGCTGATCCAGTATGCTTATCCAGTATGGCCACCACGGTGGCCATCTTGAAAATCTTGTTACAGCTACTCCTCAAGGATTGATGGTTATAGCAGCAAAGACTTTTTACTGAAATATTTCTTGTGATGTCTGGTTAGCCATCTTGAAAATATTGTCATCACTACTTCTAAAATAAATGTCATGTTGACATAGGGTTTTCATTGGAAGATTTCTTATTTGTCTAGTTGATTCTAAAGGAAAATTGTGCCATTTACATGTCTAATATGATTGTCACAATGACCATCTTGAAAGACAATGTGGGTATGTGAGAAAGCTTGCCAGTATCTTCTCGTGGGTTGGTGGTTCTTCCCGGGGTTTTCCCAGGTTCTTCCTCCACCATTAATACTGGCCGCCATGCATAGCCTATCATGTGCTGAAAAATGGCGTTAAAACCTACAACAACAACAACCATTTTGGAAATCTTGCTATGGCTATCTCTACTTGATGGCTGGTTATATCAGCATTTTGCTTTCAACAAAATAATTATTGTGATGTCAAGTAGGTTCTGTGTGGAAATGGCACCAATCCGGCATACAATATAGCCAAAGGTGTATCAGCGTGGGGTTTCACCAGAAAACTTCTTAAAATATTGTGTTGGTCCTAAATTAAACTGGTGCCAGTCTGATGTCCAACATGGCCACCATGAAGGCCATCTTGAAAATGTTATCATTTCTCCTTTTAAATGGAAAGTCAGTTGATTTATGGTGTCTAATTGTTACTAAATGATTCAGACTGGCCCATAGTTTGACCACCATGATTGTCATCTTGAAAATATTTCATCTCTGCTCTGCCAAAGTGATGAATTTATAAACAGGGTGTTTTCACTGATAGACTTCTTAAGGTATCTAATTGATCCTAAAATCATAGATCCAACATGTTTTTCATGATTTCTGTCATGAAAATCTTCTTGTGACTACTCCCCTGAATTGACGTTGGATTTTCACTTAGGAATTTGAAAATCTTGTTATCCCTGAAGAATATCAGAAATACTTTTAACATTCAACAGTTAATAGGAAGAATTGGTCTTATCTTGAATTCCTGGAAATACATTTTGGCCAATTTAGGTATACTGTTAAGTTCATTTAAGGGATTCTTGTTTAAGTCATAAAACACAGTAACTGAAATGAACAATAAACGTTTGCTATTTTGCTTTGTAGAGATCGCCATCCATAGATAGCAGTATCATCCAACATTTACAGGAGTCGGTTAGCCCTGAGCGAAGACAGGCAGCCAAAGATTCGGATACTGACAGGCGAGGTAGTTATTGTTGATATACTACTGAATGAATGAATCAGTAAATGGTGTCTGAATGAATCAGCATTTGGGTGGCAGAATGAATCAATGATAGGATGTCTGAATGGATCGGCAGTTGGGTGTCTGAATGGATCAGCAGCTGGGTGTCTGAATGAATGAGCAATTGGGTGTCTGAATGGATCAGCAGCTGGGTGTCTGAATAGATCAGCAGCTGGGTGTCTGAATGGATCAGCAGCTGGGTGTCTGAAGAAATCAGCAGTTGGGTGTCTGAATGAATGATCAGTTGGGTGTCTGAAGGAATCAGCAGTTGGGTATCTGAATGAATCAGTGTGTAGTTGTCTGAAGGAATCAACAATTAAGTGTCTGAAAGAATCCGCAATTAGGTGTCTGAAAGAATCAGTAATTGGGTGTCTGAAAGAATCAGTAATTGGGTGCTAGTTAAGAAATTATTGATAATTTTACATGATTTATTACAGAACCATATTTTTATAAAGTCTTTGAGAAATTTTTTAAAATCTGCAAATTTAGTTTTGCCTACCATAATATTCTGGTGAGAATTTATTATTTGACAGGTTATTTTGTACCTGCTAAATGTGATATATTAACAGTATGATACATAGAACTTTATAAATACAATTAGCACAGTGTTTATGCTTCCACAGTTTGCAGTGAAATCTTGGTTTGGTTCGGACATCTGTTTATCTGTCCATTTGACCCAGTCTTGTTTGCAAGATTGCACAAAAAGGATTTAATATATATATATATATAAATTTGGTTAGCTTATGCATGGATATGTAAATAATTTGATTAGAACATGATTATGCAAATATCATTTAAGGTCATTTCGTCTTAGGCATATTTGTTGGATGTTTTTAGGATCATTTAAAAAGAACTTGTAGAAATATTCACTTTCATAGGTTTTTAACTGAACTGGTCATGGACCAGCAGGCTTTTGGGATAGTATGTTGTATCACCCCTTTGTATGTTAACACAAGTTTGTCATGCATGTAGCTACTCCTCATAAACTACATGGAGGTTTGCCATGCAACATTGCACACATATTCATCCGATGCACCAGTTGGTCTTGAATGAAACTAGTGTTGTCAGTGTCCATCTTGAACATTTTGTAATCATTACATTTTGAGTTGACCTTAAACTGAATCAAGTGCCTCCCAAGCTTACTGACCTGAGTGCAGACACTCAGTGCCACAGAAGCGCAAGACAATCTATTTCATTGGCAGGTAGAAATGAGTTTAGCTTGGCTATCAATTAAGAGTACATTATTGATAATTAATAGACAAGGTAAAGAAGAGAAAAAGAAATCTTCATTGAAAACATTTATTAACAGAGGTGTTTACAAGGAGGAATATAAGCCGACTCAGATGTTCAGAATAAGTTTTAGAGAGGAAGGGAGGGACATTTGAACATGGGCAGTTCATATCCAGCTGTTGTGGGGGGGGGGGGCCTGATAATGATCACTGGTAATCCAGTCATGGATTTATTAATTTCTGCAATAAATATTAATATTTCCATCATTACATATTTTAAATTGGATGTAGAGTTAGACTAATGCATGGTTCACTAAATTTTTGATGTCAACTTAAACAGGTCCTGAACAGTTATATTAGTGACAAGGAAATTGTAGAAAACTTTAATTTAGTATGATTTTACAATGACTGTATCAAAGCTTATAATCTTGGATAAATTAATATTTGTTGTATAAATTAATTAATAATTCTATGACAAGAGTACATCTTATAAGTAAGAATGTTGAGACCCATGTCTTGAATAAACACTTGCAGTAAAATGCATGCAAATGTATTCCATTCATAGCAGTAATAGCTGATTATACCTCGGAAATAAAGTATTAAAATTGTACCTGGGAAATACAGTATTGAAATTATACCTGGGAAATAGTGTTAAAATTATACCAAGGAAATGCATTGTTAAAATTATGCCTGGAAAATATAGTATTAAAATTATACCTGGAAAATAACATTATTAAAATTATACCTTAAAAGATAGTATTAAATTATACCTGGGAAATACAGTATTAAAATTATACCTGGGAAATAGTGTTAAAATTATACCAGGGAAATACATTATTAAATTATACCTGGGGAATATGGTATTAAAATTATACCTGGGAAATACAGTATTAAAATGATACCTGGAAAATAACAATATTAAAATTATACCTGAAAAGACTATTAAATTATTCCTGGGAAATAAGTGTTAAAGTATACATGAAAAATACGGAATTAAAATGACATCATTGAAAGACAGTATTAAAATTAAACCTGGGAAATACAGATTAAAATTATACATGGGAAATACAGTATTAAATTACATCTGGAACATGCAGTATTAACATTATACCTAAGAATTATATTATTAAAATTATAGTAGGGGAATACAGTATGAAAATTAAACCTGGGGAATACAGTATTGAAATGCTGATTTCTCCAGTGCTTACCCAGATACAGAATTGACTGATAGTCACACAGTAGAGTACTGATAGTCGCACAGTAGAGTACTGATAGACACACAGTAGAGCATGGATAGTCACACAGTAGAGTACTGATAGTCACACAGTAGAGTACTGATAGTCATACTGTAGAATACTGATAGACACACAGTAGAGTATGGATAGTCACACAGTAGAGTACTGATAGACACACAGTAGAGTACTGATAGTCGCACAGTAGAGTACTGATAGACACACAGTAGAGCACGGATAGACACACAGTAGAGTACTGATAGACACACAGTTGAGTATGGATAGTCACACAGTAGAGTACTGATAGACACACAGTAGAGTACTGATAGTCGCACAGTAGAGTACTGATAGTCACACAGTAGAGTACTGATAGTCGCACAGTAGAGTAGGATAGCTAAAACTATTACTGTCAAGTTCATTATCTCAACTGCTTATTGACCATAAATTAACAGGGTGCTTTTTCATGCATCTTTTGTCATCCGACCATCAATTAGAGCAAGTTTGTTATCACTGCTCCTCCTGAACTACTTGGAGGATTGCCATGAAACTTCACACACACATTAATCCCATGGTCTACTTAGTCCAAATTGAAAATGGTGCCACATGGAACTTCTATATATGTCTGTCACAGCCATCTTGAAAATCTTGTTATTGATTCCCTTCCAGAACACATTGCCTTATTGACATGGGTTTTCACCAAAAGACTTCTTATAATGTCTGGTTGGTCCTAAGTATAAATGGTGCTGATCAGATGTCCAGTATGCAGCCATTAAAAAAAGTCATGGTTTTACTACTTGTTGTAAGTGGAAAGTCATTTTGATATAAGGTTTTCTTCGGAACAGTTCTTACACTGCCTAGTTGGTTCTAATAAAAATGACTAAACCCCCCACTGTGGTGGCTGTCTTCAAAATGTTGTCGCATAAATGGTTGGCTACATCAGCATGAGATTTCTCACCAATTGATTTCTTATTATACCTGGTTGGTTCTAAATGAAAATGGTGACAATCAGTATGGCTGCTATGACAGCTGTCATGAAAATCGTGTTGTCAATTCTCTCGCCCCCCCCCCCCCCCAATGGAGTATCATCATGAACATGGGATTTTCACCAAAACAATTCTAATAATGTATAAAGTGAAGATCATGCCGATCTGATATCTAAAGCTAATTTGAAAATCTTGCTTTTGCTGAAGAATATCAGAGACACTTTCAGCACTCAAAAGTTAAAAAGAAGAAATGGTCTTCTGGTCTTCTTATCAATTCCTGGTAATTCTTTTTGCCCAGTAGAGGGTCATTTCCTTCAAAGAACTCTTGTTTTGTAAAGGGGGAGACATTAAAATACCAGATCCAAATAAGAACAAGAAAAATAATATGTTGCAGATTAGTTATTGATCAGGCTACCTTGATTTGATCCAGGAAAGTCGAATATTTATTTTAGGTATACCTTAATTCTCAGATAAAACTAGTCCAAACAGTTTGTATTTGGAATGTGTCATTATTGATTATTTATCTAACTCAAACATGCTTGGAAAGTTAGGTACCTGTGTTGTAACAATTTCCAAAACACTGGTACCACTTGGATATAAATGTAGGTATACCCATTTCTGTCTTCAGTTGTTGTATGTAAAGTTCACAAGATTAGGAAGTTTCTGAAAGTTGTAATTAGTACAATAGTTTATGCATTGAAGATGGACCTTTGCAAACTTCATGTTTTATTAAATAAATATAGACTGCAATATATATATATATATATATATATATATATATATATATATATATATATATATATATATATATATATATATATACATATACATACATACATATACATACATACACCACTCCCTCGATAACTTGCACCCTGATAACTTGTGAACCGGCTTATAACTCAAGGTTAGGCGTGGATCCCATTTTTTTCTAAACCAGAAATTAAAAATAAAAATTTTATCCCCATTTCTTGAACTTGAAAAACAAATTGATCAAAATTGGTAACTGAAACGTTGATATATTGCTTGTTTTATGGTCAAAAACGGTAGATATGACCTAAAAACTTTAATTACAGTTTTGAAATTATCAGCTTTTAATAAGAAGTCATATAATTGGTTACATTTTCTTTCCAAATGACATCTTTAGTACACCGTAATTAAAGATATTTAAGGAAATTTTGATCAATGAAAATTTCACTTACGCATTGTGTAGGCAGTGCATTAATACAGGGCTCGAATTTAACACAAATTTCTTTGTAGCCAGAAGGACTAGTATATTGAGAAATTTACTAGTTCTGCCGAATCTTTACTAGTCCTGTTCACAAAACAATGTCACACAGCTTTCATGTACGTTTACCGATTCAATTTTAAAGTTCGAACAACCTGCAACAAAACTGGATGTTTTCTGAGTGTTTGTTTTTGCAAATTGCGTACACCAGTTACACCACATAACGTTCCTTTCCTCGTCATAATTCAGCCATTCCGTCTTTTGTCCATTTCTTCTGAAATTTTCCATTACGCTTTTCCCTATCATAAGAATTATTCCTCATCATTCTCATTCAACTTTTGCTTTTTTTTTCTGGTGGCTGAACACCTTCTATCAAATGCCACATTTTGCCTGTCTTATAAGGAGGGAATTGTGCCTTGTTTTGAAATATGAGATGTTATAGTATAGGTGACGCGAATTATTTAAAGCAAGAAAAGGAATGGCACAGTGTCCTTTATATAACTTATAAGAAAGTCAGAGCAAGAAACACGTTTCAAAACACGTCTTTGCCCCCTCCCAAAATTAAATGTCCTCTCCCAAACAAAGACTTAACTTGAGCGGATGTTCTGCATGATCAAAGCAGTGGCTATTGTAAACACTGTTATAAAATATTAGCATCAGAAGATAGTGTTAGTTTCAGCTTGGAAAAGGTGTGTTCCCATCAAATGAAGCCATCTGACACTCGGCGCGTTGTATTTAACAGCTGCAATTACGGTATCATAAGTCATCAGTTTGGTAATTGTTTTTAATTAATCAAACCTCAGTGTATTGTTGAAATTAATAATAAGGCGGAAAATTTTCAAATCTTAGATGCCCATGCTCAGAGATTTTAATTCCCAACAAATGAACAACATTCTGCTTGGATATCTCCACGTGTATTCAATTATTTGTTCATTCTTGTAAGGGAAAAATATAAAAACTATTCTTATCATCATAGAAAAAGTAGTTGTATCCAAAGGATGTGTCAATAACATGATCGTAATAAATTGATCTAATTCTTATAATTATTTCGATGGAAATGTAAAATATGTAGTTTCCTGTTTGTGACTGTTGGAGCGTTTAGGTAGCGAGCAAAAAAAAAAGAACCTTAAACAAAAAAAACTTGCAAACTAATTTCTTTGAATAGTTTTTGCCGTGTTCTTTTGTGTGGTATACCGCTTTGTAGTTTGTTACTGTGGTCGAGTGAATAAAGTGTGATACCATGTCATTTTTTCATTTAATTCATTATCAGATTAATTAGGATCAATTACCAAACTTCTGTTGTTAATGACGGGACCATAATATGCGCTGTTAAGTGAAATGCACAAAATTGGATGGATTCTTGTTACAGAAATACACCTTTCCGAGGCAGAAATTGACTTCATCTTCTCATGCTAATATTTTATGACTCTGTTTACCATGGCCACTGCTTTGATTCTACAGAACATCTGCTAAGTCAAGTCTTTATTAGGGAATGGCATAAACAAATGCTGACTATTGATAACCGAAACTTACTAGCCCATCGGACTATTAACATTATGAAAGTTACTAGTCCAACAGGAAATCTGCTAGTCTCAGGCTAGCGGACTACCGCTAATTTCGAGCCCTGTAATATTTAAAAATGCCAATTAAATAACTTTTAAGTGAAATTTGTGTTTTAATTATATCTTTTAATTCCACTTAAGCGTAATCATCATAAATGCAATGTGTATTTAAACATAAAATGTGTCAATCTACCGTAACAGCTATGTCTGCAAGCGTTTCTCTGAGAACCTAATAAAGTGCCAACCATATTTTGATATGACTTGCAGAAGTATTTGTTGTATTGTTACACTGAATTAAAAGCTGTCCTCCTTTGTATTATCATGTTAATTATGTCTTTTGAATCAAATAAAGGAGGTGGATATATATATATAAACAAAATCAAAAGGCACACAAATCCTACATACCTAAAATCTAATGGCCCTGGTCATATGTCAGGTGAACTCAACTTCATTTGATCAATCGAACACTGTTATACAGTTTATTGTGTATGTAACATAAACCACTCTTTCATAACTGTGATCAAATATTGCAAGGCAACCTAGCAAAATGAATACTTAGTAAAATAAAGAGCTTTGTTTCACAGATACGGACCATTGTGGGCAAGCCATTTTCAGAGAATTTCTGAACTGGCACTTAGAGATATCCTCAAGGATGAGAAGAAGTTTCACTATTACTTTCAATGAAATCACGACATCAATATTATACTAATTGAATAATACAAAAATTGAGTTTCGACATAGGCTATTGTCAGTTGAAATGAATGTCAGTAGTTTTTGAGAAAAAAGGAATCTTGTTTGGTGGAATATCAATTGATTGTCTAGTTTCTGGCTACTTTGACTTCCAACTTGCTAGTACACTATTTAATACCACCCTGGGAACCAGACTAATCAACAAAACAAAAAGCAGTGACGTAATAGACATGTTTTTGCTTACACGTGATGGTTGTTGAAACCAGTCGGAATGATCTTTCACATATGGGACATTTTGAAAATAATGTTACTTATCCAGAATAATGAACAACTTCATTAGAAAAAGCGCATTATTAACAATTATTATTGGTGTGATTGTAAAAAAAGATTCGGTCATTTCCTACCCACCCACCCTGGTTATCTCTATGTATAAGCAGACTTTTTCAATTTTTGGAGGACCCTCAATAACTCGCGCCCTCGCTTGAAGTGCGATCTATGTTTGTGGACCCAGTTGTGTGCAAGTTATCAGAGGAGAGGTGTATATATATATATATATATATATATATATATATATATATATATATATATATATATATATATATCCTAAAAGCTCAAATCACCAACAGGTCTGTATTAATTAATTGGCAACAACAAAATCATAGAAAACAGGGACCCCAAGAAAATTGGTGAAGTAACAGTAAGGTAACAAATTATGAAATCTTATTGCCCAAATCATTTAAAGAGTTCCTAATACAAAGCCTGGGAGTTTATTTGAGTACAATGAAAATCCCAAAAATGAAACACATTATCATCATTAGATAAATGAAACATTATACAGTATGTGGAGATGTAGAATAGGGACATTCCGTTAGCTCATTAAGAAGGAAAACTTTTTTATATTTTTTGCTATACTACTGAATATCACTCATTTATATTTTAACTTCCTGTCGGCTTTCTCTGCCAAACATGTATATGAAATGAACATATTTCCATGGCAGTGTTTAAATGTATAAAGAATAAATACAGTAGTTAGCATAACATTCCATCTGTGTGCACCGAATGAATTGTACATTACTTATTTATGTAATGACTTCCTTTTGACTTTTCTAAGTCAAGTACTTTAAATGACCATGAACTTTGAGTTCAAACGTCTACTTGTGTAAATAATAAAAACAGCATTTACTGTAATATCCACTTGGTGCAGTTAAATTTTTATTTGGTTATATTTTGAGAGAAAGTGTTCATTTATGGGTAAGTCATTGTAGCAGTGAGAATGTTTGCTCAGTGACATCCAGTAGTAAAGACCATATTTCAGCACACAATAGGCTGGCTATACATGGTGGCCAGTATTAATGGTAAAAACCCCGGAAAGAACCACTGATCCACAAGGAGCTTCAGAAGAGTGTTAAAGTTGCTAGAACTGATAGTTGTGACAGTGGCCAAGTTCAAGAAAGCATGTTATGCCTGGCTTAGTATTTGGAATAAAACCTTTACTTGTACATATAATTAAATAATATGATATTCATACAAGATATCAATTTTAATACATAAAATATTTAAAGAATTACAAATAATTACAAATCAATAAAACTGACGAAGTTTTATCTTGCTTTGTAGCCACCTCAGGTATGCCCAACATGCTTCAGGGAAGTACAGCAAATTTTGCTCGTGGGACTCATATTTTTACGAAAATAGGAGTCCTGGACTCTTGTTTTAAAATCCCAGCGAGACCTGTGGTCAAGTGTGCTGATTGCTAAAAAAGCAGGTTAATAAGACAATGAATTTCATTGGCTGATAGAAATGTCTCACTGATTCTTCTTAGCTTGGGCACCAGTCAGGACTATCTGATTAATGATAATTAATAGAAAATGTAAAGAGAAGAGGAAATCTTCAGTAAATGCTTCTGCATTTATTTCAGTTAGCATGTATCAGAAGGAAAAAAATGTCCAACATATATTCTAGAAGGAAATGAATGTTCAAGCATGAAGAATTAAAATCCTTGTTTTTAGCACCACTGGTCATGGACCATAAAGCCTTTAGGATGGCCTGTTGTCCATCATCGATTCATGTTTTTGGCACAATATTAATATCGGTTCTTCTGCTAAACTAATTGGAGAATTGCCATGAATCTTTACACACACATTCATTCCAAGGTCTCATTGTTCCTAAATGGAAATGGTGCCACTTGGACATCCAGTATAGCTACCCAAGTGGCTATCTTGAAAATCTTGCTTTTGGTATTTCACCTGAATGAAGGGTCCTAAAGGCAAGGGCTATCACCAAAAGATGCATAGTTGGTCCAAAAAAATACTGCTGATTTGACAGCCAATATGGCTGCTGTAAAAAGTATGTATATTTACTCCTCCTGAATGGAAAGTCATGTTGCCTTGATGTTTTGACCCAAAGACTGATGTTTAGATGGTACTAAATGAAAATTGTGCTGGTCCGATGTCCAGTGTTTGGCCATCTTGTAAATCTTGTTTTTGCTTATCTTAAATAGAAAGTCATTTTGGTGTAGGGTTTTCATCAGAAGAGTTATTATGTTGTCTATTTGGTTCAAAAGAAGATAACTAAGTCCTCAATATGGCCACCCTGGTGGCGATCTTGAAAATATTATCTTCTGAATAGACTGCTGATGATAAGTTGATAACTTGTTGGCCCTAAATGATGATGGTGATAATATACATCTGGTTTTGCTGCAATGAAGGCTGTCATGAAAATCATGCTGTCCTACTTCCCATGATTGGGTGATCATGAAATGGGTTTTTCACCCAAAAAACTTCTAACGATGTCTGCTTTGTCTGTAATCAAAATGGTACACTCTAACAGCCAATATTAACACCACAGCCACTTATTTTTTAAAATCTTGTTGACACTGAAGAATATCAGAGATGTTTCAACACTCATCATTTTAAAGAAGAAATGGTCTTACCTTGAATTTTCTTTTTGCTCATTAGAGTGTCAGTTCTTTCAAGGGACTCTTGTTTCATAAAAGGGGCAACATTAAAATACCAGTTTAAATATGAATGACAGATACTTTTCAGAGTTTGATAGCTATGTGCCCTGAAGCAGTTGACTTGAAATAATATGTTGCAGATTAGTTATTGATCAACTTGCCCTTATTTGACCCTCTCCGAGTTAAGTCCAACATTAAAAATTTAGGTGTACCTTAATGCTCAGATAAAACTAGTCCAGACAGTTGGAATGTGTCATTATTGATCTGTTATCTTAGTCAAAGAAGTTTGGAGAGTTATGCACTCAGTTGTAACCATTTCCAAAACACTGGTTACACTGAATTATAAAAAGATGTATACCCTATTCTGATCACAAATCTTTTGCAGTCTATCATAAGAATAAATAAATAAATAAATTGTATTTCTGATGTTATGCCACATTATACTGTGAATTCATTTATTTTGTTTCACATCAAAGTTTGCCATTTTTTTTTATAGAGAGGGCATTTTGATGGGTATTTAAATTGTGACTTTGGGAATGAAATACTCTCTGCACAAAGATCATTGTTGGGGTTTAAATTTTTTGTTGTTTTTGGTAATCACAAAATCAGTGAAAATGGGGATCACAAGAAAATTGATGAAGCAACAGTACACTGACAAATAATCAAATCTAATGCGCAAAACCTTCAGCAATTCCTAGCACCAAACCTAGAAGTATACTTAAATAAAATAGTGCTAATCCCAAAAATGAAACATGGTACAGTATGTGCAGGTATGCAAAAAGGACATTCTATTAATAATTTGGGGGATTGGTGATGTATTACTAGCCAGTTCCTCCCTACTTCTTGACACAGTAAATTCGATGAAAGAATAGTTTTGGTTCTTTGTAAAATGCTGCTTATGCCGCTAAAATTGAATATCACTCATTTATATTTTAATTTCTTATCGGCTTTCTCTGCCAGATACATGTACGTGAACATATCTTTCAATGTCAGTGTTTACTTGTATAAAGAATAAATGCTATATTTAACATAACATTCCCTCTGTGCACTGAACAAACTTTACATCACCTATTTAGGTAATAACTTCCTTTTGACTTTTCAGGGTTAAATGCTTTAAATGTTCCCTCTGTGCACTGAATGAACTTTACATCACCTATTTAGGTAATAACTTCCTTTTGACTTTTCAGAGTTAAATGTTCGTGTTCTGTCAACGTCAGCATAATATCCACTCAGTGCATTGAATTTGTATTTGGGTATATTTTGTGAGGCTGTGTCCATTTCAGGCTGCGTTATGTTATTGTATGGCTGACCCTTATTTATTATTTTTGGACAAAAGAATATTCCTTCATTGGCATCGTGTAATAAAGAACCCACCCAAACATTAAAAGATCATCAAAGCTGATTGTGTGACTTGCTGAATCAAGCACACCCCAATCTGGCATAGTGTGCACCAAAAAAACATAAGACAGTCAATTTCATTGGTTGAATGCATGACCATTATGTCATTGGGTTTTCAACCAGAAACTTCTAATGATATCTGCTTTGTCCATAACAAAATGGTGCCATTTTGACATCCAGCATGTACACCACAGAAGGTAATATCTTGTTAACACTGAAGAATATCAGAGATCATTCAACACTCAGCAGTTTAAAGGAAGAAATGGTATTGTCTTGAATTCCTGGTATTTATATTCACTCAGTAGAGCATCAGTTCATTCAAGGGACTCTTGTTTCTTAAATGAGTGACATCAAAATACCAGTTTTCGATATGAATGACAAATATTTCAGAGTTTGATAGCTGTATTAATTGACTTGAAATAATATGTTGCAGATTAGTTATTGATAAATCTGCTCTGATTTGATCCTCTCTGAGTAAAGTCAAACATTAGAGTTTAGGTGTTGATTAATGCTCAGATAACACTAATACAGACAGTTGATACCTGCATGGAATGTGTCCTTATTGATCTAGCTCAAGTTTGGAGACTTATGCACCTGAGTTGTAACCATTTCCAAAACTCTGGTTACACTCAATTATAAATGGTTTTATACCCCTATCTGATCACAAATAGCAGTCTTTCATAAGATTAGGAACTCTCTAAAAGTTGTAATCAGTACAAAAATTTGTGTATTGAGTTAATGTGTTGAATATTTAATGATTGTTTCTGCAAACAAACATATTGCACACTTTGTTTCCTGTTCTGATCACTTAAGAAATTATTATTTGGGTGTATTTTGTTAGTCAGTGTTCATTTTAGGATGTGCCATTACACTGTGGACCTTTAGCTTTCATTTTAACACAAGAAATTTCCTTCTGTGGCATCCTGTTAAAAAAGACCCCAGAAATGAAAAAAATTGGGTGAATTTAGACATATTAGTTGCCAAAGAAGCATATGCTTTGGCATCGATTAAGAGCATGTGATTGAATGGACAGAAAATGTAAATTGAAGGTGAATCCTTCAGCAAAAATACTGCTGCATTTATTACAGTAGCACACACATATTGGAAGATAAAGTCTTGAATGCCAAAATGTTCTAAATTTGCTTCAGCATGAGACACTATATGGAGGATTTTAAACTTTACACACTTATTCATAGTAAGGTCTAGTTGATTCCCAAGGAAAATGGTGATGCTCAGATATGAACACCAAAATGATCATCTCGAAAATATTTTTTGTGTTAATCCTTTTGAATGGGTACTCATTGTGTAACAGGATTTTACCTGAATGGATGCCTGAATTAGATGACAACACAAACACAATATAATGCAGGATGGAAGTTTATGAAATGAATTAATATATGCATATTCTCTACAACATATACAGTGCGATTCTTTTGAGCTCTAAACATACGACTCATTCGATTACTTCACACAAACATTTGTTATTTGCGAATGAATTTGTGACTTTATGAAACCTTATGAGATACAAAAATAATTCATAAATAAAAATGTGATTCATATATTCAAAAAAATTGTAGACACATGAAAACCAAGATGTGATTCGTATAATCTCATGTAATAAAGGTAAGATTCATATAATCTCATACAAATAGGTGTAACTCAATTGTACTTGTATGTACTCAATTGAAACACAAGGTATGTTCCATGTACTCACTTGAAACACAGCATAATCAATTGAAACAAACATGATCAATTGTAATAAACATAACAATTGTATCAAACAATTCTGACTCATATAGTCGTTTGTACAGCATGTACGATTCAAAACTAAGTATGACTCATTTAAATACTTGTAAACCTTGTAAATGAGATATTTTGACCTGTTTCACTTGTCCATTGTTAAACCTCACTTCTCCGGAATTCTTGGGTTTGCCTGCACTTCTATTGGCCATACAACCCCCTTCATGAATCCACCATGCGCACAAGTTTACAGATGAACACTTCCATCCTTGTATGGCCTTGATGGTCACACATGATTCCATCCCCATACAGACAGACATACAAACAGCCAGACTGACAGCCTGATACACCCGCACACAGCTAAAATAAAACCAAACTGGTCGTAATAACAGGTGCGGAATTAGATCTGTAAACACATGCTACTAAATTAAACTCTTAATAGCAATTTGTAACAGTTCAAAAGTTCATAACGTTTCAAATCCAAGTAGTGATAAAAGCAACATTTCATGCTACATCAGTAAAACTGAATATGCTTTACATATTTGCAAATAAAATGTAACACTTACCCCTTTGGCTATAGAATGAAATTGAGAAAGACCTGCCAACTCTTATGATTTTGCTGTAAATCTTATGAAAATTACCCTTAAATATGAACTTACAGCATACAAGCAAAAAGTACAGAAAAATAGATTATTGCTGAAAAATCTGGATAATTGGTTCATCTGTGTTTTATTTGGATCATCTTAGAATTAGTGAAATTAGTCGGGGAACCGGACGAACTTTACAGCAGCACCTCAGATGCCTTAAACTGCACCTATTTGTTCATGTGAAGCATCTGCATGATCAAACTGTTGATTATATAATTTTTTTAAATGGCATCCAGAAAGCGATGCATGTTTAAGATGAAAGGGAAAATAAGCTGATAGAAAAGTGTTAATAATCAACACAGAAGAATAAAAAGAAGTATTCAGATTTTTGTGAATAAAAGCTGGAAAGGATTCCCATTACATTTGTTGAACATCACGTGCCAATTTGAGTATGTCTAGTGGTGGGAGATATGATTGCCATTGTCATGTCAAATGAAAATGAATTTCCAAGAATTGTCAAGTTGAGATACATGTCAGTAAGCCATTGAGTTGCATATGGTTTGAACTATAGTTTGTGCAACTGTACTAGTGGTAAATAAAGTCTACGTGTACTTTACAAACTTTTCAGTTAAACATAATGTCTATCGTCAATGCATCAAACTTTTAATTATGTTTTCCAGCTTTACCATAGCAGTTATTGATATTTTGTTACACCTTACTGAAAACTGGTCAATCTTAAGGAAAAAAAATCAGTTAACTTAATGAGATGGACTCCTCAGGGTTGACAGGTCTGGAGAGCATACACTCCTTGACAAGTTCCCAAATGACCAATGTGTTGATTAGAACAGAAACTTGCCTTAATTCTACAGGAAAATGAGTATTAGCATGGGTAAAATACCCATGCATATCATTCTTTTTGTGTCTCTTACCGCAAGTGATTTATGACATGATGCATGTTAGATCAGTAACTTAACTAGAAAAACAATTATCCACCCTAGGTAACATTTTGTACATGTACAACGAAAATGATTGAATCATTCTAAGGCGAAACCATGCTATTTCTTGCCTTATTCTGTGATATATTGACATGGGCTTTTCACTCAAAGATGCATAGTTGGTCATAAATGAAAATAGTGCTGTTCTGACATCCAGTGTGGCAGCCATCTTGAAATTCTTGTTTTCGATACTCCTTCAGAACTGAAGGTATCATATTGATATGGGGCTTTCACTGGAAACTTCGTATGACACCTAGTTGCTCGTAAATGAAAATGTTGCCAATCTTATCTCCAATATGGTCACCATGGTGGCCTTGAAAATCATCTTCTTAAGTGTTCCATGTTATCAAATTGAAAAGTTATAACAACAGATTTTATGTCAATCAGACTTTGGATTCAGCAGACTTTATTTTAGTAAGAATAGATGATTTAAACCAAGTTGGTCATGCAGCTTTGTGTTGATGATACCTTGTATAGTTTTAATTTCAAGCATTCCGTAGTTTCAGTTCGAACAGATAAATTATGGCCCCTTCTGACTGCTGTTCACAACACACAGAAGTTGTGTTGTGAAAAGTCAGCAGGGGCCATAACTTTTCAAGTCAGATTTATCATACACCTTTATAAAAATGAGACTTTTGATCCCTGGTTGTTCATTATCCTTGTGCAATTTCCATTAATTAAGAACCAAATGTATGTCCCTGTATACAGATGGTTAGAAAGATAGAGATGAGGGAGGAGCTGCCATGGCAACACGCTATTTACTAGATACCTTTAAAACATGACATACATGTTTCCTTGTTTTCTATCCAGTACCAAGTAGAGAGGGCAGAAGTTCAAGAAAAAGACAAAAGAGACGTGAACTTGTAAGCAAGGCAGCTGATGCTGAGTTGGCAGAAATAAATCTGGAACAGCAGATGTTGGAGCTAAAACTCAAGCAGCAGAAACAGACAGCCATATCTGTAGGGCATGCTTCCATTCAGAAAAAGTCCAAATCTCCTTCTCCACATAGAACACAAGTGGTCACCCTGAAAGTGAGTCTTTTTTATTTTCATTTATTAAAAGCAATTGTTCAGGTTCCAGCATCATGTAAAATATGCACATAGTAGTTTGTATTTTTGCATGAGATGGCTTTGATGAGGAATAGCTTGGTGTTTATATTAGTTGCACATAGGTTCATTGTTGTAGAAGAGGGCCATATCTCATTAAAAACAACTCATGGAGCAACTGTGGCTCAGTGGTTATTTTGTCAGACTTGTGGCTATGGGGTTATTATGACAGACTTGTGGCTCAGTGGGTTTTTTGGCAGACTTGTGGCTCAGTGGTCATTTTGTCAGATTTGTGGCTATGGGGTTATTATGACAGACTTGTGGCTGAGTGGGTTTTTTGGCAGACTTGTGGCTCAGTGGTCATTTTGTCAGACTTGTGACAGAAATGGTGTAGGTTCATATCCTCCTGGAAGATCAGCCTAGGTCAGTTATTGTGGTATGCCCTCGAATTGCCTCGGGTTTAAATGACCTACTTGTTTTGCTGCTTTGTAAAATAGCAACAAAAAAACCCACTTCCATCCCAACAAATTTAGATTAGTTGCATGAACAAATATAATCAGGGCTTTTTTTTAGTCATAAAAAGTTCACATGATATATTTGAAAGGAGTTTGTGACAATGGTTTCACTTTAGCTGTGAAGGAAATAATTAGAATTGTGTCTGTAAAACATGCAGATACTTTATGTCCAGCCCAAAGATATTCAAAACTAGAGAAAAAGTGGGAAAATTGCTGTTGTGGCTTGATTACGTCATCTGATTATGTATGCAACATACCTACTAAATTTTGTTTGTCTCCCTTACATGATTATGTTATATTATGCATGCAACATACCTATTAAATTTCATTTGTCTCCCTTGCATGATTATGTTGTATTATGCATGCAACAAACCTACTAAATTTCATTTGTCTGCCTTACATGATTATGCTATATTATGCATGCAACATACCTACTAAATTTCATTTGTCTCCCTTACATGATTATGTTATATTATGCATGCAACATACCTACTAAATTTCATTTGTCTCCCTTGCATGATTATGTTATATTATGCTTAAAAAAAGGTTTTGTTTGTGAAAAAGTTACTAAAGGTTAAAAAAATCTTCTAATTATTTTATGCTAGGCCGTGAATCAATGGATTTTCCATGTAAAATGATTGTGATCATTCACTGGAGTGAATTAGGAGAAATTACTAATGCTACAAATGAGATACACTTTAAATGAATAAATAAACATTGTCTGCTTACATATTTTGATGTGAAGAGATGATGGTACAGCGCAATATGGCATTTTGCATCATGATTTGTATACAGTCCTGAACATTGATGAAAATGAAGAACAAAATCGTGTTTTGCCTGAAAACAACAAAACAGTCTTTGTGGACGATGATTTCTATCGTGCAGATATGGATTTTGATATTTTAACTAAAGTGGTGGCCTTGTCATCAGCTATATATATATAGCCAACCAGAGAAATGCATCGCTTTTTAAACTAATAGTTTAATAACATTCTGTTATATATACTGTTCTGTAGAAGTGCGCCTTATAAATGAAATTCACAATATGATTAAATAAAAGAATGTTATTAAACTATGAGTTTATTTATCTATTTATGCTGTTGAATTTATAAAGATTGACTGTTTATTTCTTTTAATTTAACAAAGCCTGAACCGAATTATAATTCACAGATTATACAGTTTGCACATGGTTTTTATTGGTTCGTACTTTGTTGAATTTTAAAAAATAATCCTTATATTGTGAACAAGATGACAGTGTTATGGACCACCTGGCAACAGTCCGGTATTTTCTGCTTCATGTTTAAGAAAACTTAACGTCAGTGATGCAATCACATAACTAACTTAAAATCTAAGTACGTTGACATGTAAATATTGCAGCAGTGTGCCTCAGTTACATCTAAGTCACAATGATTTAAATATCACTGTGATATGCCTCAGTCACATCTGAGTCACAGTGATGTAAATATTGCAGCAGTGTGCCTCAGTTTCATCAGTCACAGTGACTTGAATATTACAGCAATATGCCTGTTACATCTAAGTCACAATGATGTAAATGTAACATATGAATATTCCACAGCTATATTTAAGTCACAATGATGTAAATATTGAATCCATATGCCTCAATTACATAAAAGTCACAATGATGTACACAGTGCATCTGAATACACCTCAGCTGCACATAAGTCACAATGATGTACACAGCGCATCTGAATACATCTCAGCTACATTTAAGTCACAATGATGTACACAGTGCATCTGAATACACCTCAGCTATAGTTAAGTCACAATGATGTACACAGCGCATCTGAATACATCTCATCTACATTTAAGTCACAGTGATGTACACAGTGCATCTGAATACACCTCAGCTACATTTAAGTCACAATGATGTACACTGCATCTGAATACACCTCAGCTATAGTTAAGTCACAATGATGTACACAGCGCATCTGAATACATCTCATCTACATTTAAGTCACAGTGATGTACACAGTGCATCTGAATACATCTCAGCAACATTTAAGTCACAATGATGTACACCTCAGCTACATTTAAGTCACAATGATGTACACAGTGCATCTGAATACTCCTCAGCTACATTTAAGTCACAATGATGTACACAGCGCATCTGAATACATCTCAGCAACATTTAAGTCACAATGATGTACACCTCAGCTACATTTAAGTCACAATGATGTACACAGTGCATCTGAATACACCTCAGCTACATTTAAGTCACAATGATGTACACTGCATCTGAATACACCTCAGCTATAGTTAAGTCACAATGATGTACACAGTGCATCTGAATACACCTCAGCTATAGTTAAGTCACAATGATGTACACAGCACATCTGAATACATCTCAGCAACATTTAAGTCACAATGATGTACACCTCAGCTACATTTAAGTCACAATGATGTACACAGTGCATCTGAATACTCCTCAGCTACATTTAAGTCACAATGATGTACACAGTGCATCTGAATACTCCTCAGCTACATTTAAGTCACAATGATGTAAATATTGCAGCAATATGCTTCATTTGTGTCTGAGTCACATTGAGTAGTAGCTAAATTTGGATATCAAAGTATTATTCATTTACAAGAATATTTTTTTTGCAGCTCCAGGGCACCGTGGTACAGGAGTCAGGCTTAGCAAAAGACCAGAAGAAGGGCAGCAATAAGAAAGATATCACTAATCAGCCAGGCATTTTGAAAGCAAATCCCAAAGATATACAGGGCAGTGGCAGTGGCAAGAAGTCAAAACAGCCAATTGCCCTTGATATTGGGGCCATGATTGATGCATTGGAGGTATATTATAAACTCTGGATTTATTTAGGTAATATGACCAGTCACTTTTATCTGGTCAGCAGATATGATAAAACTCGATAAATAGGTTTATATCATCATGATCTTAGGTGGTTTCATTTATGAGCAAGAAACTAGGCCAGTAAATTATAGCTTTATCTTTGAACATTTTGTTTATGAAGCTATAGCAAATTAGATCAGATAAACATGCTATAAGTTGTGTTCTTGCAAATACTTAATTAGGTGTCTTCTTTGATATATGCACATTGGTATTTTTAGATGCAGTGACTCAAATTTGTATGCCTATCAGTTTGTTTTGAATTCTGTTCATGCCGTAAAGCTAAATATATTTTCAAAGCATAAAAGTGGGGGCATGTAATAAATACAGTCCTGCCAACTGTAATAATTTACCATAAATGTTATGAAAATGACCCATAAAATACAAACGTACAGAAAAAGCACAAAAATTACTCAGATTTTTGGGGATATTGGCTTCTGTGTTTGATTTGGATCCAGATTTCATATTAGATTCAGTGGAGTTATTCAGGGAACCAGACTAACATTACAGGAGTACATAAGATACTTTAAACTGCATATATATATTTTTTTTACTGCAGAACGTTTGCATGATCAAGCTTTTGCTTGTAGAATTTTTTTTAAATGGCATCCAACAAGCTATACATGTGCCAGACAAAAGGGACAATACGCCTCTTAGAAAGTATAATAGTCAGTACAGAAAAATTTAAAGGAATATTCAGATTCTTGGGCAGAAGAGCAGTAACTATGTTTATTGGACATCATGTGTTGATTTGAGTGTCTCATGGCAGGAGAGATGATTACCGTTGACAAGTGAAATTGAAAAAAATCAAAGGATTATATTCTTTTGAGAGATCCAGAAGCCATTGAGCTCTATTGGGTTTGGAACTGCAATTTCTGAATCTAAATTGGAGGTAATTAAGGTTTAAGTGTACTTTACATACTTTTTAATTGAACATAATGTTTACCGTCACTGCATCAGTCTTGAATCACACCTCTGAATATTTTATATGCATGTTTTCCAACTGGACAATATCAGTACATGATATTTTGTTACACCTTACTGCAAACTCGTGTAACTTGTAGAAAGATTGAATGCCTTACTGATGTCTTGTTAGGGATGACAGATCTGTTAATACAAAACTGCATTTGTGTTTTGTTATAATTTGAGGAGAGAAAAAATAATATAGCTTATGAATACATTTCAGTTTGATGGCCTCAGAGTATTACTACACCTTATCAAAACTCATTCCTTCCTCCAACTTGGAAAACACATGATTTTCAAGATGGCCACTGTGTTGGTCATATTGGATGTCAAGTCAGAACCATTTTCATTTAAGACCTTCTTGAAACAAGAAGCATCATATGAAGTCTTTTGGTGAGAAGTCCACTTTATGTTTAGGTGGAGTTGTGAAAATGAGTTTCGAGATTGTGACCATGATGACCAGGTCAGGACAAGTTGTATTTAGGACCAGATTGAGATCATAAGGTTTTTTTTTGTGTGAGTGAAAATCCTATGTTAATTGATTAATATGTTAATTGATATGGCCATCCATGTAAGAGGAGTAGCAATAACAAGGTTTTCAAGATCAGATTTGTACTATTTTATTTAGGACCAGCTAGACATTGTAAGAAGTCTTTTGGTGAAAACCCACCTTGATATGACCATACATTC
The DNA here is from genome assembly GCA_028554795.2 of Sinohyriopsis cumingii. Lineage (NCBI taxonomy): Eukaryota > Metazoa > Mollusca > Bivalvia > Unionida > Unionidae > Sinohyriopsis > Sinohyriopsis cumingii. The sequence continues at coordinate 363,025 of JAPYKE020000125.1, read as the reverse complement.
AGACATAGTAGCAGTAACATTTTCAAGATGGCTGCCAGGGTAGCCAGCCATCTTGGATATCAGGTCCATGTGATTTTCATTTGAAGACTAACTGTTTATCATAAAAAGTCATTTAGTGAAAATCTGATGTTGATATGACCTTTCATTCAGGAGGAATTGAGTTTAGATTTTTAAGGGGCCACTTTTGGGGCTATCTTGGATCTTTGAGCAGCACCATTTTCATTTAGGACCAGCTAGACCAAGTGATGAATGTGTATACAAAGTTTCATTGCAGTTTTCTAAGTAGAGTAGGAGGAATAGTGATAACAAACTTGTGTAAATGGATGGATTATGGACAACAGATGACTGACAGACGAAAAATTATCCCGTAAGCTCCTCTGTCTATGGTTTTCTGGTCTATGATGGCGTAAACATGGGGTTTTCACTAAAACACTTCGTGCAATATTTAATTGGTTCTGAATCATGAATGCTGGCGTAGACGTGGGGTTTTCACTAAAAGACTTTGTGCAATATTTAATTGGTTCTGAATCATGAATGATGGCATAGACATGGGGTTTTCACTAAAACACTTTGTGCAATGTTTAATTGGTTCTGAATTAAAATAGTACAGATTCTAAAGACATGCATATCTGCATTTTTTGTACTTCATTGAGCTTGTGAATACAGAGACATCTACAAATATACAAATGAAATTTGACTACTTTGTAGTTAGCTGCTTTCCAGTGAACAGGTGGATGGTCACGACTGGGACATCTATTGTAAAGTCAAGACATGTGTTTTCAGCTGTTCTGGCTTGTGAGCATGATAACAACCAATTATGAATTGACTTTTATCAAACCCAGATTGTGGACACATCTGATGAATACACTGAACAATGCAACTTAAATAATGCTTGGTCCCCCCCCCCACCAAATATTAATGATAGATTTAACTAAACATACCAGATATCATGTTCAGTGTGAAAGGTTTAGGACAAAGAAATTTGTACTGAACTCACATATATCTTGTGAGCATGCTGACTCAAGGTACATTAGAGCTTCTCAGGAATATCAGAGATAATTTAAAAATTCACTATGTAAAGGGATATGATTCAAATTTTAATTCTCAGAGGACATAATTACCCTCAGAGTAATTACCATCCTTGATATAATTTGACAGCTGTCAATAGAAAATGATTTAAAGTGTATTTGTTTACATATTTCTTTTCAAAATGTTGTAAGAATGATTTTTATTACTTCTCTTTAGAGATAAATATGAAAAAAGAGTTAAAGAAGCTAAAAATCATATTACCAGTTTCTTGAGGGATACTTGTATTTTATTATGAAAAGAAACATGATCGTCAATATCATACAATATATGTTATGAAAAGAAACATGATCGTCAATATCATACAATATATGTTCAGTCCTTGGAACCTGTTTAATGTATAGTATTGTCCTCATTCTCAGACCTATCATTATCTCAGCTCTTAGATATTCTTAAGTGCATGCTAGTACATTGTTGATAAAAACAAATATCCCCAATTATGGTCAGTTGCTAATATTGGGCAGGTTGATGAAAGCAGGTATTTATGTGCTTCAAGTTTTCTTTACTGTGCAGAATTTATTACCTTATTTTTTCACATTTTCAGATGAAGAAAGATCAGCCTCAACCTAAAACAGAACCAAAAGCTCTTAAGAAAGATGAGAAGGTGCGTATAGGTTTTGAATCTAAATTAGCAGGAACCTGCATCCTGTGTTTGTTCATCAGACATCATATATCATCTTCAGGGTACCCAAAGTAATAACTCTTGTAGTTGAAAATTATCCCTTTAGAATATGGTTGTGTTGAAATTTATTCTTGGCCCTGCAGACTTTTATTCAGATGAAAAATTCTTTGATAATTTATACAAATATATCAGTTTCCAGCACTATCACTTGAAGTAAAAGAAAGGGAGCTTGCAGATTTGAGTAATATAATGCATTTACCGAGTTTAAATTGACAAAACACTTATTTTACTTTTAGTTCACCTTGTGGGTCAATGATTTCACACTAGTTAGTATGACATTTTTGATGCCAACACTATGTGAAGAAAAGATACTTATCATGAATACATGTTTTACATGTACAAGAAATGCTTTGCATAGGTCGAAATGTGTGTGATATCAGAAGTCTGTCAAACCTTTATTAGCTGATGGCCATTTTGTTATGTATTGTTAATATGATATTTGAAATTCAGGTACAGTTGATTGCTTGTGAACTTTGAATACTTTTCCAGGTCAATAAATTCTCACCACACAACATTTTGGATGCAAGTGCTCCAGTACAGAAGAGAGGAAAGGAAAGGGAGATTCCCAAACCTAAAAAACCAAGTCCTCTGAAGAAAGTAAGTACCATTTAGTTGATAGTATAACTTGACACCCCTCCAGTTGCAAATAGTTTAGACCCATCTGTGCCAGAGTGTCTGCTATCACATGACACATTTAGTGCCAGCAACTTTTCTATCGCAGGATATGCCCGAATACCTGCCATAAATCAGACATGATTTTTCTCCATTTTAAAGCAGAATTCCGCTTTTCTCCTAACTTGAATCAGATTTTTCTTGATATAGTCAATTTTATCATCTCCAATCCAGTTTTAAAAAAACGGTCTGTCTGGTCCCATTTTGCAACAACCCTTGTAAATTATTTGTTCCATGTATTAGTTAGCACATGACTCTCATAAAGAGTATTCTGATTGGTCAAAGGTTCTAATTCATCCCGTGACTCTTCATGTAATGGAAACTGATGGCAATGGAAAGAAGAAGCATGCTTGCAAAACATGGTATCCCAAGGGTTTAAAAACAAAAAATGGGAATGGCTGGAGCGAAAAGTTGATAAAAAATTTAGTTGGTCAGTTTATAAGAAAACTGAACGCTAGAGGACTGGCATTTTGTGACCTCTGCAAGAAAGATTATGGTAATCACAGTTGGAAAAGTTTGGAACATCACCTACAAAAGAAGCTCCGTACGAAAAAATTGAAGCTCAGAAGGCATCTGAAAAAGTGTAATTAATTACTATAAGAAGAAAGTTTTCGTGCATGAGGGAACATGTAGCCGTCTGTCAGAATATACACACTGCATGTTGCCAATACAAACACCAGCTTGAAAGGAAAAAGGCTCTCATTGAGAAGGAAAAGAAACGATTGCACATTGAACCAAAAAAGTCAGTGGTGACAAAAAGAAATATTTGCCAAAGCCACAAAAAGAACTCGACTGGCATATCAACAGGTTGTGTCCATTGGAGAAAAAAGACAAAAGAATGTATGGGATTATTTAGTACGTAGTTGATGTACTTAGGTGTTTATTTTACAAATTTGTTATGAAAAGAGAGAAGTATAATATATTTGCTGCAAAAATTGACAAATTATTGTGACTTAATTACGATGTGAACACTGACATGCACATGAAATAACTTCAGCAGCAATAGTATTGTGGAACAAATTCATGTGACAATAAATGTTGTTGTTCTTCTTCTTGGGTTTAATGCCATTTTTCAGCACAAGATAGGCTATACATGGCGGCCAGTATAACTGGTGGAGGAAGAACCCTGGAAAACCCAGGGAAGAACCACCGACCCACGAGAAGCTACTGGCAGGCTTTCCCACGTACCCACGCTAGCCGAGCCTTGGACTCGAACCCTCGCAGACAGAGGTGAGATGGCAGTGATCCAGCAATAAATATTGTGAAATTATTGAAGTAAAGTTGAACATTTTTAGAAAGTTTATTAGTTTTTCAAATGATTATTTTGGTTTATTTTATCATCATAAGTTGCACCAGGAGCAGTTTTTTATGAGTGTAAAATGCGTTTTTGGCCGGGGGTCCCTGGACCCCCACCCAGAACAGGGGCACTGCCCATAAGACCCCATTGAGGGAAAAAAACAAAATCCCCTTAAAAATATTTCAAAAAATGTACTACTCTATTTGACATAGAAATAAGTACAGATGATATCAGTCACCAAATGTTCTTACCATCGCTAAAGATGGGAAAAGTTTGAAACAACTTTGTCTTTAAAAAAAAAACACATAATAAAATTAAACCAAATTTGACAGAAAGCATCCCGGTATAAAGGTCTTTCAGGAAATGAGGAAAAAACTGGTGTTGATGTATTTTGAAATACGACTAAAGATATTAAAAAAGAAAAACCTTGTAACAATTGTTTTCAGTCAACAGAATTAGAAAACAATTCCACAGAAAGAATCCTTTTGACCCAGATTTTTTAGACTATTGCCCTTGCATTAAACTGTTAGATGTCAGCCAGTGAGTGATCTCAGTCCATCTTGGGCCTCTTGTTAACATTTTTGTCAGTTTGTATGCACCCATCCACCTATCACTCGCACTTTCATTTCATTTCTGGGCAGAACTCCAAAACTGTTGAAGATATATCTATGAAATTTGGTATTGGACTGGAGTAGAGTTTATTCTTGTACTAATCGCAATTCTTCACTTTCTGTGCCTTTTGCTGTTCAGACTTAATATATTTTACTTACATGATCATCCATTACCTAGATTTTTTTGTTTTCTGGACAGAACTGCATCTTTAAGCTATGAAATTTGGTACACATATTAGAACAGTGATGTATATGTCCCATTTGCTATTCAGTTTCTCAGTTGCTGTATTTTTAACATTTGCTTCCATTTGTTCATTGTCCATCCAGCATTTTTTTTCTTCATGTCTGGAGCAAATTTTGATGCTTATCACTTTATGATATAATACAAAGTTCCTGTGTTTTGGTCTTCTAGCAGATATTTTGTTGGGTTAGGTGATACACATGACACAAGCTTTTTATTTTTTCTTTGATCTCTCTGTTCCTTTATGTATTACACATTAATATAGCTATTGCTGTCTCCATCTGTCTGTCCGTCTGTCTATCCATAATCATTTTCTTTTGTGGAGTGTGGTTCTCATAGGAAAATTGTATAGCAGTGCCCTTTGATTAACGAAATTACCTGCATTCAATATTTTTCAAGTTATCATGAAAGCAAGGTGTGTGATTAGTATAAAAATTGAGCATGGTGGACCATTAGATATTCTCAGTTGGAGTATTTACATATTAGGCAGGCACTGGGGGATATATGTCGGCACTAGATGATCTGTAGTACTGGAATGTTTTATTTGTGTGAAGTTATGACCCTCATTTTATAGAATGATTTAGTCATAGGAGTTAAGTAAATAATAAAGCAAACTTGTAATTTGGCTTACTTGGTTTAGTAATGGGTGTGGGGAGGTTATTTCTTCAAACTATTTATAGGTTTGGTATTACATTGGATCTCAAATATAATTTTTGATCAATTTATAAGTTATTGCATTATAAACATTATAGACATAAAATGTCATTAAAAACATAGCTTCAGTCATGAACATTACAATTTTTTATATTATTTTCATGCCAGGTTATTCTTAAAGAGAGAGAGGAGAAGAAAAGATTGCGTATGCTTGACGGGGAGGGACCTGACAGTGGAGGGTAAGTATATATTTGATTTTGTCCAGCCACCTAAAAGTTTAAAGACTTGTGTAAAAATTCCTTTCCGATGGGGAATGAGGCATCATTGAACCAGCAGTATTATAATTTTTATGTTGGGTGTTTCAAATTGTTTTATTGTGATATAATAAATACCAGGTTATCTTGGCACAGTTTGCAATGAGACATATTAATCTGCCAAGTCCACATTTTTTGTTGGGTTTTTTTCTGGGCAGGAGCACCATAAATACACAAAACGGTTTTGTTCCCAATGATTTTTAGCTCACCTGGCCATTCGGGCTTATGGTATCCATCTCACTTTGTGTCAGAAGTAATTCATCCGTCTGTCGTCAATTGCTTGTTACCACTCAGAAGTAAATATTTCTGATCCAATATGGAGTATGGGCTTTGATGAGATAGATGCATGTATAATTATTGAGATGATCTTGCATCTGATTGGCTGACCTTGTAACCACCTTGGTGACCATATTTCTGATCTAGTTTTGCTCACACTTGGTATCTAAGATTATATTGTTAACATCTCAGATGAATTCAGTGTTGAGCGAAATTCACATGTATTAATTTAGTCTTGGGCTCACCTAGCATGGGTATGTAAGAAACCTTGCCAGTAGCTTCCTGTGGGTCAGTCATTCTCAACAGGATTTTCCTGGGTTCTTCCCCCACCCGTTATACTGACCATCATATATAGCTTACTATGTGCGCATACCACCAAAATTTGGGGGGGGGACAAGTTGGAGTGTGATATGCAATATAACACCAAAATTTTGGGAACAAGTTGGAGTGTGAGATGCACACATAATAATAGGTTAATCTGGCTGAGCTCGTTACCCTATATCTGATAAATTTGATTAAACTTGAAATGTTGGCTTGCATTATCAAGATCTTGGATGGTTTCAATATTGAACAAGATCTGGGAATATTAATATATGGGAAGATCTTTGACAATTTGGATAATTAATGAGATCCATGCCTGCTGATGAAGTGGTCTTGCATCTGATTATCTGAGTTTGTGCTTTTTCTCTGATCCAGTTTTGACCAGACTTGGAATATAGGGGTCAATAATGAAAAAGATTGAGGCATATTAATGAGATAATCTTGCATGTGATTGGTGAGTTCGTAACCATTATGGAAGCAACTATATTTCTCATCAAATTTGCATAAAACTTGGTTATTTGGTTTGTGTCATAAAGGTCATGGATGACTTCGATTATGACAAGAGACTGCATGTTAATTATTCCTTTATTTTTAGAATGAATTTTTATCATGATATAGTAAATTGGGTAAAATCAGCATGTTGGACAGTTTTGGAGATATGATATAGTAAATTGGGTAAAATCAGCATGATAGACAGTTTTGGAGATATGATATAGTAAATTGGGCAAAATCAGCATGATAGACAGTTTTGGAGATATGATATAGTAAATTGGGCAAAATCAGCATAGTTTTGGAGATAGTTTACAATAACACAAATGTCTGCTTAGGGATAAAGTGAAATGGTCAACTGTTAGGTTACATAATCCAGGTAAGTGTTGTTTGACCCAATTGGGCATCTTGGTTTTGCAGCAGCATCCAACAAGATATCTCCATATTTAAGAAATTTGTTAATGAGAAAGTAGCTGGAACAACAAAAATCTTTTTAACTCTGAACATCAGGAGGCCAAATTTATTTTCCATTCTCACAGATCTGTTCATTGTTGCATAAGTATCGATCATTCTTTGTTGTAGGAATTATGTTACTAAATGAAATCAGTATTTAAACCTAAATTTTTCAGTGCTCCAGTTGGAATAGGTGTGGTTGATGCTGAGAGTGATCTGTCTCAAGATGGTAACTATTACTTTGTATAAATTTAGGATACAGTTACTCATATGATGCAGTGGATAGTTCCGACCCATCAATAAAATTAATTTTTTTGACCAATCCAAATTCGTGGCGTGGTTTTCACCATATTTTCTTAAGAACAAGATCAAACTTGATTACTTTCTTATTACATTGCAAGAGAATTTGAAAGATTACACAGAAAATCACTGAAAATTTATCACATAAATGATTTGCCATTGTGCTTGTGGTACATGCAATGCAGATTGTCATTGTCCTGAACAGATTCAGGGGGTGGGGAATTATTTTTTTAATTTTCTCTAGCCAAAAATCAACATGGAAAATTGGCCTGTATTGAAAGTGAAACATTAATTATATTTCATGCACAAAACGTTTCCAAAAGAAGAGCATTATTTGTTCTAGTGTAAATTTCAAATACATTTTTATGCTAATTGTATGCTTATGTTCAAATTGTGTATCATATTTCAGTCAGAATATTGCATGCAATATTGTGTTTATACATGTTATTTGTTGGGGTCTTTCTATTACCTGATATTGGTTTTTAAAAAAATTCAATTTGGAGTATTAGCAACAGCTGCATGGTTGATTGGTACTGGTTGTGTTTTAGCTTACCTAGGCACACACCATTGCTTTGGAAAACTTATAAAACTCTGATGGTCAGGTACCTTCTTAAAATTAAGAAGTTTGAAACCTCTTAGTGACTTGAGTAAGCAAATAATTTATGAACAGTATCCTTGTAATCTGAAAAACATAACATGAAAAAGCCTGTTAGAATTGTTTTACTTAAAGAAATTTAATAAAATGCTGGGGTGTTTGGGATTTTGAAACCATTTCCACCCTTTACATTAATTTCTGAAATTGTCTTAATTCTGTTCAATATCTGTACTTGAAAAGTTGGATTTTGATATTTATTTCAAAATTTTTAATTTAAAGAAATGATTATTATGGAGGTTGTTTTAAAATAAATATTATACTGTACAAGTGATGAAACTGTAAAAAAAATATTTATTTTGCCTTTATTAGGCCCTAAGCTATTGAACAAAAGTGAGCTATGCCATTTATTATATTTGTGTCATGCTGATATCAAATAAAACATGCTTTACAAATTACTGATTTCATAACACCTGCAAAATGTTCCTTGAAACAAGTCATGCTAATTAAGAAAGATAGGTAAAAGCAGATGCAAATATACCTCCTGCCAACATGCCTGCTTATTTCGATGTGCCATTAGTATTTCTTGTTTCTGAGAGATTTTGAAAAATTTAATCTTGCTGGTTTATCAATGATACCCTTCTGAAAAATGTTTATCCGTCAATTGTTGCAATGTATGGAATGTAAAACGCTTCTTAGATCACTCTAGCAACTTTGCATAAATTGTTTATTTAATTTTTTGTAACTTTAATGCTTTTCTTAAACATAATAAAATTTATAATTGATAATCAAATTTTTAATTGTAGAACGTACTTGTTTTTTTATTCTTACCTGACAGTTATACATGTATGATATAAATTTAACAACTACATAACAGAGTTTTTATTTTAAATAAAACAAAAATATTACTGAAGTCCTATTTTAAATTCTGATTTAATTATTAAATATACACCGTACAAGGACAGAAAGATTATGTTACTTTGCTCTCTTCTAGTAAAATGATGTTAGGATACTTGTTTTTTTTTCTTATAAATTGCCTGCAACATGCTTCACCTCATTTTCACTATCAAAAATCATAATTTCATGGAGATAACCCTATGTGTAGTAGCTCAAGCCTTTCTTTAACACAAGATCTGAAAGACTTGCAGTCAAGTAGATAAGTTTCAGAAACATTGTGGAGAATATTTTCCAACGAATGTGTTGCTGATGATGCTGAATCCGCTGTTTTGACAATAGCTTGTGAGCCAGAGCAACAGTAACTAAGTGGGTGGAGCTTATTGTTTGATATTGTAACTATGCACTTTACATGTATGTATAATTTCTCCATAATGTTGATAGTGTCTGGTTAAATGTGGGTATTGATTTGAGGTATCATCTTTACAAATAAAACAAGCATACTGAATATTCTGGCAGCTGACTTGCTGTTATGAGGAGGAAGTTACCTTTAGCTGTTGTAATCGTCATCATCTTAAAGGTCAAGGTCATAATGTCCCACACTCAAAAAATACATTTTACAAACGTCATGAATGGGCAAGGAAGGAATATATACTGCCCTGCAGGCAATAGTCATGGTCAGGGTCACTGTGATTCCCAGGTCAATGCTGTCCCAAATCAGGCATGTGTTGTACACTGAAACACAGGGCATGCATGTGCTGTACACTGAAACACAGAATATGCATATGCTGTACACTGAAACACAGGGCATGCATATGCTGTACTCTGAAACACAAGGCAGGCATAGGCTGTACACTGAAACACAGGGCATGCATATGCTGTACACTGAAACACAGGGCAGGCATGTGCTGTACACTGAAATTCAAGGCAGGCATATGCTGTACACTGAAATTCAGGGCAGTACTAAAAATCCACTTGTACTAAATATCATCTAAAATCCACTTGCACTATCTGGTTCTATAAATCAACTTGTACAAAAAATCCACTTGTGCTATCTGGATCCATAAATCTACTTGTACTGTCTTGTACAAGAAATCAACTTGTACTAAAAATCCACTAACATCCACTTGTACTAAAAATCCAATTGTGCTAAAATCCACTTGTACCAAAATTCCACTTGTACTTTAAATCCACTTGTGCTAAAATCCACTCATACTAAAAAGCCACTTGTACTATCTTGTACTATAAATCCACTTGTGCTATAAAATTTTACTCACCCTGAATAAACTTTGAGTCTGTCAGCTATTATAGAGATATAAAAGTTGACAGTTCTAATGACTAACTCACTGATGTGAGAGTTGTTTTGCAAACTTATTCTGTGACAATTTTAACATCAGTTGTAAGTAATTACATATTGAGACCACTCTGCTGTCTTCTTTATTTTTTATTAAGTATTGAAAAAGGAGAGCAAAGCAATTGTGTGAACTTAACCACAACGTAAAATATTGAAACAAACTTCTGGTAAAAAGTATGGACTTTTAGTGAATATAGTTAGCAATATTCTCAACAGAATATCCATTTTATTAGTGAGAAACACTAGTCAGCCTTGAATGAGCACTTGTAACTGAAAAATTCACTCAACAGTTGGAACTTTTCTTTTGCCATTTCAAGATGGAGTGTGAATTTTAATTGGTACCCATTTACTATTTTACCAGTGAAATATATTCTCTGTATTTCACTTTGTTTCAGCTATGAGTTCCAAATGTTCACTGCCAGCAAGTGCGGATCTGTCTCCGATAAGCCAGACTTCACCGATTAGCATGAGTCCATTTTCTCCAAGTCCACAGAGTTCAGGTGTGAACAGCCCAGTTGCAGGAAATACAGTAACTGACCCTGCAAAACTGAAGATCCATAGCAGGCGTTTTAGAGAGTAATGCCTAATTAAGGATGGTTTTTAATATTTTCATCGATTGTGGTCAGCTATTACTCTAAATCACAAAATTTTAGGTGCTCACAGTTTTCATAAGGAAACAAAATTCATAAATTAATTGAGTGTTTACAACAATAATTTAGCTGATCAATTAGCCATTATTTTGAGTGATTTAGCTGATCGATTATCCAGATGATTATATAGAGTAATTAAGCTGATCAATTATCCAGATAATTATTTAGAGTAATTTAGTTGATCAGTCATCCAGATGATTATGTAGAGTAATTTAGCCGATCAATTATCCAGATGATTATGTAGAGTAATTAAGCTGATCAATTATCCAGATAATTATGTAGAGTAATTTAGTTGATCAGTCATTCAGATGATTATGTAGAGTAATTTAGTTGGTCAGTCATCCAGATGATTATGTAGAGTAATTAAGCTGATCAATTATCCAGATAATTATGTAGAGTAATTTAGTTGATCAGTCATCCAGATGATTATGTAAAGTAATTAAGCTGATCAATTATCCAGATGATTATGTAGAGTAATTTAGTTGATCAGTCATCCAGATGATTATGTAAAGTAATTAAGCTGATCAATTATCCAGATAATTATGTAGAGTAATTAAGCTGATCGATTATCCAGATGATTATGTAGAGTAATTTAGCTGATCAATTATCCAGATAATTATGTAGAGTAATTAAGCTGATCAATTATCCAGATGATTATGTAGAGTAATTTAGTTGATCAATCATCCAGATGATTATGTAGAGTAATTAAGCTGATCAATCATCCAGATGATTAAATTGCCATGAAACATTTGTCAGGGAGTTGTTACATCTCATGCTATTTCAAAGCTATTTATTGAAACTAAAATGTCATTATTTACAGTATTCAAAAAAGGATGTCAGAAAATTCAGTCTGTATCAGTATTGCAATAATTTACCCCCCCCCCATACAATGACTTTAATATCCCTCTACATTGATTGCCATACAACGACCTTAATATCCCTCCTATACATAGATTGCCATACAATGACCTTAATATCCCTATACATTGATTGCCATACAACAACCTTGATATCCCTATATATTGATTGCCATACAACAACCTTAATATCCCTATACATTGATTGCCATACAGTGACCACCTTAATATCCCTATACATTGATTGCCATACAACGACCTTAATAACCCTATACATTGATTGCCATACAATGACTTTAATATCCCTATACATTGATTGCCATACAGTGACCTTAATATCCCTATACATTGATTGCCGTACAGTGACCACCTTAATATCCCTATACATTGATTGCCATACAGTGACCTTAATATCCCTATACATTGATTGCCATACAGTGACCTTAATATCCCTATACATTGATTGCCGTACAATGACGTTAATATCCCTATACATTGATTGCCATACAGTGACCTTAATATCCCTATACATTCATTGCCATACAGTGACCACCTTAATATCCCTATACATTGATTGCCATACAATGACCTTAATATCCCTATACATTGATTAATGTACAATGACGTTAATATCCCTATATGTTGATTGCCATACAACAACCTTAATATCACTATACAATGATTACCGTACAGTGACCTTAATATCACTATACATTGCCAAACAACAACTATACATACATTGATTGCCATACAACAACCTTAATATCCCTATAGATAGATTGCCTTACAACAATCTTAATATGCCTATACAATGATTGCCATACAACGGCCTTAATATCCCTATACATTGACTGCCATACAACGACCTTAATATCCCTGTACATTGAATGCCATACAATGACCTTAAATATCCCTATACATTGATTGCCATACAACAAGCATAACATAAAGCATCCTGAGTTTCATCAGACTCCAATATACTAGTTACTTCAAGATGATGTATCTTTATAAACAGGAATGAAAGAGGAGAAAACTATGATTAATTAATGTCACTTGCACCAGAAGCTTACTTTTGTTTCTAAATCAAAGCTAAAATTTGACCTAGTCCTAAACATAGGGACTTTCAGTATGGAACAAATGATGCTCATGTTCTTTGCTGAGAGTACCTGGCATAGAGGTTTTCAGCATTGGACGTATGATGTTCATGTGCCGTGATTACAGCACTGGACAAATGATGTTCATGTGCCGTGATTACGGCATAGGACAAATGATGCTTATGTGCCATACTTTCAGCATTGGACAAATGATGTTCATGTACCGTGCTGTCAGCATTGAACAAATGATGCTCATGTACCGTGCTTTCAGCATTGGACAAATGATGGTACTGTGCCATGCTGAGAGCACCTGGCATAGAGGCTTTCAGCATTGATGATTGTTATGTGCTATCAGATATAAAAACTTTGAGAAAAATAAAATTTGTTTTCATAACATAACGTAATCACTAGTACTAGAAGAAATTTAAATAGAAAGGTTTTTACTGACCCAGACCAGAGTTAAGCAAGGTAAGTAACCTAGGATAGAGAGTGTTTAGAATTACAGGTTTGGGGTCATGTTTAGTTCTTCCTCTTGCAGAAAAAAGTTTACAAAAGATACAAGCAGATTTTTGCTATAATTTCCATCTCTAGTTCCGATTTATCTCTTCCACATAGGTACTGTAACCAGGTGTTGGATAAGGACATAGATGCTTGTTGTACGTCTCTTCTACAAGATCTAGTTAAGTTCCAGGACCGTATGTATCATAAAGATCCTACCAAGGTATGGACTCGTGGGTATTCTAGCCTGCATGATAATTATATTAATCGTGTTAACATCCTATTACATTTTTATTTTATCTTTGTATTTATGTGGAAGATTTTCCTTGGTAAAATTGAATGCTCATTATATTATTGTTTTCAAATTTTACCTTTCATTGTCTGCATATAGCCACTAATGTGCTGAGGTGCCATAAAACACTGCATACACACACACACACACACACACACACCCCTGCCTTAATAACTTGTGCACACTGGGGTCCAAAAACATAAACTGCATTATAAGAGAGGGCACCAGTTACCAAAGGACCTGGGGCCCTGAGTGGCCAAGTGGTCTAAAGCGCTCAACATTACAGATCACGGCCATCTCACCTCTGTCTGCGTGGGTTCAAGTCCCAGGTTTGGCCAATATGGGTATTTGAGAAAGCTTGCCAGTAGCTTCTCGTGGGTTGGTGGTTCTTTCCAGGGTTTCTCCTGGTTCTTCCTCCACCAATAATACTGGCCACCATGTATAGCCTATCTTGTGCTGAAAAATGGCGTTAAACCCCACAACAACAACAACCAAAGGACCTCAGCAATTGAGGAAGAGAGTGTCCATCCCAGCTAAACATTAAAAAGACAGTGGAGGGTGAGTTAGAGGCTCTGTTCAATGGCTGTATTTTCATTCTATAATCATATTGGGAATAGTTGTCAGAAACAGTTTTACTAATGAAATTGTGTTTTGGTATAAATTACCTTTATTTTCAACTATCTCAGAAAGATTATGATAAACATAACTCTAAGAGGTTTCAACACATGACATACATGTATGCCTTATTGTGTACCTGCAAAACATTGTATTATGTCATTTATTTTTGCACAACAAAACAAGATTTCAAAAGCTGGAGACATTTGTTTCACGATAAAACTGTTAAAGCTCTATTTTTTAAAATTGTTTTATTATCAAAATATTGATGCTGTGATTTCATTGCAAGTGATAGTGGAACTTCTGCTCAGTAATGTTAAATTCAGATTTTGGAACTCGCTTCTCCATAATGAACCATAGCTATCTTAAAAAAGCTTTGATTTCACTGGGTAATCTAAATTTACCAGTTAATCCTTTCACTTGGTTGTCTTGATACCTTTGATCACATTTTTTGATCAGGAATGACTAGGATAATTTAAGATAATTTAAGGGTGTTTAATTATTATTGGGGTTCCATTTACCAAGGGTTAGTTCTTTTTGGAATTTTCCAGGTAATAAAATGGGAGTCTATGCCTGCCACTGCATTATAAGCGGATTTGCATGTTATCCGGGCATAACTATTCCTTTAAGCCCACCTTTTCTACAGTCATTTTTACAGGTCTGGTTTCAACTGGATTCACCTATAAGGTTTATTAAAGAATCAGAATGGGGGGCAGGAGAACACTTATTTTCATTAAATTGTAGTGGAATAATCTGTGCTGTCGAAAGTGTTTTGCATCGACCAGTGCAGTTAAAATGTGCCTTACATCCTGTATATTTATTACACACATGCAAATGCACAGACACTGACAGGTTAGAGATATAAAATAAGGTAACTAGTGTAGATGAGAGCAATATTCTGCCAGTGGTTAGCATGCTAAATTCATAGCTAAAAATACATGGTTTTGAATACTGCCATTGGATCAACCAAAGTTACCTCCCTTGGTGTTTCATTGGGCAAACGCTTTATTCAGTTACCTTTGAACTAAATAACCTACAGGTGTTGCTGTGGCTTAAAACAAAAGAGGAAACTTCAATTTAGGTAAATGGATAGGCCTGATAATAGTTAATCTCAATTGGGTATTGTTCCACTGATGTGAGTTATCAAGGGAGCAGTGTACATATATATTTTTCCATTAATATAATACAGTAGTAGAAAATGCTTTGAACAAGCTATTACTACAGTCACATGTCAAGTAACATTTTAGATGTTAATATAAATTACCTCATAAATATTATAATGATTATTTAGAGTAATATGTTTATGATAGTAAAAAGGACCATTAATAATAACAGCTCTGAAATTATCTTCTTCCATCTGATTGCATATTTTACTTTGACAGTGTCACTTAACCCTCTAAGGCATCAGTATACTTAGTACTCGGATATTGCCACACAGCATAACATACAAGAAATGTGTTATTATGTTTTGATATTGTCCATTGGTCTGCTGCTGATTCTGTCCACAACAGACTTTGTGGATTGCTTGCACTTTGAGTTGGAAAGAAACCTATCAATTTTTGGGGTCAAACATGCAAAGGTCATGGTCACTGACTGGAATAAGATATATGATTTCTGCACAGTAACTCGAGAAATATCACCATCTACCGTTACCAAGCCTTTGTGGATGGTTTGGGGTAAGGAAGAGCCCTATTAATTTCAGGGTTCAGATATCAAGTTCACTCTGAAAGGAGAAATATTGATTCTGCAGGAAAATTTCAGTTATCTATATAGAAGAGTTATCTATATAGAAGACTGTTAAACACTGGGTTGGCATATAATGTGTCATTCACGGTACTCATGTTAAATATGCAAAAATCTGTCAGCTTCTTTAATGTTTGAGGTTTTGTTGAAACTAGGTACTTGAAATTCCATTTCCGTGCAGATTTGATGAACAAAGTAATATAATTGTCTCACCGGAGTAGGTGAAACATAGATATCGCTTTTTCCAACAACATTGTTGTTGGTGTAGATGTCCGTTTTCTGATGATGTTGCATGTACAAGCAAAACATGATGCATTCATGAGCAAAAGGTCACATTGATTTACTTTACACACTTCATTGACTTGGTTGTGTATTTTAAATAATCCTCAGAGAGTGCCATAACATTCTGCAGAATTATTGTTTGAGAAAATTGAGCATTTTGTTTTTTAGATAAAATTTGTGTAGATTATACATGAAATTTTTATAGTGGCATTAAAATGCAGAACTTTATTGCTTTTTAATTTTCTGGACACAGGCAAAAGCAAGGAGAAGATTTGTGCTTGGACTTAGAGAAGTCACAAAACATCTTAAACTTAAGAAGATTAAGTGTGTTGTAATCTCCCCCAATCTGGAAAAAATTCAATCAAAGGGTAAGTACATGCATGTTAGTTTGCGGTTCATTGCTGTCATTCAGTCTGTTTGAGAATATTTTTGCATATGCAGTCATAAAACTTGGGGGTACATTCATGGAAAAATGCCTCAATCTTATGATGACCTTCATTCAGTGCAATGTTGGTTACATTTTTATGCGCTGAATATGTAATATGGGTTGATGTAGTTATTACCATGGAAGCAAATTGTACCTCAAGAAGTACATAAATTATTCCAGTGTCCTTATGTTTTTCTGTAAACATATTTGTTTTGTAGCAAAACTCTCCAACCAATGAATTATTTACCAAATGTTTTACGTGTCCAGCAAGTTGCTTAAGGCTGCCTTTTTGATGCAGAGAAATTTCCAGTCAATTTGTTTTTTGGTTACCATGGAAACAAATTATACCACAAGTAGTGCTTAAATTAAGGTTTCTAGACCATAGGTTCTAATGTAAGTTGTTGTTGTTGTTCTAGGGTTTAACGCCATTTTTCAGCACAAGATAGGCTATACATTGCGGCCAATATAAGTGGTGGAGGAAGAACCCTGGAAAACCCAGGGAAGAACCACCGACCCACAAGAAGCTACTGGTGATGGACTATAGGGTACTTGCATACATAGTATATAAATTAAATTGAAAGTGCTCAACTAGGGTACTAGCATAAACTATATATAAATTGAAAGTGCTAGACTGTAGGTTACTATGAGTAGAACGCAGTACATAAACAGGGCACATGGGGAGTGGAATATTTTATCTTTTTGATGACTCTTGTTGCTTTTTCACTGCTTAAGATAGTGGCACATGTATGTTTGTGAAAATAAAAAGATGCATTTATTTTTAGGAGAATTATTGACACCATATAAAATTAGATCACAGGGCTCCGTTAGTGGTATTAGGCTTTTATCAAGACCTATCACGGAATAAGAATACACTAAAACCTGACTAGAATGGAACATAAACAGATTTCTCCAATATGTATTGGTTTTTGCTTATATGCAGGTTGAAAATGTATAGTGTTGTTCTTAATGATCAGTGTCCATTGTGTCAAAGTGTTTCCTTATGCATGTTGATGGTATATATCCTTATGTAAAGAAGTTTTAACAGGTCATGGTGACAAAACTCAACAATATACAGTTTAGTCTCAAGTTTTCTCATTATCATTATCAAATGTTTTGCTGTGCATAAATTTTTATCAGGCATATCATGTGAAAGCATTAACCATTAGTCCATCTGTTGACATTTTCTTGTCCAGTAATTATGCAAATCTCAGAGATTGGCATGAAATTTCACCCAGATTTATATTATGACTAGACTGTGTGTTGCATGTCATAGTAAGGTTCCCAACTCGGGGGATATGTGGACAGAAAGAAATAATGCAGTTTTGTGACATGTTTCCTTCTCAGGGATGTAAGCATTAAACCACTCAAAGAGATACTGAAATTTGACCCCTGTACACATTATGATAATTTTAATTGATTTATACCACACTTGTTTGGTCAGGTCAGCCACCTCTTTTTTTCTTTGAAGGCACTTATCTCCCATTTCCCAATTACTGTCGATAATATGTTAAATGTGTCACTAAAACTAACAACAAAATTATAATGACACCAAAATATTGTGATTTACAAGTTCTTGTGTCTAGGCAGAGTCGTATATTGATTCTTACTGAATTCACAAATATATTGAAGAATATTTTTCCTATTTTGAATTAGGTGGTTTAGATGATGCCTTAAACAACATATTAGACCTGTGTCAGGAGCAGAATGTGCCTTTTGTGTTTGCCCTGGGCAGAAGAGCATTAGGGCGAGCTTGTGCAAAATTAGTTCCTGTCAGTGTCGTTGGAATTTTTAACTATGAAGGAACTGAGGTAAGATACTATCATTAAGTAGTTAACATTTAATGTACGGACTTCAGAATTTCTTGTCTCAATGTAGAGCTCTTGATGGATGTACATGTTGCAACATCCTAGTTATAAATTGTGTTACATATCATAGGCAGGACACTGGATCCAAGGTCAGGGTCATAACAGGATCAAATGCAGAGCTGTTCACTCCAACAATTGTTCAATAGTTTCTATTGAAAATTTCAAGAAAATACCAGCTACAATTCAGGGTGTGTATTTTATAGCATGTATCTTTTATCTCAAGGATTCATTCTTGAAAGAGATCTAGTAATTTATTACGCCCTTCATTTCTATCACAGAAGAGCAGTGTGTGCAATTTGTAGTCTGACGACAACTGGTGAGCCGTACGACAAAAATCAGCATACGGCAAAGAGAAGAGGGTAAAAGCACACAAGACCAGTATAGATATACTAAGTATTCATCTAAATACAGATTCATTTGTGAGCCTTGTCGTGGATGCTGCTGGGGTCTTGCCTCACCCAAAATACAGAAGGATGACACATTCCACCACTTTGACTTTGGCAGATTTGGGAAAGACAAATGTAGTTATGTTTAGCCAGCCAAACTTTCCTAACCCAGATTCGATTATGGGAATCTTAGTGATAGAGCCAATGGTTTAGGCAGACATACATACATATACATAGAGAGAGAGATATATATATATAATACTCACCCACCCACATATACATATACATAAAATGAGGGGAATCTTGATGAAAGATACATCCATATATCCAGAGAAGGTTGTAGAAAATCTGTCCATTCAACCATGCTTCTGGCACAACCAGTACTGAAGCCAAGCAGACCAGCTTCTGCATTTCCGACAACTGAACCAACCATTCACCTCTCTAACCAACCTTCTGATAAGGTGTGACAAAATTGGCCGTTTTCCTTGCTTAATGCTTGTTGACATTGGTTTATTTAGAGATGTTGGCATTGCATTATTGGTAATTCATGGCACAGCTTGTCCTGAAATGGAAGAGTATTCACAGTGATTCTGAGCAACAGCCATCCTCAAATCCGATCAATGGAGAGGACAGAGTTTAGTTTCAAGAATGCTACTGAGGAGATATACTGGGTGTTGCAAGTCATGGAATGCCCCAGACCTGCCAACTTTTGCGATTTTTGCTGTAAGTCTTACAGGAAAATGATCATTGCCGAAAATTCTGGAAAATTTGTTCATCCGTGTTTGATTTGGATCTGGGTTTCATATTGGAAATAGTGAAATTGGTCAGGGAACCAGACTAACTTTACAGCAGCATGTAAGATGCTTTAAACTGCACATATTTATTCATGCGAAGCGCCTGCATGATCAAACTGTTGATCATAGAATTTTTTTTTATTGGCGTCCAGCAAGCAGTGCATGTTTAAGACGAAAGGGAAAATAAGCCTCTTGAAAAGTGTTAATAACCAACACAGAAAAATAAAAAAGGAATATTCAGATTCTTGTGAATATAAGCTGGAGGGACACACTTATGTTTATTTGACATCATGTGCCAGTTTGAGTATCACTCATGGCGGGAAATATGATTGCCGTCGTCTTGTGAAATGGAAAAAAGAATTTCCAAGAATTACATCAAGTTGAGAGCAACAAACCTTTGAGCTCCATAGGATTTGGAACTAAAATTTGTGCAACTGTACTAGCGGTAAATAAGGTCCTACGCATACTTTACAAACTTTTCAGTTGAACATAATGTTTATCATCGCTGCACATTCCAAAAAACTAATTTTTAATTATGTTTTCCAGCTTTACAATAACAGTTTATGATATTTTGTTACACCTTACTGAAAACTGGTCAAACTTACGGAAAAAAATCAACTGCCTTAATGAGATGGACTCGTCAGGGTTGGCAGGTCTGAATGCCCTATGGCACATAACTATAAATTCAAAGCATCTGTCAACATCACAGTGAAGAAGAATCTTGATCTTTCTGGCTGATTTCAGAAAAACTCAAGAGGATTAAAGACCGTTTGTCAGAATATATCTGTGATCCAGTTAATGCTAAAGGTTTCTGTTTTGGGAAGTCAAGTACCAGTCACATTTTTGTCGTTCTGGTACAAGGCACATTCCACTACCTACCATAATGAACACTTGCCATTGGATAAGAATGGAATAGTATTTAACATGTCTGCCCCACCATTTTAAAAGGTGGATAAAAAAAAGTATGTTTCCTGCCACATTGAAGCGGGTTGTTGCCATGTCTTAAGTGTTGGATCTGGCTTCGTTGGCAATTTTCTGACTGGTGGAAGAATCAGTTAACCAGCATGCCTGAGATTCGTCAGCCTGAATTGCCTATGTCATTAACCGGGCTGCTCACCATCCAGTCGCTAGTACATTGACTGCCTATGCCAATCTTGACTTGATTCATCACTAAAACCACATCACCCCCTGGTTTTATGGGTGACTTCATTATGCCAGCAGACAACAGTCGAATCAGACTAGAATGCAATCTTACAGGGAATGTAAGAAACTAAGTTTCTCTACTCCCAAGCCTTCTGTTTCCCTGGCACTGCTTGGGTGGCCTAAGTGGTTAGAATGGCCGCCTTGGATGTGGGACGTCACAGGTTTGAACACCAGGCAAGTCATACCAAAGACTTATAAAAATGGTACTGGCAGCTGCCTTGCTTGGCAATCAACATTATGAGGTTAGTGTTGTAACTGGTCAGCCTAGTGTCAGGATAAAATGACTGGGTGGAGCATGATGCTACATACCTGTGGCATGATGCCCCAGTACTAGACATCACCATAAGCTGCCACACTGCAGGTATCATAGAGATATGACTGAACATTTTTTAAAGCTACATTAAAAATCCAAATCACCTGTTTCCCAATGTAGATGGGTCACTGTTATATGTGCGAGTTACAAATGACTTTGCTGGCTCTGTGGTGCACCTTTTCCAGTTCACTGAACCAAAAGGTCAGTATCACAAACAAGATATCATCATGCCTGCGTCAGTGGCACAGCCACGTTTGGCTCAGAACAGGAATTCCTCTGGAGAAACTCCATCCAGACATATGTACAAATGCCAGTACACGTGGCTGGGGCACCCACATGCTGCTCTGCTTTAGGGCTGGTGCAGAGTCAGTACCATCATCCCTCTGAGTGCTTCAGTTCCTCAACTAGCTTTTATCTCTAGCACAAGTTACCATCAAAGGCTACTGCTTGATCATATCTGACACATTCTTCACCATGGTGGAGGTGATATCAGTCAAGATAAAGATCTATCAGATCTACTAGCCAATTTTGATTTAAATAGACCTAATGTCCAAGATGGAATATGACTTCGGTCCAAATATGGTTCAAATCTGAGTAGTTTGAACCATTAGACCAGACCTTGGTGATGCTGTTATCATAAAAAAGTGTTTTTGGACAACATTAGCTTTAGCTTGCAGGGCAATAGAGTTACATACCTTTTCAGTCAACCTGAACTATCTTTAGTGCAGATCAGATGGTTTGGTTATCGTCATGACGCAACCAGACCTTGTGGCCATCAGTGAGCAAGGAGAGTCTTTATATGCTCCCTCTCATCCTTAGATAAGTCAAGAGTAGCAGCCATGCATGTCCACACCATCCAGCACTAGTTGAAATGCATAGAGACAAGTTATGGCAACCACAAACAACTCTCTTTCACCCAATGAATGCAGGAAGGCAGGGCATCACCTCCACATCACCCAGTCTTCTTGGTATATATGCTTAGCATATTCTAACATCTCAAAAGATCCAAGTTGCCAGCTGATGAAATTAATGCAGTGTTTATATCCAAGACATCATTGAAGCCATTGGCTGGCATTCAGAGTAATCCTTGAGGTTTTATCTTGGGTATTGAGCTTTCCAGAGAGAAAATCTGAACCTTGTGGATCCAGATCACAACCAGACCTAAGTAAATACCAACACAGCATCTCGGCTTAGCTGGATTCACCGGTGAGTTTTGAAGGTAAGATTTCAATAATCATCTTTACCTGATAGAGCAATCACGGATCATGTGACCATAGGCAGTTTTGCTTTAAACAGTAGAACAGGATATCATTCATAAAGGGAATCCAGTATTTCCTTGAAGGATACCCAAGGTAAAAGTAGGATGTTTAGCATTCATTCCACCTGTTTCATATTCTACTAATGTTAATCTATGGGGGATTACCTGATCGCATTACTTGAAGACCCTCCCAACCAATCCACTATACAAGCATTCTTGTTGGTAGTTGACTCAACTAGGTGGCATGGGGAGGTAATGAGCAAGAGTTATTGCCCTTTCTCTATGTTCTAAATAGGAAGGCAGATTTTTCTCTTTTAGTAAGGCTGTATTCAGAGGGTAGCAGTCTTATATTCATAATGTTAATGTGGTTGGGTAAGTATCCTAACAGAAAGATAATTTACTCTACAATTTGCTTTCACAATAATTAACGATTGTTTTCCTTTTCAGGAAAATTTCAAGCAGTTGATAGATTTAACACAGAAAGCTCGAGATGCTTATGGAGATATGCTGGCACAGATAGAAAAAGAGTTACAAGAAAATCCTGTTCACCTCTCAACATCCACTAATATGCCTCATATCTACGCTCATATGGGACACTCTAGGACGCCGTCTGGTTGTAGTGCTATCTCCTTTACCAGTAGTATTCTTTCTGAGCCAATATCTGAAAATTATCCACAGTGTGAGCCAGAAACAGATAGTAAAGGTTACGAGATAATAAAAAACCCTGCACAACTTGGCCAGCGGGTGCTAGGGAATTCCAACAGCAATATTGGTTCTACTCAGTTGACAATGGATCCATCAGTGTTAGAAATTGACCCAGGAAATGAAGCTGACACAGAAGATTTGATTGACAGTACAAGAAAACGAAAATTCAAAAATCTCTTGAAACCAGGCTTTTCCAGAAATGAAAGAGATGTTGATTCATGCATATCCCGTGATACCATGGAAGACCTTCCACACATAGATTCTATACACAGTAATAACTATGACCTCAGTACTGAAATATTATCCCAGAATTCTAGTAGGACACTTGAAAATTGTGAAGCCTTGTCAACACATTCATCCAAAACCACACACTCGTCAAAGACTTATGGAGATGGAAGTTCCACTCTTGTAGGGGAGCAAATCGGTGTTGAGGGTGTCAAGTTGGACTCTCCTGAAAATGATGAAGAGACAGTACCAGAAAACCCTTCATTGGGAAAAAGCAAGACTGTTGATAAGGAGAGAATTCAGTTGTGGGTAAATCAGTCACAGACACAGCTTGCAAATCTGGAAGAGGAACCAGAAGATCATCAGTCTGACACAGACAAAGAGGAAGAGGATGATGGGAATGAAATAGTAGATGGTTTGTAAAAATGAAGCTGGATTTTGGCAAGTCTGGAAGGTTACAAACTGATCACAGATAATCATTTGAGCTTCTATACCATAATTGTATAGGAAGAAGATCAGGTCATTAATTTTTAATGTTTATGTTAATGTCTCAGTTTTTTGATATTATGGCTTTCATGATGATAAAACAACATGATAGTTGTTGCAGGTGGACTGCTTGTAAAAAATACTTTTTGTATCTCAATGATTGTAAGTGATAATTTGCAAAAATGTTTAACATTTTTAGATGCATATGGATATTGTTGTGTATTTTAAGTATTCTTATAGAGTACATGCATGAAACCATAACTAAAAGCAGATCATAGGATTTTGTTGGGATGATATTTTTACATTAAAAAAAATATATATGAATATATACGACAAATTATTTTTAAAAATCAAACTTGATCAACAGGAGCACTTGTTCATTTTCTTGTACCAGATACTTTGAAATTTTCATGTGCTGAATGAAGCAGATGTTTTACTTTTTGAGAAATATTTAATTTTGTTGGTTACTGACCTTCTCAAAAGAAGAATGCTTTGCCTTACAATTGGTTATTTCCAAATTTGTCATTTATCCTCTTTGAAACAAATCCTGGTCTAAGATGGAGGACTTTAACTTATCCGAAAATTGGATGATAGTTGTTGTAGAGATTGGAAATATATTTGCTGTATAGTATAAATCATATAGGTCACCCACCGAGTACATGGAAACAAAATGTAATTTTGTGAATATTCACACCTAGATAGGTAATAAGACCAGTCTTTTTGCCACTGGAGTTTATGTTATATAATAGTTGACAGACAAGAGGTAGGTTAGATATATACATGGACTTCACTTGGTCATTTAGATTTTGGTTTACAGGGTCCAACAAATCTTGTGCACAGAAGGCTGGGGGTTGCCAGAATGCTACATCTTCGCTACAATCTGTTAATTTATTGTGGCCAAGTAGGCTTCTGCATAATTTATTACATTTTCTCCAGGCCACAATTACCAAGGAGAGTACATAGGAATCTCCTTTAAGAAGGACAATGAGAAACCTTGAAGCTAAGTTTCATTTTGAAAAACCTTCTCTGTGCTCCAGGATTAGAGTCAGGATGTTAGATTCCTTTCCTGGTAAGCTGTTGGGCTTTCCATCAGGTTTTGAAATTCATTCAACTGGTATTATATATTTAAGGACTAACGCTTTTAATGTCAATATCTGCTTGAAAGTTGTGTGATGCATGCATGTGTTTGTAAGCATATCATGTTGTTACATTTCAAATATTCATTCATCAAAACTGTGCCAATGAATGCTTGTTATTGGCTGTTGTGATTTCTCATCATTAATGTTACCGTCCAAATGTTTAATTAAAGCAATCATGTACTTATTCAAGCGTTCTTTCAAAATAAGTATCTTTTTCAGGTTTATATGCAAAATGTTTATTGTTTAAAATGTTGCCAGTAACCAAGGACAAGAGCAGTTATGTTTTATGTGCAAGTTTCAGTAGGTTTCTAGGCGAGTGCAAGATATTCATGTAATATCAGTTTCAGAGTAATTGATGCACATGTACAAAGATTTTGCAGAAATCTTGAATTAAAAAAATGAGTATGCATATGCTGAGAATTTAAAACAACATTTATTGTTTGAAAGTTTAATCTTAGATGCGTTTATTTTCTTTATCTTCAGTTATGATAAATTACAAGTACCTCACTTGGTCAGTAATAACCAGCTAATCACTGACACACTTGTGTGAGGAAACTAATGTAATAAAAACTATGAAGAAATAATGTTAAACAATATGGTATGATTTTGGTTGTACTTCTTGCCGTAAAGATTACAATTAGAGTACGAGTGTTTAATCCAACATACCCTGTTTTCTTTTTGTTTTTTTATCCCCACTGTATGTAATTTGGGATATACAACTATATTTGTGCTTATATCGTTTGGTTGGTTCATAAACATTTTCATTTTTGGAACATAACTCTCAAAATGGTTCATGGTATATTAACTAGACCTGGTGCACATGTAAAGCAAGTTGTGTAGAGCCACCTTTTGTTACTTAGAATTGTCAACATTCATTATTTCTTAATTTGCCATAGATACAAAATGTAGTGTATGTTGCCATGGATACAGAGTGTAGTATATGTTGCATATAAATAAATAATAATAGATCATGTGGTACTAGCACAAGAATTTTAAACTTTTTAAAGTGTTGGATCATAGGGAACTTTAAGTAGGTGTCTCTGCATATAATGAAGAGGGGGGCACTATTTCATCTTTGCATGACTCGGAGGTAAAAAGAATGTTTCAAAACACAATGTTGACTGGACTTCTATAAAGTGAAGATTTTGAAAAAAAACAAAGGTTATCTATTGTACATGTATAAATTATATCAAAACTTTAACAGAATTAATTGGCATAAAATGGGCATTATACTTTAAATTTCATATTTATGGATGTGTCAGATACTATGGAATTGCTGAGACTGGTGTTTAGAACCCAGCAGAAGGTCTGCAATTATATTTTACCTTGGGTTCAAGCCCATGATCAGTCTATCAGGAATTTGTTGATTCAGGAAAATAAAGAAAAAACAAGCATCATTCGATTAGAGAAATTAAAGGATAGTTACTAAGAGGCAGTAGTTTTGGACCATGTTACTATCATTATCCTATGAGGTCTTTTTTTAATAAAGTGAGATAATCTTAAAACAATGTTGTAAATAGTATGATTTATTTATGAGTAATTTTCATAAGCAATGATAAAAAACCAGGTCCTTTTATTGATACCTTTAAAGTTGACAAACATATTCAAAGCAGTTGTCTTTTTCAAATACATAACCTGATCATAATACATTAGGAGAACATCCATTCCTTCACAGATCCAACCCTTTAAAACTGAAATGGATGTTAACAATATCTTTCGGCTTGTTCTAGAAATAAAAGTACTAAAATGTCATCTGATGGACACACAACACATATGACATCAGGTTTCCTACAATCTCTAGTACCAGACTTGGGAAGTCATCATGGACTAACACCAGGTTTAAGCTGTGCATGGCCCAGTACTCTTTCTTGTTTTGGTACAAGAAAAGGTGTGCTGTGCAAATAATTTTTTCTGAGTTTAGTCAAATTACTGTTTGATATTTTCATGAATGTGTCAGGTTTGCTTCTCTTTGAATTGCACTAAAATACTTTCTTGATCTCAAAATGTCACAATCCATGTTCACCACATATTTATTGAACAATGATGTTTCATGTGTACATTTGTCTAATCAAGACTAAAGTAATTATCATATACTGGCCAGAGAGCAAAGGAAGTTATGGAATTGTCAGTTGTCCATTGTCCATCTGTTAGCACAAGTTTATTATTGCTATTCCCCTTACTTGGAAGATTGCCATGAAACTTTACACGCACATTCATCCCATGGTCGTCTTGGTCCTAAATGAAAATTGTGCTGCTCCAAGATCCATTGGCCATCTTGAAAATTTTGTTATCACTAATCCTTCTAAAGGAATAGTCATATCATCCTGTAGTTTTCACTAGAAGACTTCTTATGATGACTAGTTATCCTAATGAAAATAGTGCTGATGTGACATCCATTATGGCCACCATGGCGGCTATATTAAAAATTGTTTTATTCCTACTACTCCTGAATGCTTGGAGTTTTCACTGAGAGACATTTTATAATGTCTAGTAAAAAATTAGTGTATATCTGACATCCAGTATGGCTGCCACAGTGGCCAATTGAATCTTTGTGTGTGATTTGGATTTTTTTAACATAGCTTTAACAATTTTTCAGTCATATCATTATGATCTTTGCAGTGGCAGTTTATAGTGATGTCTAGCACTGGGACATCATGTCCCACCCAGTCACATTATCCTGACACGAGGCTGACTAGTCCTAACATTAACCTCTTAATGCTGAGCACCAAGCAAGGCAGCTGTTGGTACCATTCTTGTAAGTCTTTGGTATGTCGGGAGGGGGGTTGAACCTGCAACCTGCTTCCAAGGCAGACTCTAACCACTTAGGCCACTGGAGTGGCCTTGAATCTTATTCATGGTACATCTCCTGAATGGATTATCAACATGCGGTTTTTACTAAACGACTTCTTATAATATCTAGTTAACCCTCAAAGAAAATGGTGCCCATCTGATGTCCAGTATTGTCCACCACAGTGACCATCTTGAAAATCTTATTGCTGCTTCTGCTACATAAATAAAGAATTGTGCCAATCTGACATCTGGCAGTCATCTTGAAAATGCTATCACATTTCCACTTGATCAGAAAGTCATACTGATGTGTGGTTTTCACCTGAAGTCTTATGATGTCCAATTGGTCTTCAGTGAAAATAGTGCTGATTTGACACCCAATATGGCCACCACTGCAGCCATCTTGAAAATCTTGTTATTGCTGCTCCAGAAGAATGGAAAGTCATATCTTGTGAATATTGTCCACTCCTGTCCAAAGGGATGGCTATATCAACATGGGGTTTTCACCAGTATACTTCTTATGATACCTAGTTGGTCCTAGTTAAAAATGGTGCCAGTTGAATCATCCTGGCACTACACCCCTTGAATGACACATCACCAGATGATTTTTGGTGATATCTATGTACTTTGTACTAAATATAAATGGTGCCAAGCTGTCCTTCATTATATATACCACAGCAGCTTATTTGAAAACATAGTTAAAAGGAAGAAATTCCAATTCCATGAAGGGGCCCAGAGTGGCCGAGTGGTCTAAAGCGCTCTCCGTTACGGATCACAGCCATCTCACCTGTCTGCGTGGGTTCAAGTCTCAGATTCGGCCAATGTGGGTATGTGAGAAAGCCTGCCAGTAGCTTCTCGTGGGTCAGTGGTTCTTTCCAGGGGTTTTCCCAGGTTCTTCCTCTACCATTAATACTGGCCGCCATGTATAGCCTATCGTGTGCTAAAAAATGGCGTTAAACCCTACAACAACAACAACAACAACAACCAATTCCAGGAAATTCTTTTGGGCCAGTAGAGAACCAGGCCCTTCATGGGTCTCTTCCTATTCCAGCACATTTTAACTTTATCAGCATATAGAAAATATGTGCTTGTATCAAGTGGATAATGGATATGTTTCTGGTGGGTTAAGAACTAGTATTTTCATGAGTGGTGAATCCATGAATAAAAATACTTTAGTTTTCCACTCACAAGATGCAATATAGCCATTATTCCCTCTAAACAAGAACATTTTCTTTAAATATATTTGCTAGATAATGTTTATTACATTGAATATTATTGACTGAAAGATTATTTTTTTTGATAATTGACTTGTGAATTGTCAAAGTTACCTCTGTTGGAAAATCAACAAATGTAGTGTCTAACATAGAATAAATAGAGGATGTTCGCTTGAAATGAGTGAATATTGGATATATTTAATCTAGTTCATGAAAAACAATATTTTCTCAAGTGGCTATTCCATTATTGACTTGTAGCAAGCAGATTTTCTTTTTATTGTATGCTTCAACTTACTGGCTATCCAGCTGTACTGTATTACAGAATGAAGTAGCCGATTTCTTACTGTATGCTTCAACTTACTGGCTAGCAAGCTATACTGTATTAGACATTGAAGTAGCCGATTTCAACTCAAGTCTTATTTCTATTGAAGCAGCTATGTTCACCACTCTGCCTCATTAGCATGAAAAAAATTACTTTGAATTTCATGGTTATCTTGTGATTGACGCAGCAGTGAAATTAATTATTGTAACTCCAGTGAATTATCACAATAATTTTACTTGGAAAATCCACTAATTCACTGCCAAGCATAAAATAATGTATTGTTTTCCTATTGACTCTATTTATTGTTGCTATTTTGTTGGGATCCATGGCAGTTTGAACCCTTTTGGCAATAAGATGGGGGTGTTGTAAATACCAAAGGAAGATAATGAATTATGTGGTTAAATGGGAAGTTTTAAGGAGTCTGTAACTGAAAACTTGAAATTATTTTTGTACAATAAGCTGATCTTGACGTAGAAATACTGCACAGGGAATGTGCATAATATACTAATCCCAGTACATTTGAATTATTAATTTTGTGGAAATTTCTTGCTTTTATATTTTTCTCTTTGGAGCATCTAAATATAAGTGACAAAATCAAATTGAAAACTATTTTAGCTGTTAATTGGTATATTGCAAGCCCATTATTGTGGTTTCATCATGTATTGTTAGCACAATAGTGTCACAGGTTTTGTAGACTTTTAATTTTCACACAGCACAGGTACATCAGGTTACTTACTATTTTTACTTGCTTTTAAGTAGCATAATGTGCTGGCAGATCTAAGTCTCTGCAGTTTGTTAGGAATAATCAGTGGAACAAACAACATGGACCCTGATCTGGCAGCACATTATGCAATGGCTAATCAGAGTGTGTTGTTTGCCATTTGAACAGACTTCAAAGATGTCATATATGGCATTTGCTATTGCAGTTTTCATTGTTGTAGTGCTAATATTTCTTCTAATAATGAAATGTTATTAATTTGTCATTTTCTCCTTTTACTTTTATTGTTTGTAATATTTTGATGAGTCATTAAGGAAATTGTTGAAAATTTAAGGCTTTGACATATCTACCATTGATTGATCAATAAACCTATCATGCCAGATATTCTTTGCTTTGTCATCATTTTTTGTGTGCATAAATGATATTAATTCTATAATTGCATTTTTAATTTGAACAAAAAATTAAAAAATTCTTGAATGAAGAGCACGGTCGTATGTATGTATGTATATATGTTACTGTATGTATGTATACATTGTATATGTATGTATATATGAACCGCTTCGGTGGCCTAGTGGTTAGAACATCTGCCTCAGATGAGAGAGGTTGTGGGTTCGATCCCTAGCCGAGTCATACCAAAGACTTACAAAAATGGTACTAACAGCTGCCTCACTTGGCGCTCAGCATTAAGAGGTTAGTGTTAGGACTGGTCGGCCTGGTGTCAGGATAATGTGACTGGGTGGGACATCATGCTACATGTCTGTGGCATGATGCCCCAGTGCTAGACATCACTGTAAACTGCCACACTGCAGATATTGTAGCGATATGACTGAAAGATTGTTAAAGCTACATTGAACATCCAAATCACACCCACACACCCACATGTATATATGTATGTATGTATCTATTTGTCTATGTATTTATGTATGTATGTATGATATTGGCATTTTTAAATATCTTAAGCCTGAAGAACACCTATTTATTTATGCACTCGTGTATGATGAATCGTTGCATTTTCAATTTAAATCAATATCTCTTGTGCCTGAAGTACGTGCATGTACATAGGCAGTAAGGAATATGTGTGTGCATCTCAGATAGATTGTACTCAGACACTTTAGTTGCAGACCTGCCAACCCTTACAATTTTGCTTAAGCTTGACTGATATGTTGGTTTAATGGCATTTTTCAGAACAAGGTAGGACCTAAATCCATGCTGATTGAGGTGAGATGTCGGTAATCAGCTAAGACCACAAGCCCACCAGGGGCACTATAATCTTACAGAAACAACAATAAAATTATAAACTTATGGAATAGTGACAACAAATACAATAGTTGCAGTCAGTCTTGGATATTGTCTTTGCTTGATTAAGGTCCAGGTTTTTGGAGTTTCTGGATCTGGCTTTTCATATTAGATGGATTATCATAGTGAACCAGCCTAACCAATGTTCCAAGTACTGGTATCTCATTGACTATGTCGTCATCATTAGAAGAAACAGACAGGAAGTCCAGGTCACAAAGGCAATGAGAAGTATAAAAGGCTAGACTGACCACAGGCTTTTTGTCTCCAAGTTCAATAACCAGATTCTGTCTAGCAGACATCTACAAGGCAAAAAAGTGTACTAGAAGTTCAACGTCACCAGATTGAAACGAGAATGTTAAACATGCATTTGTCGAAGAACTGTGCAGCCAACTAAAAACAATTGATGCGAACTCTGACAATGTTGAAGAAAATGGGGTATCCTTTAGAGACCCCTGATCCCACCACATGTTAACATCAGGAGTGGCTTGATGAGAACAATGCAGCCATACAGAGACTACTCAGTAACAGACATCAGCTACGAAAAGCCTGTTTAGAAGGCAGCACTTCATCATCATCAAAGAAAGCAGCTGTCAATAAGATCTAGGGGACTGTCCAATCGAAACTCAGAGAGCTGCAAGAGTCATGGGGCTCATGGTTGAGCAACAAGGCAGTT
The DNA here is from genome assembly GCA_028554795.2 of Sinohyriopsis cumingii. Taxonomy (NCBI): domain Eukaryota; kingdom Metazoa; phylum Mollusca; class Bivalvia; order Unionida; family Unionidae; genus Sinohyriopsis; species Sinohyriopsis cumingii. The sequence continues at coordinate 330,947 of JAPYKE020000125.1, read as the reverse complement.
GAGACACAGTTGTATGCGTACATGAATGACATGAAGAACCTCCATGATACTTTGACGACAATCTGCGGGACACAGTCATCAGAACCTCTCCAATACACCACACTGTTCACTGACAAAGAAAAGATACTACAAAGAAAGGCAGAACACTTAAGTAACATCCTCAATCAACAATCACTGAGGAGGAAATTGATCGACTGTCCCAAGTGAAAATCAACATGGCACTTGCTGATCCTCTAGCACAGACTGAAATCTCAGAAAACAATTGACCTGCTGTTAAATGGCAAAGCATCTGGAGTGGATGCTATACCCGCAGAAGTCTACAAAGTAGGAGGCTCGCTCATGGCATAGAAACTGGCTGGCTGCTTCCAATCAATTTAGTCTCAATGAACTATACCTCAGCAGTACAAAGGATGTATCCATTGTCCAATTGTAAAAGTGGAAGGGCAATAAACAATCCTGTGACAACCTTTGGGGTATTTGCTCTCAATAACAGGCAAAATCCTAGTCAGAATTCCACGGAATCGCCTTGTGCATACATTAGTCACAGGCCCCTGCTTGAGAGTCAGCGTGACTTCCGGAAAGGAAGATGGATCACACACATGGTTTTTGCAGATCGTCATCTTCAGGAGATATGCAGACGACAGACCTTCAACCAGTTCACGACATTTTCAGACCTGACAAAAGCCTTTAACACAGTCAGTCATGGAGGCCTCTGGATGATCGTGACAAAATTTTGGAAATTCATCTAGGTGCTTCGGCAATTTCATGATGAATTGCTCGTCCGCGACGAGTCATTTAAACCATTCCCAGTCATCAGCAGGGTTAAGCACGGCTGTGTTTCTAATTTCTTTTATTCTCGATCCGTATCTGCATGATAATATCTCACACGATATTCTTTGTATTGTAATTGTTTTGCAAGACTTTCTACAGAATAATTCGTGCTAGATGCGTTATGAGTAAACATAGTTATCTTGTTTCCAGATTTTACTTGTTCTAACATATTCTCAAAATTATCCTGGTGAGAATTTTCCACGATGAATTTTTTTTAACCATGATCCGGTTTATAATTGTTGATGACAAATTTCATTGTCGATCTTTTCGTTTCATCACGAATCATTAAATCATCAATATCTGCGTCAAGAACAGTTAATCTTTTACATGATAAAACTAATCCCGAAAATTTATCCCATCGTTCACGGCTTAATCTTACTGATGAAAATTGTTGTCTGCGAATTCCATGCCACTCATCAACAATCAGCACGTCTAGAGCTTCTCTTACTCTTTGTAATGATTCCCACTGAATTATCAATCTTCTCCGATCCCCAGGTTTGAATATTATATCACATGTAATAACCGAGTAAGATTCAATACTATAATCTGCTTTTGTATTTTCAGTGAACTTCTTTCTGTAACTTACTATAGCTACAGATTGGTCATCGCGTAAAGATTTCCATGCTGCTTCAGATTTGCCCACTCCACATGCAGATCCATCAATATAGTCTTCTTCACGTATTACTCGACATCCTGGACCTCCTTCATGAAACGGCGCTGCATTATACAAATAATCTGCAGTTCTCTCTCTGGAAAATGTCCCGGATAATTTAATTTATGATAATTAGCCTTAATCACGTATTTAATGAAATCTGGATTTCTTTGAGATCCCGGTAAATTATCAACAACTCCTGCTATCGCCGTATTATTTGACTAGCTGTTCAGAAATTTCTTAATCTCTTCGCCAATATCACGAGAAGTTGTTATTCATTGGTTAGGATTTTTGGGACACATTACAACATAACAATCTGAATAAACATTTACAAGACAATTATCACATTTATCCTCAGTACGATAATAGAAATTATTATATCCATGTTGACGTTCACAGATGTTGCAATAATGTCCTGGACGTCTTGATATAGTAAGTATGTTTCTGCCGGATGAAATAATACTCGTGAATTGATAGGGTTGGCCTGTCAACGCGTAAGTTATTCTATTCATGTCATCTTGTGAAATCTGATCGCAATCAATATTTCGATCATTCTTAATTTTATTGTTATTAATTTTTATGTATTTTTCCTGGATCCATGTTGGATAAGAAAGTAATTCAGATGCGGCGAATGTATCGTTGTGTGAAATAAGTTTTGCATAAGCTCGTTTCGCCTGGTTTGTATGGTCTTGTGCCGGGGAGTTTTATACTATTTACTCCAGCTTGTCTATCACTCTGCCAAGCTGGATTTTTTTTCATCAGCTGCTTTATTGATTAATTCTTTATGTCTTTCGACAGATAAAGGAGTTGATTTACATAATACGTGATATCACTTATTTGTTTCAAACAGAAATATTTTATTTCTAGTACAATCACATAAATAGGCGAAATAATCAATGACCTCTTCAGTATTTATTTTCTCGTCACTAAGTTTTATTTCGTTCTCTTTGTAAGAGTATATTTTCGTTTCGTATTTGTAATTTAATTCAAAATCAAACACAGGATATCTTTTCCTGTTCGTTGGGATAATTTCAGCGACGGACGATTGTCCAATAAATTCATTAGAAATAAAATTAAAATCATCATCAGAAGTAAAAACATAAAATTTGTTGAAATGTTGTATTATTATTCCTTGTAGCAGATAACCATATTCCAGGGAAATATTTATTGATTGTTGTTTATTATCAAAATAAACAGCATTATTACGCGAGTCGACATAATATGAACAACAATTACGTATTAAAAAAAACCCCGAACTTAGCGACATCCTGTAGTTCATCATCATGTATGTTTTCAAACGTTTTATTTATATCATCTTCATTTGGTCCAAGACAGTCAACAAAAACATCATTATCATTATCATCATCATCATCTGATTTTATATTTAAAGATTTGGAATAGATATATTCAACAACTTCATCGGATTTAATCTCACAATCTGCAGGTATAATCTCACATAATAAATCGCAAGTGTATTCAGTAGAAGCCTGTGATTCTGTATTTTGAATCATTATTATTATATCTTTATGTCTAATTAAAAATTATATATATTTCATAAACATGTTTAGATATAATTTTAATTAAAAATAAGGAAAATATATATCATGCCAGCACGGTGTGATACAATATAATGCAAATGGCCCTTACAAGGATCAAGGGAATTATGTAATATGAGCTGTTATGCTGAGATTTGTGGAGCGCATAAATCACAGTGAGAGAAGAGAAAATGTGCTGGTCCAAGACCGTGTCTAAAATGTAAGAAAGGAGTTCGTGAAAAATTTCAACTTTGTACCGATTGAGGAGGAGGAAGATATAGATCTTTAGTTGATTATTATAATAGAAGAGGAAAAGAAGAAGCTCCTCCAACAATTGAGGAGCTTTTACAACATCGTGAAAGTAAATCATCTTTCCCTAGACTTATCAAAGTTAATATTTTTTTATCGTTCTGAGATCTCTATCAACAAAACATGATGGTCATACTTCTGTCACACTGACGATAGAAGTCTCAAAATGATCAAATAATTGTTCTATCATGCATATTTTGCGACTGGGGAAAAGGACATTTCATATATAATATATTGTAATTACTCCCTTTTCCCCACCGACGATAGAGACCTCAGAATGATTAAATAACAGTTCTACCATTACAATAATATCTTAAGATTTTAAGTCACATGATCAAATATGTCAATAAAAATATTAGACATCCAATCTTCGATCTTTTCGTTGTTGTGAAGAATGAGCCAAAATAAACCGTCCAACATATAACAATAAATACGACGAAAAATATTATACGACACATTTAGTTCTTTGACCATCTCTCTCCTGGAATTAAATTTTATAATTTTTCTCCTTGGCATATTTAGGCAGACTAGTTTTGTAGAAGCCATTATAATATATTTTCTGAATAAAGTGATCCAAATTTAGACATAGACCAGCGCCGGACAAACAATCAAATCCAGCTCGGATATGTTCTCGATGCAGACATAAAAACACAGACGTGATTTATGTTACTCGACGATATACACAAATACCTAAAGTGATCAAAGATAATTGTAATATTTTAGTTGTGTTTAATGGAGTTGATACACATACTCTACGAAATATTCATCAGACTTGGTGCAGTGGGGATATGGATATGATTCAGTTTAAAAACTTCTTTTCAAAAGCACAACCTGCCCCACACGGAATAATAAAAATAAATTTGCATGATCCTCGATCACGATGTCGTATAGGTCTTGACAAAATATTTGGCTGAGAGACTGGAATAATAATGGTTTAATTACTCACACATTACAGCAGCAGGGAGGGTTCGACCTCAATGAAACGTCCGGCGGGTAAACGAACGCACATACAAATTTTAAAAAACACGAACGACAAGAGCTAAAGTTACAAAATAAACTAACCCAGTTATAGATACTCTCGGTTTTAGTTAGAGACCTCGTTTTCGCGTTATTGACCTTATATTTTCTCTTTCGTAGGAAGCTTTATTTTTAAAAAATGACGTTTCAGCAATAGGTCTGTTAACCCTCCCTGCTGCGTTTCAAACGGCAGGTATTTAATGCATCCACACTCTACTGATGAAATCGCATATGATGTGGACAGGACGCGTCATCAGGATATCAGAAGAGTGACTACAAAAAAAAAAGATTTTCTACTGTAAAATGAAAGACAGAAAACGCTGTCAGGGTGGGCAGAGGAGACTCGTCAAAGATTCCCTCAAGTCATCTTTGAAACATTTCACCATTGCCCCTGAGTCTGGAGATGATCTCGCACAGAATCTCTCTACCTGGCGTAGCCTCATTCGTGTTGGAGCTACAGTCCTTTATTGATCAAACAACCCAAGCGGCATCTCCTGTCTAGAGTGCAACAGACAGTTCAGAGAAGCACAAATTAGACTGATCAGTCTCTCACTGACATTAATCAAACCCGACTCAAAGGACGAACGACGCGTTTTCTTCACGCAAGAGGACAAATTTATGAATGGGTGAATAGGTTCTTAAATATGACTGTCCACCGCTTTGTCTGTATTAATAATACAAAACAAATATGTCAAAATGGATTTTAAAAATGTGCAAACACGACAAAGAAGATTATACAAGCCTAAACCTATTATGTCGAAATATTTTGTTGAAACATCGAGGTCTGCGACTGATGTGTCCAGTCTCATCAGTATTTGCCTCAGCAATTTGTAGGCGTCAATGAATTTATAAATTACTTGTATCCAATCAAGGAGTAAGTATATGTGAGAAATAATCTGTTTTGCACTGCTTAAAGACTAGTTTTTAATTAACTTAAATCTATTTATGTGAAAAATTTAATGATATACAAAGCAGCAGTTTATGGTTTCATAACTAGCTCTCATTCACAACACAAATTGTGTGAGATACAAATAGCGTAGCTGTGGTTGATTTTTTGCTATACAGGTACGTGGTTTTATCAACAGAAAATGTCACGCAGAGCACCCACCTGGTCAAATAAAATTTAAGACTTGAGACCGTGCTGTATTTGCTATTTTATTTGTACAATTAATTTAAATTTCATTGCCATAAATGTTAATAAATGGTGTTGGGCTACAAGTCCTCACAACTTAAATTAGGCCATTTACTTACAATTTATAAAAAAAATTGGATAGCGGTACCAAAATTAATATGATTTAATACGCGATTCGGGACAGATAGTAATAAGAGGAAATTAGGGATGACAGAGAGAGAGAGAGAATACATTAATGGTCGTGAGAGAAGGGTACATACACCATAATCAGTGCAATAGCTAAACATTAGGAACATCATGGCTGTATAAAAATAGCAATAATTACTTGGTTAGCGAAATCAAATCTTGAATGCTTCTTAATTATATAAAGCGTGTCGTGTTTTTAATACATGTTAGGCGCACGTCATATCAGAAAATATTAAATAGCAGACGATCAGTATAACAAATTATTTGCATCTCCGGTATACGGAAATGATCTGGATTTTTACCAATTACCTACACTGTTCTCTCTCTCTCTCTCTCTCTCTCTCTCTCTCTCTCTCTATATATATATATATATATATATATATATATATATATATATATATATATATATATATATATATCTCAAAATGATGCTAAAGGTAGATTCAGCTTTTTGATACCGCTGTCACATATCTTCGGATTCTGCAGACTTGTTAGGAACGTTATCACTTGGGGCCAAACAGACGGCTGAGTTAGTTCTAAAGTCCACCGACAACGATGCAATCTGGCGAGATAATGCTGAAGCTGCTGATAAAGTAATACTTACAAAACTTGCGTTGTGGATGCCAAAATTAACTGCATCAGTAACAGAAGAAGCGTGGTAGTTATCGTTCATGGATAGTGGTGGTAAAGGAACACTGTCGAGGCTGACATGGACCACAGATTCAGTTACAAGCACAGTCAATTCATTTGCATGGCAGATAGCATCTCAACGGGGAATTTCAGCACCACGACTTATATTCGTTGCGTTTCAATGTAACACAAGATTAGAAAATCAAGGAAGAAACCCAGTGGTGTTTGACAGATTAGCGGTGTCTACGATTTCATTATAAATAAATGGAAATCAGGAACGATCAGAGGACATAATACTGAATTTCGAATCAAACAACCTAGCATGGGCATATCATAGTCTGATGAGATTCATGGGTCGTGATCAGAATGTTTCTGGTTTGCAGATATCTCAGTGTGATTTCTCAACGCTGTATCCAATCTATTACTTTTCGATGGAACACCTCGATTTGTTCGGAGAATATGTCGTTGATATACACGTGCGAGCTACTGTTATTGACATACCTGCTGGTTCTGGTGGTTACAGAGCAATCGCTGCTATACTGTCGGACAAAACAATGCTGCTTGAAGGCGTTGGTGGACGAATGAGAGTAATTGATACGCCCGTTTAAAACAAGTAAGTGTTTTCCAACATGCAATTAAATCATTCATGATATTATAATGTCATTTCATCACGTCAATGTTACTCTGACCCCTGTCAGTTTAAAAAGCTGCAATAGGTATCAAAGAAGAATTCTGGGACAAAAATATATCTGAAAGCAGCGGCATTGCAAGGCCAAAATAAATTATTATTGACTGAACGTCAGCTCAAACCCTACTTGACGCAAAGAAATAAAAAACTGGCGTGAGACTTGATCATTCTGTGAATGCGATCAGCGATACAGCAAAGACCGAAGGTATATCTCCACTTCTAGCAGCTATACTAGCGCTGATTGTCGCTGAAGCTCTAGCTCTTGAAAAACTAGCTGCACTCGGTGCCGTTGGAACAGCTGCCGCCACTAAAAAAGGCAGCAGGACAATGGTTAAAGATCTAAAAAAAGAAAGACGGGGTCTAAGATTACCAACAACGTGGTACAGTCACGGTCTGAGACTGCCAGAGACGCTTCGTTAAAGTCCCCCATGTCCAGTTTTGATTTACTTGTTGCTGATCAGCGATTAAACATAAAAACTACAGAGGTGTTTTCATGCGTGATCAGTTACCGGAAAATCCAACAGTGTGGAAACTGATATCATTAACCTTGATGTTCGTTCTGGTCCAGGAACTCATTGGGTTGCATACGCAGTGGATCCACGTAGTGTTGTTTACTTGGATTCGTATGATATAGCGCCACGGAGAGAATTTTTAAAATATAGTGGCTTAGCCGTTGACATAATAATCTGGTATTCAACATTAGCAACATAGACATCAACGGATACACCTATATGCGGTCCAGAAGTACTAGCTGTATTTAACGCTTTGTCACGGTCATCAGCGCCACCACATAAAGTCGTGCACGAATATACGCCCCGTCGTTTAAAACAGGTTAATAATTTATAATTGTAGATATTTACCGAAGATCTGCTAAAAGCAAGGCCTCGGGTAACATTGATCATTGATCTGTCATCGTCAGTAACACGAGATTAACTTGCTGATCTCTTGAGTCTCACCGGGGTTGAGCTGGATGAGGGTGTTGTTTTTCACGATCAACATGGGCGCCTGAAGACGATCAATATCAAGTGGGTCCATATTATCCTGCGAGTTTCAGGTGCGACCAACGATAACATCTTAGTATTTACTTATGGTGGAAAAATCAAAGAATCAGGCGTATCAATCGGATGGACCATAGGAGAGATCTTTAAAGTGTTGCTAAAGCCGGCGATACAGTGACTGGTGAGCTCAGCATTAGCGGAAGTAGAATTGCTAAATGGAGAAAACCAGAATCGGACGATGACGCTGCAACGAAGAAATACGTAGACAACAACGACATCGCGATTAGTACTTCGTTAATAACAGTCAGCGATGAGATGGTCATATTCAGATTTGAATATAATAATCACGTAAGAGCGTTTACGAACTTTCGCAGAAACAAAAGTAGAGTCAAGAATGAGTTTTTGGGGGAATTCAAAATTTCGTCTCACTGAAATTCGTACACAACAAAAAGATAACTGCTGTTATAATACGACTCCGCTCATCAACGAGGTATACACAGTAGCGTCTGGATCAGCAACATGGTCACAACAAGACATCTCCATCAAACATATCGCTGAGGTCACCGGGGTGTACATGCTCTCCGTGTTTAGCGCTGAGCGATTTAGGATACTTACCACATTTATATGGCATCATTCCACCGATAGATTGTCTGGAACCGTGTCAGTCGTGTTAAATCAAAATACAGAGGAATATTCATGCTGGATCCAGGAGACAAAATATTAACCGCAACGACGTATTGGTGGTGTCTGGCAAACACCTCAATTGGTAACTTAGTATATAACATAATGAATCCCACACAATCCTTTCAGTATAATCAAGTATGTGCGTGGAAGGCATCGCTGGAAGAAATCATCAACGAACACATGACAAAACCACAAAAAATATCGCAGACAAATCATCGTCATCGACAATGTTGTATATGCGGTCTTCTCGCTGGGCGCTGAAACAAAGATGTTAATCGGCACGTTATCAGAGACGCACGTGATATCACCCATGGTTGGAATCGGTGTAGGTATTGTTGTCGTGGTCGCTGATATACGTAATATTAATGCGAAAAAATATCTACATGTGTCGGTAAAAAAAAAATACATGAGCACACAGAAATAACGTACGCCGCGACGTATACGTGTATACATATATCATCGATACTTCGGCGGCGTTAAGCGACGGTGCAATATCAGACAATGAATTTTCTGCAATTAGAGATATTTATTATTGGTATCAAAAGAATGCAACCATACCCGTGCCAACGTTGCCAACGCCACATTTAGAATCCACCGTATAGATAATAATGACCGCATAAATAATCACACGACTGGAACACATCATCGCTAACAAAACGCAGCCGACGACCACAATGATATCAGCGACGTCAACGTGGCCGGAATTTGATATTGGTTTTCCAACTCCAATAAAAGCCTCCAATGGTCGATCACTTGAGTTCGTACTGGCACAATTACGACTTATGGACAAATATCAGAGAAAAATCATTTGATAGATTAGACACAAACAGTTTGCTGATATTCGCGCATACGAATATTGAGGGATCCTTGAATACTGAGTGGAACGTCATTGGCATTCCAACAGGATCATATCAAATCGAACAAACAAGTTATGAACTGCAGCGTAGAATTAAATCAATAACGGGAAAGGAATCAAAGATCGCTGTCAAAGTACACGAGCCAACTTTGAGTTCCGCCATTGAAATATCGACGCCATATTACGCCGTTGACAGGTCGTCAATCAGAGCTGTGTTGGGATGACCGATGGTAGTATCAGATGCTGTTGGACCACCACAACCTAACCGATCTGATTATTTATCAGACAGACAAAGATCCATAAGAATTCCGGGGTATACAGGACACCGGCAATGGATAACCAGGGAAAACCGTTATACATTCGGGAATATCAATGATGAATTTATAAGTGACGATACCAAAACAATACGCGGTATGGTACTATGAATATACAAGAATGCCGGAGTCAATATTATGGGAAGAGGACACACACAGGTTTTCTAATGAAACACTTATTGAAAAAAAAATAGTTCAAGAGCATAAGGCTGCTTAATCAGTACATAGTTGAATATCCGAATGATGATCTTAATCTCAGAACCATGGTGACAGTAGAATATCCGAAACTGGTGAAATCTGACGTAGAATACTTTCATAAATCTGTGACAGAAACAGAAATTCACCGGGTTGATGTCCGGTTAGTAAGAAGCGCAGTAGAGTACAAAACAATATTTCTTGACTTCTTTAAGATCATCGAAGCCCCACTGCCTACATTTAAACTACCCGGATTGGATACCGATAACATGCAGCGGGAGCTCGATGACATATTTGCGAATGTTGACATGTAACAAGCTGCAGATGAATGATGATAAAACTGAGGCCATTCTGATCACAACACAACGACTTTCTCATTCACATCCTTTACCTCAAACAATAAATATCAGCAACACCAACGTCAAATTCATACAGTCAATACGAAACCTACGTGTTACTCTGGACAGTAATCTCACATTGCACCAACATGTCATGAACATATGCAAGGCTGCATATCTTGAGCTGAGACGTATCAGCTTCATTCGCAAATATCTTTCAGTTGATGCCACTAAAACACTTGTGTGGTCATTAGTACTTTCAAGACTAGACTATTGTAACTCAATTATGTCTGGTCCGTCTCAATATCTACTCCACAAACTTCAAAAAGTTCAAAACACAGCTGCTCGGATCAGAGTACCACGATCAGAGCACACCTCCCCGCTGCTCTGTACCTACACTGGCTATCCACTCCGTCCAGAATGAAACACAAAATTTGTTCTCTGTGTTACCTTTCACTAACGGACTCTAGTACAGCATACATATCCAACCTCATCCATGTGTACTACCTTAAATATTTCAGCATGTTTTTTTTATGTTTTCTAGGTGTTTGTTTTTTGTAATCATATCATTATATATATTTGTTATGTTATAGGTGTTGTCTAATGTTGTAAAGCGGTTAGAGCTTCTAAAGATTAGGCGCTATCCAAAGTCCTCATTATTATTATTATTATTATTTATCAACGTTAAACCCCTTACAAATCCGCCACAAGCAACCGAGTTCATTGTGGATGAGACCGAACAATATATGGCGCTCAAAATCTAATATGATGCAGCGGACACAAGGCATACACTTTGGTTGACATTTTCGAACTGTCATAAATGAACTAAAGGCCCACGCGAGATCAGAAGCTCGCCCGAAGATCATAAAAGATTTCACAGAAAATTCATGTTTTGGCGGCTTAAGCAACACAAATCACGCAAGCAACACAACCATTGAACCAACAACAATCTCTTGACTGGAGGACTACCGTCAGCACGCATCAACCATACGATGCTACCTTCCAATAAAAAGCACACAATTCGACGCCAATGCGCTAAATTTTTCTATTTCGTTTTTAGGAAATTTTTTATAAAATAAAAGTATCCGTCTCACGAACAATTGCCTTTATTCGATATTGTATGCATGTTTACAGTAGAAAGTTGCAAACTATTAATATTAATATTGATGTCAACGTTTCCGTTCTAACAAGCCGCATATATGATCGTATCATCTTGACTATTTTTATTATTTGATTGACTCTGGAAACAAGTTTGCATTTTGTTCGCTGGAAATTCTCTACTAAAAAAGAAATTCAGTCTGTTCAAATCAGCTTGGTAATTTATACGATTTTAATTGACTATAGAACTGAACGAGGTGTTACGAATAACAAAAAAAAAAAATGTATTTTCGATCATATCTGGGTCAGTCTTATTTTCGTAAATAGTCGAAGTTTTCCGACTGGCAGCTATCGACACACATTCGAGTTATGATCCGTCCTCGAAGTTGCAAATGTCGGCACACTTTGAAAGTCGATCGGAACATTACAGGAATAAATATAAATTTGATGTATTAAGTTATTCGCCTCAGGCTGGTTGCACCCAGATATGTTACCATAGCAAAGGCCATGATTTTTCCGTTTGTGACTTCGTCTCCTTCCAGCACCATGTGAGCAATAGTAGTTTACAATATAGTTGTTAATTGGGCGAATTTACAAGAGGTTCTTTCTCGACTTGACTGAAAAGGTTAAGGGTATTTTGATTGATTCGACGTATGATTCGTAGGACTGACATCGACATCGCGAATGTTTCCGATAGTTGGCAAAAAGGGCGTATTAGAATCGGTTCTCATGGGCTACATACAATTTACATTGTTTGTTATTTTTTTATAAATATTTTTTTAAATTTCATTACGTGCTCTTGGAATGTAATATTGTATGTTGGACTTGACCTTGTCCAAAATTGAGTTCATTCTGCTTGACCCGAACTGACGTTTCTATTTTATCCTGTGTAAAGAACTAATGATTTGTTATAATATTCTTTATGTGTATTGTTTTGAAATCGGATTTATTATTAAAGAAGTTAATCGGTTTATTTGGGTCTAGGTGTAGGTTTTGGAATTGCCTTAGTGTATTTGACTATTTTATAAACATCAGGTTCATTCTAGGTTAGTTTCCATTAAGTAATAGGTGTTTGTTGTTGTTTTTTAAATTATATGTTGTGTCCAGTATTTCATTTTTGGGCTGGAATTTTTTTCTTCAAATAGTTGACCTCAAGCAGCAGGGAGGGCGAACAGACCAAGGTTTTTTCACGAAATAAAAGCTTCCACAGAGAAATTCTCCGTAGAAAGCTCCATTTGTCAAATAAAAACCTTCTACGGGACGTTATTTTCGACATTGACCAGATCTCATTACTACTCCAGTAGTAATATTTAACTCCAATAATGTGGATTGTCTGTGAACATCACATAGGTATGCCCATCCCTGCTGCTCCTAATAGAAAAAAAATCTTAAAATATTTTGTCGAGGCCGATCCGTAATTTTTTTATAAAGATTAATTGAAATTATTATTATATTAATATTAATGGATGTCGGAGAAGCGTACACTACTGGATTAGCGCGAGAACGCCAAGAAGCAATACAAAAATATATTCCCGTGAGAGAATCCGTTAAACGAAAAATACGTGCCGTCGAAGACGCAAGTAAGGGATTTGCTGAGTCGGATGAGTTGTTATTTAAACCAATAACTACAACCACTGAACGAGTTATATTAGGAGATGTTAAAGATATTGACGTAAGAAAAACAGGTATTCTTCCGGTATTAAAAAAAATCGAAGAACAAACTCGACCTCAACCTGCGGTTGCACCTGTAGCTGCACCAGATGTACCTGCAGCTGCAGCTGAAAGAAAATACGATAACAAATTTAGTCAATATGGATTGGTTAGGATGATGGAATTTCCACTTAATACTCCAGAGGACTTCGAAAATTTTGGTGATTTTGCTTATGGAGCTTTTGCATATTTAGCTCAGGATGTTGATGTTAATGACCGTAAAAAAATTTGCTGATTGGATGCAAGGTTAAATATCCCTGAATTACGAGGTAAGCAAAAAAAAACCCCCGGCTATTATGCTGATTTTATGCGGGGATTTAGAGGGAGACAAGAAGAACCTCCACAAGAAGTTTTACAAAAACCTGCACACAAAAAACCTGCACAAAGAGAATTATTGGCGCACGAAGTATTTAGAGAAGATATTTCAAAATTACTTAGGGATCGTAATCGTGTGGTTGAAATTGCTGCACACGATTACGCTCAGCGAGATAAATATCTATTGTCGGAATATGTTAATCATTTAGATCCAAATGGTTGGAGAAATGCATTATATTTTACTTTCTACAGAGATAAAAAAAAACCTGATATTAATGATCCAGATTATAAAATATTTGTTGAAGAAGTTAATCGGAAAAAATCAACTTCAGAGGAAGAAATATTTCAGGAAAAGGAAGAACCTTCCGATATTCCAGAAGATAAATCGACGTTCCAAAATCTTGTAATTACAACCATGTTTAATAAAGATCCTCTCTCAAAAATCAAAGATCAAAATGAATTAATTCGTATCACTACATTCGAATATAAAAATAAAGGAAAATATCTGGAGAAAAAAAGTCATGATACTGTTACCGAGCATGATTGGATTCCCGCGTTATATTTTGCTCATAAAGGAGGCAGGGTTAATCTTGATGATCCGGATTATAAAAATTTTAGAAAATATATATATATGAAATGAGAGAACAAACCGGCCATACTGTTACTGGTAGCGGTTATAATTCTATCTGCCCCGATAACGTCGTTAATGACGTATCTCGGCTAGAGATTCTTATTGGAGGGAAACGAGCTGGAAATAACTCACCAGAAATAATTAACGAAGCAACTGATATTTGTCAGCGATTATTTCGCGGCGGCATCATGGACATTCACGTTTACAGAAATGTAATTGATGAAATCGTCGACGACTACAGCGATTAGTTAAATAAATGACAATTGAAAAAAATGATAATTCACAAAGGTCATCGCAAACCTACGCAGGCTCGGGTGGTAAACGCGCGGTTGCCCATGTACAAAGTTACCTACGGAGATGGTTTCGGCGACGTCGTTAGTGGATTTGTTACACGAATAGCTCCTAAAGCCGGACCTATTGCCAAGCAATTAGCAACGAAAGCTATGGGATTTGTTCGCGATAAAGCACTTTCCGCTGCTGGTGATTTTGCTGACAAAGTACTTAGCACCGTCAAAGATGGAATATTAAACCTAGTACGTGGAAAAAAAAACAGCCAGTTAAATTACCAAGTACCGAAGTGATGCCTAGCGATGTCAGCAAGGTAATAAACGACGCAGCAACTCAAAAATTAGCGTCGCTGATAGATCATGGATCTGATCAGATAAATACTAGCATGATATCAGGAAGTGGTCTTCGTTTTAGAAGATAATCCTTATAATAAAATGTTCAAGCATGCATCTAACGAAGCATTTGACATGGACGAGCAAATAAGTCAGGATACATCGATACGCGATTATCAACATTACTCTTACGACGCGGTAACATCAAATAGTAATAGCCGAGTTGAGATTCAAGTTCATGACACGAGTAGATATTTTCTACCATCTGAGGCGTTCATCGAAGTTGTCGGTGAAATCACAAAAACGGATAATACCGAGTATTTAGCAAATTATAAGGTTGGATTCGTCAATAACGGTATTATGGCGTTATTTAAAAGTGATGCGTATTTCGTAGACGGAAAAGAAATCGAATCAATTAACAACGACCTTGATGTTGCTACGACAATCATAGGCCTGGCTAGGTACTCAGATGATTTTGCTAGATCAGCCGGCCCTAGCATGATGTTCGCCAAAGATAATTCCGATCATCCTGATAATATTCAGTTTGATACAAGACGACCAAATATGTTTACCGACGTTGCTACCGTCGCTAATATTGAATCGGTAGTTATGGGCGTTAATCCTAACTTTAATTTAGGTTTTGCTGCACGTAAAGCTATGTTTTCAGGTATTCGTAGAAGATTTTCATGCGCAATTCCATTATCTCACGTATTTGGATTTTGTAGAAATTTTAGGAAGGTAATTTTTGGAGCCAAGCATACTATCGTTTTTTATCGAAAAGATAATAGCAACGACGCTATCTGGCGAGAAGGTAATCGTGCTGACGGCGCTGACGCTAATAATAACGCCAAAGTAACACTAAGCAGACTTACCCTGTGGATGCCAGCGATGACTCCGTCGTTGGTCGAAGAAAATAAATTGCTCTCATTTATGGATCAAGGCGGTAAATCAGTAATGTCGTGGTTAACAACAACTACTGATACTATTACTAGCAAAATTAACGGTGATTTTACCTGGCATATGGCATCGCAGCAGGGCGTTTCTGCACCTAGACATATCTTTGTTGCTTTTCAACGAGCTGATCGATATCATCAAACAGCTAGCCATATGATATTTGATAATTTTAATGCCAGCGAAATATCGTTGCGAATAAACGGAAAACAAGAACCAACCGAGGAAATATCGTTAGATTTCGCCGACAATTCAATGGCACGCGGATATCATCGGTTGTTAAGTTTAATGGGACGAGATCAAAATATTGATACCGGCCTGCAAGTATCGCAGCTGGATTTTAAAAATTTATATTCGATCTATTATTTTTCACTGGAACATCTTGATTTGATAAAACAGTCCGTCGTCGACATACATTTCAAAGCCAGAATATCTAATCATCCTCCTGTTGATTTTAAAGTAACCGCGGTCATGCTTAGTGATAGAACTATGATTCTTGAAGGTATTGGTGGCCGAATGAGAATCATTGAAGCACCAGTGGAAAAAATGTAAGATCAATTTAAATCATCAATATAATTATAATGCCATACGATCATGTTAGTGTGACTCTGACCCCAGGTCAGGTAAAAAGAACTTCAATCAAGCACGGCAAAAATGTGCGGGACAAAATTGACGTTAAAAAACGCTCAAATTCAAGGTGGTCCAAATAAACTGTCGCTAACTAAAACTCAACAAAAAATTTTTACCAAGGCTAAATCGGCAAATACTGGCGTCCATGTTGATCTTAGTCCAAGTGCAATCAGTGACATGGCGTTATTAGCGGTGGTGCTGGATACGCTGGTAGCATAATAGCACAAAAAATAACAGGAGGCAAATACGGTTAAAAAAAAGGACACGGACTAAGACTGCCAGGAACGCCTCCGTTTTACGGACGCGGCCTACGGTTGCCAGGAACGCTGCAGTACCCAAGAAGCTTTTAGATGTTACGCCGATGTCAAATTTAGATTTAGCTAATGAAGCAAAAACAAAAAAATAAAATTCTTTAGAGGCGTATTTATGCGAGATCAATTACCAGATCGACCGAATTTAAACGAATCTGGAATTATAAATTTAGATTCACAATTATGTCCTGGCACGCAATGGGTCTCATATTCGATAAATCCACGTGAAATTATTTATTTTGACTCGTACGGGCTAGCACCGCCGAGAGAATTTCTAAATTATGCTAGACAATTAAATACTACAATTTGGTATTCAACGTTACCCACGCAGACGCTAACTGATCCACCAATATGCGGCGGCGAAGCAATTAACGTCCTTGATGCGATATCAAAATCATCTCAGACGCATCACAAAGTCGTACTTAGGTATGCTTCTGACAAATTAAATCAACCGCGATTAAATAATGGTTGACATTTACGAGAGAACTCTATTGTCGCGATTATTGAAAAAAAAACCAATCGATGTCGATTTATCAAAGTACGCAACCAAAGACGACGTTAACAAGCTTCTATCGATATCAGGAATAGATCCTGACAAGGTTGTTATTTTTCAAGATCAACATGGAAAATTAAAAACTAGCAACATCAGATTAGCCGACATAATTCGACGCACCGAATATAACGCACATATAAGTGATTTTACAAATGCTCAAGGAGAAATTAATGAAATCAAGGAAAGAGCCGCCGAGGTAAATAAAAACACCGCTAAAGTCGTCAAAGATACCGCTGAAACTATCAAAAATATTAATGAATCTATTAGACAAATTAATCAGGTAGCCATCGAAACCAGCTCGGTAACCAACGTGGCTATTAGGCGAGTTGATGAAACCGCCGTTGAAACAAACAGAAAAATATCTGAAATTAACAAAAAAATTACTAGCATCGAAGCAACCATTGAAACACTTAAATGATTTGAAGCAATGATACCTGGAGTTATCGCAAAAACTAGCTTTATTAAGATTCCACCGGCAATAACTTCAGCGCAGGTCAATAATATCACTTTTATCATGTCGACGGGAGAATTAACATGGACGCAGGAAAATAAAACTATCAAATACACCGCGCCGGTTACTGGCGTGTATCGGTTATATGTGTTCTCAAAAACGAGATTTAGAGTCATAACCAAAGAATACGACTGGAAACATATTAATGAGCGATTCCTTGGATTTTTTAACATTTTGATGAATAAGGGCGTCGAAGAAATATTTACGTTAGAACCGCCCGAAAAAGCAGTACCAACTGCGCCAGTACCATCGTGGTGGGCTATGGAATTTATCGTTGAAACACCTAAATTGTTCACAATATAAATTAATATAAATGACGCCGTCCGATTACAGATATAATCAGGCGCGTGAGTGGCAGAATTCGCTAAAACTAATCATAGATACGTATCAGGCAAAATTAAAAAGATATCAACGACGACTAGTTATCATTAACGTCGTTGCTTATTCGGTGTCGGCAGTCGTTGCTGGATCTGGAATAATATTATCCGCGGTAACAATGATGGCACCAGTTGCAGTTACGATTTGTATTTGTGCGACAACGACGCTCGCTGGAGTCCTTAATATTATTGCAAAAAAAATATCATCATGCACGAGTGAAAAATTATCCTCGTACGTGGCAAAATTATACGCGGCAACGATCGCGTACACGAAATTATCTTCGTTGCTATCAGAAAGTCTCAACGACGGAGTTATTTCTGATTTTGAATTTTCCGCGATGATAAAAATTTATTCGCAGGCTGATATTAAAGTTACGGATAATAATAATGTCGGAATTATCTCAGATCGTGACAAACACGACCCTGCAAGTAACAACGATGATATCGGCAAGCTCGACTAAGCCAGAATTTAACATCAATTTTCCGATAGCGATCTTCGTCTGCGAAATCGCGCTGTCGCAGATGCGAGTTTATCATAGTTGGCCCAATGTTAGATCAAAATCATTTGGTGCATCACTGTCAAATAATTCATTTGTTTTCGCTAACAAAAATAAAGCCGACGGCACTCCAGATTGGACCGTTGTTGGATTACCAACAGGTAGTTATCAGGTCGAGCAAATTAATGATGAGTTATTATATAGAATAAAAAATATAACAGGAGATGAACCTGGAATAAAAATAACCGTACACGAGCCGACGTTAACTTCGATCATCGAGGTAACAGCGCCGTATATTGTTGATATTTATGCTAGTTCGATTAGAACAGTTCTAGGTTGGCCTGAAAATATGCCGCTACATCCGCCAGCGCCGCCAGAACCTGAAAAATCTGATTATATAATAACACATGGATCTTGGCATGGATATGAAAAAAAAAAAACTCCGCCAGTATCTTAACATTCTTGATGAATATGATTCTATCAAAAATAATTTTATCATCAGAGGTAAAGGCGATATATTACTCAATTATCACGATCATAGTGATAATAATAAGTCTAAAAAAATCCATTGAACTGAGTGAGATTAATGAGTGGGTCAAAGTATTTAAACAGGAATACGATGAACAACTACAGCGACTACGGCAGTTTTTCAAGAGTGTATTATTCATATATCAGGGTCATGCGACAAGATTATCGAAACCATCAGAATAGCAAATATTATCGCATATGAATTGTATCTCATCAACAATAGATTAGTTTTTCTTATTGGATATACTGAATCAGCAGCAGAAAGACAAAAATGTTTAGACATATACGGGCTGACCGAGGAGGCGTTGAAAACTTTCAAATTTCCCGGTTATAACGACGATGAAATGTTAAAATCCACCATTGATGTCGTTGATGAGTTATTTCCTCAATTACACTCCGCGTGGAGAAACAAAACTACAACCACCAAGTATACTTAAGCATAATAATAGTCAAAACGGAGAAGGCCGGCATATTTCGCCAGGTATCATAAATATAACAACCGTCGTCGCAGTTAATCTTGATTGCGACGTCGTCGAAGGCAGTTACAGCGTCGACGCAGCAGTGTCAAATCAAGTTCAGCGAGGATTTGTTCTTTACTCGTTTTCGCCAAAAGAACCGCCTGGATATTTAATTATACAAGAACCAATTAATCCGATTTATCTGCTGTGCCATAATAGTTTGTTATCGAGAATTAATTTTAGATTAACCGATCACGGGGGAAATTTACTTGATTTACGCGGAGAAACTTTAAGTATTAATTTGTTAGTAAGATCCTAAGGATCTTGATCTTAAGATTTTAAAATCTTTGATCTCTCTACGTAAAAAAACAAAAAAAAAAACAAACAGATAAAAACCAATAAATATTAGCAAAATATTTTTTTTTTAATTTTCACAATTTTGATGGGGTAATTGGTAGTCAAAATAAAAAAATTGCGCAAATTTTATAATTTGAGTGGGTAATTGGTAGTCAAAATTAAATAATTTGTACAAATTTTGTAATTTGATGGGGTATTTGCATGAAATTTCAGTAAAAAAACAATAATTTCAGTAAAAAAAACCCAAATAATTTCAGTAAATAACAAATAATTTCAGTAAATTTTACTTTTTATCATTAACTATTTTTCTTAATTGCCTTACGCGAGTGTTAATCACTTTTTTTGCTTCATATTCGTCAGATAATTCTGATCTGATTTTTTCGATCGCAATCGATAACGGAGCAAAATCCTTTATCGACGACTCGTCAACGGATGCCAACGACTGATACATCGCTGACTGAATTTTTTTATATATATTTATATTCTACCTTCGTGTTTGTTTTGCGCGAGCGTCTCAGAGTCAGCGATAATATTTTCAGCGTCCAACTCGTCCGATAGTGTTATTTTTTAATTTTTAATTTCTCAATAGCATCAGTTTTATTACTGATATTTTCTTCGTTCATTATAGTAAATATTATATTTCTAATGCAAAAAGAAAGTAAATATAATATTTTTAAAATAAATAAAATTGATTTAATCATCTAAAATTAGTGGAACGTAGGAAAATTTAATCCACTCACCAAATTTATATGAGAACGCTGATTTAGTTATTTTATCTGCAACATATTTGACCGAGCGTGGGTGAATATTAAAATATTTACCAGCGGCGCTCATCGACGCAAATATCATTTCTTCACCTGTTTCTACGTTAATTGATTTAACTGCCTTGGCGTATTTGCTATGTTGACCAGTTTTTCCGCGCGTGGAGTTTTCACTCTGCGTAATTGCCTGAAGATTGGATAATTTATTATTTGATATATCTCCGTCAATATGGTCAATTGCGTGTCCATCTTTTATTGGTCGTTAAAACACTCGAAGATGAAACGGTGATTCGGATAAGATTTCTTTTCGTGACTCACGGTAAATCTAAGATAACCTAATTTATGAATGTTTCCAACCGTATTTTTTGTTTTACAATGTCTGACAACGCCGTCGCATGATGCTTCGTAGTTATCGATAGTTGGATGCTTCTTGAATATTGGATTCATATACTAAATATCATTTGTCTAAATCAAAGTTTGCCCTGAAACCTATTTAGATAATCTTCTTCACACTTGATAATCTTATCATCGTCGTTTTTTTTTTGTCATAATGTCGTTTAAGTTCTCGGTAGCGTTTCCCGCTACAACATAAACATAATCGAGTTTTAACTCGTAATCCAACATTGCATTTTATGCATCTGATTGGCCCATAATTACCTACGCAAATGGCCTGCATATGCTTGCCGCAAAATTCACGTTTACATGATTTTTCACAGCAAGATAACGAACTGACAAGTATCCATTTGCAATGATTCATTATTGTATTAGATATTTGTCTAAAATATAACATGGATTTGTTTGACCTTGACGAAGCCGATATTGATATATCTGACGCTAATAAAGCTAAGAAAGAATTTTAAGACGACAAAGCGATTCACACGCGGACGACTTGGAAAACAAACGAAATTAATAATACTATGACCGATGAGCGGGCAAAAAGTATTATCGATTCCATTAAAATTAACCACGCCGGTGAGAAATTTATTTACGGAATAAAATTCATCGCACAAATGTCCGACGATGTTTGGGTTATTAGAGATAAACGCGACCCTGTAATTAGTGGGGAAAAAATGTGATTTTATCTGCTAGCTCAAAGCCTGGTTTGTTAACCGGCATAGACAAACCATATTATGATAGATCTTATCCAGTCACCGCGATTGTTTATGGAATTTATCGGCTAAATAATCGAACAGATGTTAAAAATCTACCCCCGATGAAATTATCTTCAATAAACTGTGTAGCTGAGCGAGTAATAGAGCATCTAAAAAATACAAAACGCGGATCTGGCTTGAATGATTTAAGATTATCTTTGATAAATACTTGGGCGAAATCAGTCGCTGACGGCGCATCAACAAGCGATGTTGCCGCGTTGTCGGGAAAATTAAAATTTCCAATAACAGTAAAGTCGTTATCGGGGGAAATTTTATATCATTCCCCATATAAATCTCGAGGAGCGCCAATTAATATAATTGATCATAATTTTCATGCGTGGACGAGCGCGGTAACGATATTTCCGCGAGATCGTACTGTTAAATTTTATTCGGAAATTTCTGAAAATTCCGCGAAAATGTTCGATTTTATTTACAAAATAAGCGAGTCAGATCCAGTATCGGTGTGGCTGTTTCGCAGCGATGACGAATACGACCAATTCGTGCGGTCTAACGGTGATGTATATAGAAATAAACTATTTCATGATTTAATGAGTGAATTAGCAGAAAAATACTCGATAAATCCCAAACAATTATCTAGTTGTTTTACTGTTCCATCACTTGCTGCTCACGCTGCCATGGAAAAAATCTTTGGAAGCCAACGCGAGGTGAGTTTCTCAAGGATATTCAAGAAAGTTGCATTGAATACGGTCACGGCGGATTATGGAACACCAAATATAATTATCTTAATATGATATCGTTTGACATCGTTGCGTGTTATCCTGGAAGTTTTCTAGGATACGGCGATTGTGCTAAATATTTTGCTCAATTTGGGCATCCTTGCAGCGAAATGACGCGAGTATCAATTAACGGTCTGCTGTCAGATTTTCCCATTACCGGATTCGCTCGCGTCGTATCATTTAAATTTGCCGATAATTTGCATAATTTGCACGGCGTTGCTTCGATATATGCTAGATTCGGCGATGTTAACGTCGTTGATAGTCAGTGAAGCGATTATATCGTATAAAAAACAAACTGAAGTCTGGTTGCCAACTGATCACAACGAAAAAGCAAAAGACCTAGGTAGGAGAATAATAGGTAAATTTACCGAAGGTGGCGCATATGATCATCAACGACATCATTGCAGGTTACTAATCGACGACGCCGAATTAGATTTTATAATTGCTGATACAACTGAGAAAAATACATTTTGTGGTCGAGAAAATATTCATCTTAGTGACGGAACGAAATTAGGCACCGTGGTTAGTTATCTCGATGGAGAATCACTTCAATATACTCAGTTAAGATCTTCGATGCTTGCATATGTAAGTATCAATTTGCTTTCCATGATAAATAAATTTCCCCATAACGCAGTTAGAGTAGCTACTGATTCATTTTATGTTGATAAAAAATCATTATCTGCGTTGGAAAATTTATCTGGTGATGGTTCATGGGGCACGTGGAGAGTGAAAGACGAAGATATTCTTGATTATAGTGAATCCGCGGACGTCGTAGACGCTGACGAATATCATCGTAGTGAAATATCAGAAATTTCTTCGTCGCCGTGCGTGTATGATCCAATATCAAGACATAAATTTATTTACGTAAACGGGTCATGAGGTTCAGGTACAACAACTCGAGTAATCGAATTATTTAAAAACTCTGATTTAATCGTGTTGACACCGACGCATAGATTAGCAAAGGAAATGAAACAGCGTGGAGTCAATTCCTGTACTTATCATAGTTATTTCAAATACAGCGGCGGCACATGGACATGTTCGCGAATGGGCGACAAATATATCAATAAAGTAATAATGTTCGACGAAATTTGCACAGTTCCGCTAGAAACATTAAAATTATTCCTCGACTGGTTGTCGTTCAAAAATACCGACGTAATCATGTGCGGCGATCAAGGTCAACCAGGTCCAATTGATGGTGAATCGCCTCATGACTGGCTAAAGAACTTTGTTGACTACTACGAGGAAGTTGACGCCGATTATAGATCTCTCGATGCGGCGTTGAGTGAATTAAAAAAATTAATTCGATTACAATCAAATAAAGTTCAGTGCAACATAATGCGAGAAATAATTTCAGAAACATCAATGAAGGATTTTTTTCTCTCATGGACGCCAAGTGATTTGATAGTTGCTAGTAGAAAAATAGTTCGAGATAAACTTCAACGAGAATTATTTTAAGATCAGCAGGATAAATTTCCCTTGCTACCGGTGCCGTTATGTTATCGGCCAGCCGATACGCGACAACAAAATATCAGCGTTGACGTGCCAGGGCAAGAAAGGAAAATTTTAGTGTTAAATGATATTGTCACCGTTGATATCAATTTAGTCAAAGATGCACTAAGCGCAAATAAATCTCCATGGACGCTTGGATATGTAATGACAATTCACTCATCGCAGGGATTGACTATTTCAGATACTCGAGTTTGGATCGTTCACGATCGAATCGAATGGTCGAATTTGGTTTATTTAGCCGTACCTAGAGTTAGAAAAATATCTCAATTAGCGCGAATAGTTTTAGATGCGACGATGACTAACGATGAAACCTGCGAGGATATAATTAAGAAAAAATTGTCCAGTTATAATCAATTTGATAAAAAAAATGATCTTAAATTCGACCTTGACGTGGACGCGATAATGATGCTAAAACAACAGCAGGACAATCACTGCGCGATTTGTAACTGCATAATGGCATGGAAATATAAAAAAATGATCCTTGGCAATTTACCGTGAATAGAAAAAATAATAATCTCGGCCATAACCGAGAAAACGTCACATTGGCGTGTTTAGAATGTAACAGAAAAGTTTACCTGAGTGATTTAGGTGGTAATTGAGTATCTGCGGAAATTATTTGTAACTCTTCGCAGTAAATCCGCGCTCAGAAGCTAGCGAATCAAGAAAATAAATCGCCGGCCTTCCTGATGACCTTGTTACGGAAGACATTTTATGTGATGTAACGCTCCAGACTGGATCAGTTGCTCTTTTTCGGCCATCTTCAGCTTCGCCGTGCTTGTATAAATATCGAACAATTATACTGCCTAAAACCGGCCGAGTTGAAAAATCACGCCTTACTATCGGTATAATTGTTTTTGTAATTGCCATCGCTGGTTTCATCTTTATTGTTCTCGTTGGCTCGTTATTTATCGCGTTAATCACATGAGGTAATCTCTGAACCCATTCTTGAGATCGCTCATCAGAAATAAATTCCCTCGCATATTGATATCCAAATAACCGCTCAGCAAGTGTTTTACTGAATCGCTCAACAATCGCTTGATCTCGATGAATTCCAACGTGTCCGCGCCGTATATTTGTGTTATTTTTTTTTTTTTTTCATTATTGATGAAACCGCGCCAAGAAATTCCCTACCAGGGTCAACTTGAAGTAAATTTGGCCAAGTTAAAGGTCCTTGTTGATAAATTCTACCAAATGCATTTGCAACTTCGGTAGCTGTTTTAGTTATTAACGGTTCTGCTTCTTTGTACCTGCTAGCGATGTCAACGACGGTCAGCACATATTTGTAAGTTTTACCGTCAACGACGTCGTGAGGAAGAAACATAATATCGGCCTGATGAACTTCGTTAGGTACGCTAACGTCGAAATGTGCGTGCTCGATTCGTTTTGGCGGAGGAAGATAAATCTGCCAAACGGCCTGCTTAGATAACCACGACGCTGCAACGGGAATTTTTACTTTAGCTGCTTTGGCGAGTTTGGCAATTGCTGATTTGCCACGCCAAAATCCAGCCGGAGAATAATAAATTGACTCCATTTATTCTAACCAGCACCGAATACTAATTTGCCTTTCATTGCACTTTTAATTATCCAGCTAGCTAATTTTTCTCCAATATTTTTGTTAGGTATAGAATTTAGCGCGTGAATTAATCTTACGTCGGCGAGATGTCTTTGTTGAATATCGCCGCTTCGATAAGCAATATCATGAATAAGACACGCATCATCGATGGCGTTTACTGGTTCCTCGCCAGATTTTGGCATATCATTGTCAAGTCTAAGATCAAGTCGAGTTCCTGGTCCGCAATAATTATATCCAGGAAGGTGTTTTTCTCCAGGATATTTCGCCCAAGGAGCGCCAGGTAAATTTATTAATCCTGATGCGATATCACCGCCATGTTGCTTTTTTTAGCCGGTTTTTCTTGCCCAGATGAAATAAACCTAAATTTTTTTGTTCCACATACTTCACATTTGCCTGTTCCAGCTAATCTATTATTGCGCGTCGTAACAGTAGTTAAGTCTATCGTACCTGTACGTGAACGACATTTCACACAATATAGATCCATGCTAATTATATCATGAATGTAATTGATTTTTCTGCCACAAAAAAACGTGAACCAGTTAAACATCATGCGGCGCTACCAAATTCGATTAGAATGATAATAATTGGCCCATCAGGATCTGGTAAAACGCAGTTATTGTTGAATTTGATAATGAGATGGTTGAAATGGGACAAATTATATTTAGTTGCACCATCCGTCGACGATCAGCGATGCTATGAGGTACTAAAAGATTTTAACGAAAACGCGTCGTTGATAAGCGAAAATGTTATTGAATTTATTACCTATATCAATGATGCACCATCCGTTGATGATCTTAACGGAGAAATTAACAATTTAGTTGTATACGACGACGTTATGCTAGATAAGCAAGCAAATCCAGCTAGGATATTTTCTCGTGGACGACATAAAAATACAGATGTCATTTATGTAACTCAGCGGTCTCGACAAGATATTTTAAAGTTTTTTTCAATTAGGAGCAGCAGGGATGGGCGGACCTATGTGATGTTCACAGACAATTCACATTATTGGAGTTAAATATTACTACTGGAGTAGTAATGAGATCTGGTCAATGTCGAAAATAACGTCCCGTAGAAGGTTTTTATTTGACAAATGGAGCTTTCTACGAAGAATTTCTCTGTGGAAGCTTTTATTTCGTGAAAAAACCTTGGTCTGTTCGCCCTCCCTGCTGCTGACCTCAAGTGATTATTTTATCTGGACATACGAACGTGCTCTGATAAACTTCATGGACAGAGATATTCACTGTAATTTATAGTGAATCCAAACTTGGAATTATATTAATGTGGCTCAACAAAAGGCTATTGACACATCAACACTCTTTAAGCTACCACAGACAAATCATTGCCTTCATTTTTTTCGATTTATTCTGGACTTTTTCTGAATTTTAGTCAGGACTTTAAGTGATTAGGTCTTGTGTTTGTAATTCTTAGATTGTTTTGGGATTTAATTCGCAATTCCGTAAGTTCTTTTTTCTCATTTTCACTTTGTATTCTAGGGAAATAAATTATTTGTAGAATTTTGAAAAGCTTGTTGCCTTTTGCTCTTTTAAATTACTTATTTTAAGAGCTTGCACTCGTAACACTACTGTCAAGACCAAGAAGGTGGGGTAGGTGGCGGTGCTTGCACAGAAAACCTATTGGCTTAGAATGTAAGCAACGTAACAATGTCCTTGCTTGCAGCAGTTGGTTTTTTTTTCTGTTGTAAAATCTTTAATTTCAGACGAGCATATTTTTGAATGTTGTTCTTTTCGGATGTAAATGCATATAGTCTGTCTAAATAAAAGTGTTGGGTTTTGAAAAACACAGAAAATTGTGAAGTGTGGAACTGAACAAATTTTCGTTTTGCAAAAACACATGCTAACTCTTTTTTTAATGAAGTACTTTACTTAATTTAAATTACAATAAAGGCATATATTAACTTCATCTTAATAAATAATTAAAAGGAACGAATTAAAGTGACCAAGTGTTTGGAAGTACTCTCAACATACAGACGTGTCCCCTGGGGTTGTTCGGCTTGGAGATAATATCCAGAATTGGATAGAAAATCGCCAATTAGTAGAATCGCTTACTTAGAGGCGATGAAAGAGTGGCGCATACATTTTGCTTCATTCGAAATAACTCCGGTTATTTCTGCAAGACCAAATTATGCCTGTGATGAAAGTCAACGAAGTAATTTACAGAAGAAAAAACAAACAAACAACAAAATACCATACCTTTTGTTCACCAGAAATTTTTCCACAATTCTCTATTTCTATCATTGGATTGACTGACAATTAGGCATTGATCGAGAAGTTACCAATGAAACAAGTTGTAGCCTCATCCCCTGGCTTCTAGAGAAGAGTATTATTCCAGAGTACCAGACAAAACTTGTTCTTAGCTCGGTTTATCGCTATTTTCAACTACCAACCATTAGAATAAATAAGTTAGGGAACCAGTCTAAATAGTTTGATGCAGTCGTAACTTTACAGTCAATCATTTATGGTAAATAGCAGAGATTATTCGCATGTCAGCTTTCGGAATACATCCTTAGGATTGACGTCAAAAGGGTGACAGTTGTATATTGGTAGTGAACCAGACTATTAGTTTTCCGGAAGTTTTGTTGTCCACCTTCGTGGGCAGATCGATAGCTGTCGTACGGAAGTTTGTCTTAAAATGTCTGGAAATGGTCTTCAGGTGGGGACAGGGGGATACGCCAATGAAAGGCCCCCATCTTCCACAGGGAGCGCGGAAACGGATCCTGCTACAGATCCTGCTAGCAGTGGATTTTTCAGCAATGACTACAAGAGGTAGGCTGGACCGGCGAGGCGTCACCTGACATGTAGCCATCATTCAACTTTCGACAAATAATAAATAACGAATTTAAGGATTTTGCAGGAGCATATAGGCTTAATAAATAAGAAAAGATATTAATATGGTAGACAAAAATACTGAAACTTGTTCAAAACATTCAGCGTAACATGTTTTCACGGTTGATTGTCTTGTGATGAAACTAAAAAAAAAAGCATTTATTGTTGTCTTATATATTTATTGAGTACGGTGAAGTATTCCAAATATGAGTTCACTGACATCATTTGAATACCATAAAGTACTCCAAATATGAGTACATTGACAGTGTTTGACATAATTTGAATACCATGAGGTAAACAAATGTGAGCACACTGACAATGTATGGCATCATTTGAATACCATGAAGTAAACAAATGTGAGTACACTGACAGTGTATAACATCATTTGACTACCATGAAGTAAACACGTGAGTACACTGACAGTGTTTGACATCATTTGAATACCATAAAGTACACCAAATGTGAGCACACTGACAGTGTATAACATCATTTTAATACCATGAAGTAAACAAATTTGAGTACACTGACAGTGTTTGACATCATTTGCATCATACAGAGAGCTCAAACACCTGATTAGTATTCTTTTGCAGAAAGTTGGAACCTTGCTCTATGAAATCTATAGTATGATAGTCATATTTTCCTTGACCCTTCCTACTGCATTTTAGGTACTTTGACATTTATGTTGGGGAGTGAGATTAGAGCCATTTGTCTATAGAAAAGATTAAATTCACCATTCTAATGTGGTAGCATTGGGTAGCCACTTATTTGCAGGCATAAGGAACTTATATACCTGTATAAAATTGATAGGAGGAGGATTTAATTTCTCAGCAATTGCATACATATAAGCCAAGACATCCTTTGTTCCCTTTTTTAACTATAATACCTCATATAAAAATCCATTTTTGGCCTTAAAGTCATTTGACCGCTTGATGTGTGCCCATGTTTACAGTCATTATTGAGTCCTACATAATTGTACTGGTATCAAATTTTCTGTACCCTGTAGATGGGACTCAATAGTTTCTGTAGTGTGGGGATAAAACACACAAACATGCCAGTTCTTTTGTCTCAGTAATGCAGGAATAATTATAATCTTCAATTTGTAAAAAGTGGCATGGCAGATTTTAACTATAAAACAGTATATGCAGTAGACGTCATTTAAAATGGTATTTTTATCTTACCACAGGTTGAATGTGTGTTGGTGGGAAATTAAATGAATGGCAGTATTTGATTAAACATTAATCAAATCAAGTCATAAATGATCCCCTCTTTTTTATAATTATCATTAACATAAGAGATAATCTGGAAAGTTTAACTTTGATTCAGTTATGCCCACCTAAGTGTGTCATCAGTGACATGTGAACTCTGCCCACTTCAGACTGATCTTGCATAGGTGCAATATTATTGGCCACTAAAGTGTAAATAGCGGTCAAGCAAATGTAAATCACTGGTATATACAGTTAATTTGGAAGGAAAATATGCCAGAGGTTAATCGAGGGTCAGCTCTACTTCAGATCATAAAAATGCACAGGTTGGAATTTCAATGTGCCAGAAATGGTTCAAAACCTGAGCGTACACATCTGTTGATAATGCTGCTTGGAGGAAACCATATTCATCAAGCACAGAATACATGACGGTGCTGTAGTCATGTAATACTAATGTAAACAACGACTTCCAATTTTCTGATGGGCATTTGACTCTGACCCCACACCTCAAGATAAATTTCAAAATATATAAATTGGGGTCGGAAGGGTCAATGGAAACTCAGTAGGTGTACCTGATCATGGTATGCAGTCTAATCATTATAGCCTAACTGATTTGTTTCATAAACCTTTGGAATAGAGAAGGGTAGATTTTGTGACCATGCTTTTTGTATAATACAAAATTTTAAGGGGGGGAGCATCACAAATGGGTCCCAATCCCAGTGATCATGATTACAGAATCTTGACTGTTGAACCAGGGGTTCATCCCTATACCCAGAAATTTAACCCCATGGGAACCTTTGAGATCCCCATCCTGTAACCATATATATACTTACAAAATATAAAACAAATTTGTATGGGTATGTGAGATAGCTTACCAGTAACTTCTTGTGGGTTGGTGGTTCTTTCTGGGGTTTTCCCGGGTTCTTCCTCCACCATTAATACTGGCCGCCATGTATAGCCTAACGTGTGCTGAAAACTGACGTTAAACCCTACAACAACAACAACAACAACAACAACACATTTGTGCATACAGCTGACATTGATCCTTTGGCCCCTGGGTGATAGGTTGTAAACTATTAAGATCATATTTCTAGAATGCATCCAGTTAACATGAGTCTATTATTTAGCAGTTTAATGAAATATGTTTTAATTTTTTTTCCATATATTTAAAGTTTTAAGTTTAATCAACACTGCTATTCTTGGTGTATCCAGTGTGGTAATGCATTGATATAATCTAGTCCAGCCCTAATTCATTGATACTGTTCTCACCCCCACCCCAGTTTGTTAAAAATTGACAATCTTACCATGTGAAATTGACAGAATAGAATTCATCCCCCCTTTATTTAATTTGAAAATTGTCCCATATGAAACTGATGGAGAACAAAATTCCCCCTTTGTGATAATCCTGGAGAAATATCTAATTTTAAACCAAAATTATATGTTTTATATTATATATTTATATTATATATATTATTTTCAGGCATGATGATTTGAAGTCAATGTTGGACAGCAATAAAGATGCATCAAAACTAGAGGCTATGAAAAGAATAATTGGAGTAAGTGAATAAGTTTCACTGAAAAGTGAATTAGTTACATTGACCAGTGAATTAATGTATTTACTGTATGTCTTGGGACATGAAAAAATAATTATTTATTTATTACCAACTCTCAAATTCCAAATTGCTAATTTATTTATTTTGACCCACATGCTCAAGAGTTACTGTTTTTCAGAGGTATAAGCAATCCAAACAAAGTGATGTGAATCATAAGAAATGACACACATCTTTAATTATACAAGTCACATAACCAGCATTCAGTATATTCACACAACTGATCTTCATCAATACATTTTAGTTTTGTGTTTCAGCTTACCATAACACAAAATTCATAATTTTCAACACAGTCTTCATTCTACCTTTGATTTAGGACAGCTGGGTGTCTTGGTGTTTCCTTTTGATCATAATTGTCAGAATTGCCTTTTGTTTCTTGAAAGGAGACCAGGTAATTGTTTGAACCATGAAACGTGCTTTGGAAAATAGGGATTTTTTCTGGCCGCAGTGCTGGTAACAATTTGTTCTGCAACATTGATCAGCATGAATTAACTGTTGTAAAATCTAAAGTGGGTTGAGCAGGATGAGATGTCCTGCTTAATAGTAGTTCTAAATTGTTTGGCTCCCCAAAATTATATTGGACTGACTAACCATTGACGTCAGTATCATTGTCAATCAATTAAGGTATGAACACTTGCTCATTTGAGTAGCATGATACCGTAGCCAAGTAAACAGGTAGCAGGATAAACGTAACTGAGTAACAGGTACTTATTTATGATCAAAGCAAACTAGGTCAGATTGTTTGAGATACTACTTTTATTTTCAAAGCATTATTTCTGAAGCATCTTTGTTGGATTTTGGACGTATCATTTAAGTTTAGTGCATTTGTGCCTATAATTCAGATCTAAGGGATGTACTTCATTAGTGCAAGTAAAAATCTTCAGTGTACATGCAGTTATGCCATGATGTAAATTTGCTAAATAGTGTTGAACCAAGTGCTATTGTTGTTCATTCTTGTCATACCTGGAGCATTGTTTTACTGAGTTAGGCATTTACTTTTTTAAGTACGAAATAAAAATGTAATTACTGTTGCATTGATACAGTATTGTAAAGCGATAATGCTTAAACAAACAATAATAAACTGAAGACAGAAGGGATAAGTTACTGTTGTAAATGCTTACAGCAGCTCGCTAATGCTCAGCTCTTGTCATCGATTAAATTATACATAATTGAATTGGGTAGAAATAATAAGGAAACAGAAGAAAATTAAATATATTTATTGACTTTTCAAACAAATTGCATCAATTTATAATATTCCCATGTGATAATTCATGATGATAGTCTCGTAACAGCCACTTTTTTAATGTTGTTACGCTCAAGAAATACTTAGATTAGTAGAAAAAATGTTGAAGGTGTCCCAAGACTTTTAGTACATGAAAATGTTGCTTTTATTTTATGTCCCAACATTTATTGGTTGTCAAAAATACTTTTGAAAATAATTTAGGGTGCCCCAAGACTTACAGTCATTACAGTAGTTACACTGAAAAGTGAATTAATTTAACTGAAAAAGTTTCAGTAAAAAAAATGTTCATTTGGATGATATTACTTATTGAAGAGATTCCAGGTACTTGAATGGTTTCCATTAAAAAATATTGTCTGGGTTTTAACAACATACATTTTCATTGTTTTTAGGGATGTTTTTTGGCAAAGCTTGATCAGATACATTCAGAGGTTTTGTTAGAGGATGTTTCATTTAAGAATCAGGGTATTATTTCAGCATGATATGTTCAAACTGTCTCCAACACATGTAGAGTCTTTTTCATGTTGAACTGAAGTGTTGACTAAAATATAATTTAAGAAAAACCAGTGGTTTTTATTTGAACTACTTAATATTCCGATTACACACATCATAATGGAATATGGCCTCCAGTGGTTTTTAGTCAATGCACTTTATATACCAAGTACACACATCATAATGGAATATGACATCCAGTGGTTTTTAGTTGAAACACTTCTTATTGAAAACTCAGAATGTTCCTCTTTGAAGGCTGTTTTTATCCATCTCAAAAATTATGTTTTGTAAAGGTTGAATTTTTAATTGACAAAACAGCATCCGATTTATCTATTTGTATATGCTG
The DNA here is from genome assembly GCA_028554795.2 of Sinohyriopsis cumingii. NCBI lineage: Eukaryota > Metazoa > Mollusca > Bivalvia > Unionida > Unionidae > Sinohyriopsis > Sinohyriopsis cumingii. Next base: position 297,571 of record JAPYKE020000125.1, on the reverse strand, counting down.
ATGATGTTGACCTCCGACTGAAAACTGAAGTTAAAAAGATTAAAAGCCATGTTTTTTGAGTATTATTTATGTCTAGCTTCCATGTAGAGAAGCCTATACTGTGTTCTTCATGACTTTGGGTTAATTTTATGTTCTCAAACTGATCTTTATATTTAGAGAGTTTCAGAGGCTTTGGGTCAAGGTTGCCAACCAACTAAAGTTACCTAGCTTTGTGGATGGCTTGCACTAGGGGTTAAGGGAGAACCATATTGATTTTCAGCAGTCAACAGGTCAAAGGTCTTGGACTGTGACTGACACAAGAAAAACAGTTTCTGACAACAAATTTCAGTTTTCTGCTGACAGGACTATTAGACATTGTTCTGGCATATAATGTGATGTACATCTTCATATATGATTGTTGTTTTGAATATCGACATACTTTAATTATTAATTCATTGCTGTTTTCAAAACATTTTGTTCAACTATTTATGCAGCCAAGAATATATTCCTTGTTTAAAATAGGACTAAAAACCATAAGCACATATGAGTACCATAAGGCAAACATATATTAGTACCATAGGGCAAGCATATATTATTACCATAAGGTGAGCGTATATTAGTGTATATTAGTACCATAAGGTAAACATGTGTTAGTAACATTAGTACAAATGTAAGGCAGTTTTATATTTGTATCATAAGGCAAGCATATTTTAGTACCATAAGGCAAGCATATTTTAGTACCATAACGCAAGTTTATATTAGTGCCAATATAAGGCAAGTTTTTATTATTACCATAAGGCAAGCTTATAATTAGTACCATAAGGCAAGCATATATTAGTACCATAAGGCAAGTGTATATTAGTACAAATATAAGACTAGTTTTTATTAGTACCATAAGGCAAGCATATATTAGTACCATAAGGCAAGTTTATATTAGTACAAATATAAGACAAGTTTTTATTAGTACCATAATGCTAGCTTATATTAGTACCATAAGGCAAGCATATATTAGTACAAATGAGCATGAGGAAAACTTTTTTGTCTTCCTAAAAGTAATAAATGACAATTAAATAATGTCTTATCTTCTGTATCTCTGGTGTAGATGGTTGCAAAGGGAAAGGATGCCTCGGACTTATTTCCTGCAGTTGTCAAGAATGTGGTGTCAAAGAATTTGGAGGTAAGAAAACAACTGTATGCAGAAATCTAAAGATAGTTTTTTTTACATGTAAGTTGAAATTAATGTATTTAGTCCAGCTTGATAGATCAAGGCAAGCTCTTATAGTGTGACCAACCTTAAATGTTTTCTAGGGGCCCCGAGTGGCCGAGTGGTCTAAAGCGCTCTTCGTTACGGATCACTGCCATCTCACCTCTTCCTGCGTCGGTTCGAGTCTAAGATTCAGCCAATGTGGGTATGTGAGAAAGCTTGCCAGTAGCTTCTCGTGGGTCGGTGGTTCTTTCCGGGGTTTTCCCGGGTTCTTCCTCCACCATTAATACTGGCCGCCATATATAGCCTATCGTGTGCTGAAAAATGGCGTTAAACCCCACAACAACAACAAATGTTTTCTTTCAGGCGGAGAATCTATTTTAGCTGACTTAACTAGATACTTTTCCCATATTAATGGTAAAGTGAGACAGAAGTCACTTGTCCAACATCATGATTGTCATCAACATTTTGTAATTTTGTGAATGTTTTGCTTAAAGTTTTTCATTTTCTATTTCCTAGACTACGTGATAGATTCTCATTGTATTGTCATGTATTAATATGAAGTTAATGCATTTCATTCTGCATCATGCTTGCTCAGCCTTTTGACTTACAGCATTAGCTTGCTTATGGGTCCAAAGTGCAGACACTGTTTTGTTTTGAGCTTTGTTTAATTTGACATTTTTTCAGATGATCATGTAAAATTTAAAATTTAACACACTTTTATGACCAAAAAGATGTGAAATGGTAAACTAGTCTGTGACAAATTATATCCTGCAGTTTATCACAAGTCTCAGGGAACCTTGCTTCCAAGACAGATATACGTAAAGTTATCAGAATCTGCAGAGTAGTTAATGGTCAGACTTGGGTCAACAGGGATGAAGCCAGTAAGATTTTTTGACAGTTAATGGCCAGTCTTTATTAAAATCATATCTCCACTGTCTTATGTGAAGATCTGACAGTGAATACTTTGCAGTCATGTTTTGGTGACTTAAGTTATTACCGTAATCACTAATTTTATCAGCAAATCAGATGAAATCTTGTACAAACATGTTTGGGAAACTGAGCAGTATGGCTGAAGAGCATCCATGTGTGCCAAATGATTATATTCACTTTCAGATTTTTTAAAGCGTCATTTTCATTGACTAATTCAAAGGTCACCAGAATATGACCCCTAAGAGGTCACTGTCAGATCTTCATGTAGGACAGTGGAGATCTGATTTTAATCAGATTGGACCTGGATAGCAAGCAAAAACCCAGTACAGTTACATAACAGTTAGTCTTCCTATGGTGTGATGGCTTCAGAGAAACTGATCTTTTGTTGAATGTGTATGTAAGCACTAAAGATTGTTCAGCAAATAATGATACGCATTGTTGTTTTAACAGTGTTCAAATTGGTGGTGACACATACAGGTGGTGACATACAGGTGGTGACATACAATGGATCATGAAAGTTATAAAAGCTTTTGCAGATTTTGAGTTGGACATTTCTGTACAGTCTTTAATATGCATTAGTAGAAATAATAATAATAATAATAATAATAATAGATGCTACTTTAGTGTATGTGTTTTAGCCTAGGGCACAACAGTGTCAGTAGTCACTTTTAAAAGAAAGCTGAAAAGTACTCTGATGCCAAAAAATGAGCCAGTAAAGTTAGTTTTTAGTGAGAAATAGACTTACAATAAAAATGAAAATAATGTTAATAAAAAATAGACAATGGTGGCATGAGAACTTTGAAAATTGATAGGGAGAACCAATTTTCATGATTTAAGAGTGGAGATAGATTGTACATTAAAAATTTTAAAATAGTATATTTGTGATTGGATAAGTGTTGGAATTTAATGCTGGTCATTTAGTTGTTGTTGAGACAGACAATGCCATATGTTGTTGAGACAGACAATGCCATATGTTGTTGAGACAGACAATGCCATATGTTTTTGAGACAGACAATTCCATATGATGTTGAGACAGACAATGCCCTATGTTGTTAAGACAGACAATGCCATATGTTGTTGAGAAAAATGATGACTTCAAAGCAGCACATTTCTGTACAAAGAAACAGTGAAGAAATAAATTCAAGTAAAGGAAGAATTAGATGACTCTGATGGCAAGATGGCATACATACATTTGTTTAAGTCAGATATAAGTAAAATTTAACACAAATGATTTGAAAAATTAATTGCAGTGCATTTAGATATAACAATTTTGGACCATTATTGAAAAACAGTTACCCTGTAATGCGATCTTTTGAGGCTGAGAATATAATCCAGATATGTAATAAAATAAATATCATTATTTTTTCATTTTCCTCTTTGTTCTTTTGAAAGTGAGGGACTTACGAGTTTATACCAAGGGAGTACCCCCCCCCCCCCCCCCCCCCCCGAAATAGGCTGTGAACTCCAATTTCCAAGAGTGAAGAGTTCAGGACTCCTCATCTTAAAACTCTGATGAGAAAGTTGTATATATAGTAACATTAGCCCTTCAGGCAGTCAGATTCACTTGCTCAAAAAGAAGTTATCATGTGTCAAAAGAAAGTGTCATATAGTAATAAATAGCTAAATCCTTTAAGCCACATGTGTCAAAAGAAAGTGTCATATAGTAATAAATAGCTAAATCCTTTAAGCCACATGTGTCAAAAGAAAGTGTCATATAGTAATAAATAGCTAAATCCTTTAAGCCACATGTGTCAAAAGAAAGTGTCATATAGTAATAAATAGCTAAATCCTTTAAGCCACATGTGTCAAAAGAAAGTGTCATATAGTAATAAATAGCTAAATCCTTTAAGCCACATGTGTCAAAAGAAAGTGTCATATAGTAATAAATAGCTAAATCCTTTAAGCCACATGTGTCAAAAGAAAGTGTCATATAGTAATAAATAGCTAAATCCTTTAAGCCACATGTGTCAAAAGAAAGTGTCATATAGTAATAAATAGCTAAATCCTTTAAGCCACATGTGTCAAAAGAAAGTGTCATATAGTAATAAATAGCTAAATCCTTTAAGCCACATGTGTCAAAAGAAAGTGTCATATAGTAATAAATAGCTTAATCCTTTAAGCCACATGTGTCAAAAGAAAGTGTCATATAGTAATAAATAGCTTAATCCTTTAAGCCACATGTGTCAAAAGAAAGTGTCATATAGTAATAAATAGCTAAATCCTTTAAGCCACATGTGTCAAAAGAAAGTGTCATATAGTAATAAATAGCTAAATCCTTTAAGCCACATGTGTCAAAAGAAAGTGTCATATAGTAATAAATAGCTTAATCCTTTAAGCCACATGCTTGACTGGACAAGTAGGATATTGATTTTACTTGTCTAAATTCAGATATGGTTGTCCAGTACACTTTGACAAGAGTAAATAACCAGCCTCGTGTATTGAATGGATTCCATGATGAGTTCTTACTTTGTTTTTCAGGTTAAAAAGCTGGTGTATGTGTATCTGACCCGTTACGCAGAAGAGCAGCAAGACTTGGCCTTACTGTCCATCAGTACCTTTCAGAGAGCACTGAAGGTAACTTATACCAGTGATAAAAGAATTCCACATTTTTGGCAGAAAATTGTAGTTGGAATTTTCATTTCTATTTCTGTTTGTTTTTTTGCCCTGTTCTGGATTTGTATTAGTGCCTCTGCATATTCCAGTACTGGATCGAGCATTTAGATCTGTGCTCACAAAATGAACTCTATTTGAGTTGTAAAGCCTAGTTTTGCTGGTGTAACATGATATCTGACTGGTCATTAAGTGCATTGTTTGTGGGATTTGGTCAGAAGATATGTGGTCTACTGTTCTACGCAAAACGGTGAAAAATAATCAGAAAAAGTCCATCAGGAAGTAGTTTTTTTATTATTCTTCCTAGAACTGAATCGGTGCTTATCTTGGTGGGGAACATTGTTGGATTAAACCCCTCCCCAGCTGAAATTGAGATTGCAAATGCCATCGGCTATAGTAACTTAATTGGAAGTTGAGCCAGGCACCAAATTTTAGCTGATCTTCACCATTGCCTAGATTGTCACTGAGTGTGTCACCTGGTGCCAGAGGTAACAACACATTTCTCCCTTTGGAGCAAAGATTGTCTTACTCTTCAGTTAAAAAGAGCAATAGTATGAGGGAGTGTTCTTCCTTGTCTTGTCAGCACACTGTTTGAAAACTATGTTGAGATACCATTGACAGATCCTTCCATCTCTCCTCTGAAACAGCACTGTCCTGGAACATCACAATGATAATATTGATAGGTCTCAGCATTCCCTCTTCCTTTTACCTCTTCTCCTAATGTTAATGTGATCAGGGAATTTATTTGAAGGAGAAAGCCAGAGTTTGAAGTAAATTATTTTATTCTGAAAATACGTCCCCAGTTACATTACTATGACACCCTCCCACCTCCCTGCCATATGAGTATTCTTGTTAATGCATCACTCAGCTTAAAACTCGCAAAGCCTGGCAGTGTCAAGGGAGATAATGGGCAAGGGTTATTGTTCTTTTGTATTTATAATGCCCATTTAGTTTTTGGCTTTTGGAGGGCTAGATTTGTGAGGTAGCATGTTTATATCCCAAAATGTTGATTTGATATGGTAAGTATTTGCAGAGAAACATAATTTGACTCAAAAATTTGCTTTTCTAAAATGGTGGTAGTCACAGGAGTCTGTAACACAATTTACATGCAGTGTAGTGTCAGACCTGCCAACCATTATGATTTTTGCCTAAGTCTTACAAAAATGACCCTTAAAATACGGAGTTACTGAATAAGAACAAAAACTACGAAAATGATTGTTGTGGTAAAATCTGGATAATTTTCTTGTCCATGTTTGATTTTGGATCCAGATTTCACATTAGATTTAGTGGAATTAGCCAGCGAACCAGACAAACTTTGAAGTAGTACCTCAGATGCTTTAAACTGCACATTTTCATGCAAAACATCTGCATCCTCAAACTGTTGATTATAGAATGTTTTTAAAAAATAGTGTGCAGCAATTCATTCATGCTGAAGATCAAAGGGAAAATAAGCCTCTTAAATAGAAGTAATAATCAGTACAGAAAATTTAAAAGGAATACTCAGACTTTTGTCAATAAAAGCAGGAAGGGACACAGTTACTTTTATTGGACATCCTGTGTCAATTTGGGTATGTCTTATGGTGGGAGAGATGATTACCATCATGTGAAATAGAAAAAAGAATTCCAAGAATTACATCATATTGAGAGATAGCAACAAGCCATTGAGCTGCATAGGGGTTGGAACTGAAGCTTGTACAACTGCATTAGAGGTAAATATAAACTTTTCAATTGAACATAATGTTTACACTCGCCATATCAGTTTCAAATACCAAACTTTTTAAATATATGTTTTCCAACTTTAAATAGCAGTACATTATATTTTGTTTCATTTTGCTAAAAGTTGGTCGAAAGTATAGAAAAAAAGCAACTGCCTTAGTGAGGCGGTCTGTGGTTGGCAGGTCTGTAGTGTATGCTTTTATACATATGCTACATGGTGTGTGTATGAAACATACCTTCTGTTGCAATGGTCATAAGAAATCCAGAGATGTACTTAAAATAGATGTTGAAATTGGGAATCCTTGAGTATGGGAATTGATTAAGAAGCAGGTTGACTGATAGGTACAGTATGATAGTCTGAGCTGACATTTTCAATATGTTGATAACCCGGCCAATGGAGGTGGTTGATGACCCAATCAAAAGGAGGTGGCAGGGATACTAATGTTAGTACTAGTTGATGGTGTGAAATGAGAGATTTAGTTGATGGTGTGAAATTAGAGATTGTGCTCAACAGCCTGGTTACATTGATCTGGCAAAGCTGTTATAATGCAGGCTTTAGCCACAAGTAGAATCAACATTTGATAGAATATTCTTTTTACTGCAATGTTAAATATAGGATTTTGTTATTTGCTCATTTTTTTTCTCTGTTAACTTTACATTGTCAGAATCGTTCAGTGTTTTATGATATTGCACTCATGTGCACTTCATATTGCAGTCACATGTGCCCATTAGTGTATTAGGAACTACTTAAAACAAATCATGTACACTCACGTAGTAGGCTCTTTACGTTTTGGTTGATTAAATTTGTTTCTGAATGAACTAAAGCAGAAGTTTTGTAGACTGCCACATACCAGCTGCTTTGCCACATTCCGAGTTAACTTTCTTGATACAATGTTTGGAATTTAGGCTTGCGGTAGATGCCAGATTTCATAAAATTAGTGGGTCCGTACAAAAAACATGCAAGTGACAAGGCATAAACTGTCATCTTTAGCTGGTATTAAGAAAAAAAAATATACTTACAGTTCTACATCCTGGATTTCCTCAAAATGTACTTTCTTAGTTCTGCAAATCCAAATTACATGTGCCATGTCATGGGTTCTCACACTTGATTACACATTTCAAAATTGTTCTGTTATTTCGACTATATTCCAAGTGCAATTACATCCTCCTTACAACATTCAAAATGAAATTAACATTTATTCCAGAGTTCACAACTAAGAGACGAACGTTTGTCGGCAACTAATAGTTTTCCTTACGGACTAATAAATATGTTCCAATACAGTTCCATCTGACTAATAAAAAAAAATGGATGCATGTAATTATTTTAAAGTTTGCTCTTCTTGAATTTTTTAAAGAATTCCATAGCAGAAATGCGGACAAAAAACTTGCTATTTTTAGTTACTGAACTTGTTGTAACTCCCATATGTAAATCCAGATCACCTAGGCACTTTATATTAAACATTACAAATGATGTGCAAAGCATTATTGTCACACTGACCAGGATCATATTTAAACAAAAGAAAGCAAAGAGGACAATATGGCAATTTGTACAAGGTGTGGAAAATATGGCCAAACAGCTGAAGACTGGCAATAGCAGTGGAACATGACAAACAGTATGATAAAGAAAGTAGGAACCGAACTTTTCTAGAGAAGTGGAAATGTGGTCAGCTGTGGCTTAACTTTAACTGTGAAGTAAATACCTTGTTTTGCAGCATCTGCAGAGAGCATTAAAAAATGGAGGATGAAAAAAAAAAGCTCATTTGTCGTTTAATTTACGGTTGGAAACAATAATATAACATGAAACCAAATCACAAATCCATCAGAAATGCATGATCACGAGTCTAGATTTATCAAAACCCAAAGGTCAGTCATCTGCAAGTAAAATCGTCATGTCACGGAACGAAAAATTTGTTAGAAGAATGTCAGTTTTGTTTAGGAATGTACGGCCCCTAGTAAAAATGAGAAGGCCATTTAGCGATTATATGTGGATGGTCCAGTTGGATGCCAAAAAGGGAATTGATGTTGGTCAAACATATATATGTCATGATAAAGAGGCACAAGTGTGCAAGAAATAAACTTGAACAAAAGATTATATCAGCACCATTTATTAGTATTATCACTGATGGTTCCACTGATAAAGGGTTCCATGAACAAGAAGATGTTTATGTGAGAACTGCCATGGGTGGGCAAATATGCACATTATTTTTGGGAATGACAGAAGTTTCACGAGCTAATGCTGATGGGATTATAGGAGCTTTTGATGATGCATTTGCATCAGTTGCAATGCCTGATTACAAAAGTAAACTTGTTGGGTTTGGTTCTGAAGGAACTGCTGTCAATACTGGAAAAAACAATGGTGTTATTGCTAGATATAGAGAATCGCAGAAATGTCTTGTAGGAATACATTGCCATGCTCATCATTTGGAATTGGCTTACAAAGCTGCCATTGTGAAAAAGCCTATCCATGCAAAAGCTGAGGAGCTGTTAACTGGACTTTACTATTTTTATTGGAATAACCCTTTAAATATAAGTGATTTGTTAGGTGCATGTGAGATATTCCCTACTCGTATTGGTGGAACTAGATGGTTGGCATATTGGCAGAGGGCTTTGGACAGTTTGTGGAAATCATATCCAGCAATAGTCAGCCACCTCCAGACATTGACTGAAACTGATCAGCCTTCAGCTAGAAGACCTGAAGCTACTGGGAAAGCAGCTGGATATCTGAAAATGTTGCTAGATCTGCATCTTGTTAATTATGCCCATTTTTTGACAGACGTCATAAATTTGCTGTTGTCATTGTTTCTTAAAAATGAGTCTTGTTTTGGTGTCTGAAGTGTACCTGAGAATTCTTGCAACTACTGGTGTCCTGGAACAGTTAAAATTAAGAGATGGACCTTGGTTAAAAAAGTTTCTGCAAGATCTTGGTAATGGACCTATAAAAGAATTTCATTGTTTTTTTTACTAAAAGAACAAAGTTCCCCAACATTAGTGCAGTTATCACTTCATGCTAGAGTGGACATGATCAACAGTTTAGCAGAACACTTGTATGCCCAATTTGACAAACAGCAGTGTGATGTATTGAAAGCCACACATTTTGCATATTTTCATTCATGGCCAACAGACTCGAATCATATTGGATTTGGTGATGAGGATGTTACTGCTCTGCTGGAACATATTTCCCCAGTAATGACAATGGCAGGCTTCTATCCAGAAAAGGTTGAAGAGGTATGGTAACTCTTGAAAAGTTTAATTTATGCTTGTGGGTGGCAGGTAGAGAACTTACAATGGTATGATGTTAACATGAGATTTCAAGAAGGTCACACTAACATTCTTGTACTGGTGGATATTGTGTTTGACCCTTCCAGCCTTGTCTGCAGATGCAGAGTGGGGATTCAGTGAATTGAAAATGACATCTGATTGGAGATGCAGATTGTGCAGCAGTGTACTGAATGACTTATTAATAATTCATTATTTAAGTGAAGACATTGCTGATTATGCCAGCTATATATTTATGGAACTCTTGTGGACCAAGACAAAGAAGACCGCTGTATTTGGAGGACTATTTAGAATCGGATGGAGAAGATTATGATTTGGGACAAACTGATGGCAAATCAATATAATTTATAATGTGTTTAAATCTATATTGTTTTTATGTACATGTGTTTTGAGGACTAATGGCTTTTGCTGCAGACTAGTGTGTCTTTTGTCCTGTTAGTCTGCTTGATTGGTTAATAAAAAGTTAGTTTTGAACCCTGTATTACATAACTTCTTTTTGATAATTGCAGTTGAAAGACTTCATATTTTTTACCACATTATCATTTCAAACATTCAATGACAGAATAGAAACATTTGCAAATGTCAACATGCTGCAGAAATCCAATGTACTTCATGTGGAATTGGCACAGATAAATCCAGTCCATAATCACAAAATGTGGAATCAACAAAAATACCAAAATCCATTCATTCCAGATCAAATGGAAAAGTTGTTGCAATGTGCATCCATTCACAGTATGACTCCAAATTTCAATTTTAAGTAGACCGAAATGCCTTTTTCTTCTGAAAGTTATGTGTAGCGTGCAAATTAGTTCAAATTTATCTGGGTGGAGTTATGTGTGCATTAATAATGTTGTTGTTGTATAATGATGAATCTGTGCTTGTGTATTTAGTTTGAAATATGGCATACATTCAGTTACTCTGTTTCTTGTAGTGTATTTGTATTTACATAATTAAGCCTTAGGTGGAATAAGAAAATGAGCATGTAATAAAAAGGTTGCTGCACCTGTATGGGAAAATATGAACTCATTTTGTCAGATGGATATACTGCACTTCAAAGGTAGTGTAGTATTTCCATCCAAAAAAATCGTTCATATTTTCCATACAAATGCAGTAACCTATAAATACTGAAGAAAAACATTAATATCTTGCTTTACCTTGTATTCCACAGATTGAATAGATTCCATCCTTTTTTCTACTTAAGAGATTAAAGTGAGATTTTAGTAATAGTTCATGCCAAAACTTGTGATGTCCATTTATTTCAATTTATGTTAAAGAAATACATTGAAAACTGCTAGGTACTGGCATTACTTATAGTAGAAAAAGCCCAAAATTCAGTTTCAGCTGAGTGAGTGAGGGTGGGGGTGCTTTACCCCTACATTACCATGGCATTGGTAAATAGCCTTCACACCCTTGGCCTATTTTCAGCACTTCTGAAATATTGCTGTTATATGACATTGTGTAGTTACTTTTCCTAATTCTCAACAGCTTTAGGAAGTGATTTTATGGGTACTTTATGATAAATTAAAGAAATAGAATGGTCCAGTAATGTTTATGTAGAATGTGACATAAATTAATCATGATCCAAAGGAAGATAGACTAGCAACACATTGCTTGTGAAATGTTTTAGGTCTGTCATTCCTAAGCCATTGTCTGAAATTATCTACATTTAGTTGTTTTTTTTTTTTCTTCTCTTCTTTCAGTAAGAATAACTTCTTTTACACGTTATGATGTCATTATAATGAAACCGTTTGGAGAGATAACAGATTTTAGTGATACGCAGAAAAGTTAAACTGGCTGGAAGAGGCTTTTGTTACTGAATACAATTTTTTTTATAGGATCCAAACCAGCTAATCCGAGCCAGTGCCCTGCGTGTTTTGTCCAGTATCCGAGTTCAGATGATTGCTCCTATCATGATGCTTGCCATCAAGGAGTCTGTAATGGACATGTCTCCATTTGTTAGAAAGACAGCTGCTCATGGCATACCCAAAATGTACAGGTACAGTTCACATCTTTATCCTGCTTTCTTGTCTTTATTCCTCCTCTTTCTTTCTCCACTGTCCATCCATTCTTATATTGTTTTATCTACTATTTTCCTAATGGACAAGTCAGTAGCTGCATAATCAGAGACCATATTTAGTGAATGGAGTAGGGTGAAAGTCATATATGCTAGATTGTTAGCACAGTGCAGCTTTCTATTCATGTATACATTCTGCTATTTATATTTCATTCCACAAAAGCATCATGAATGATATCCATGTTTGTAGTTCAGTAAATTTTCATGTCACCATCTTTAAATGTAGAATTATTTAATTCTTTTCCGACATGAACTATTTCGACACCATTTTTACTGAAAAACAGCGTAACACTTATCTCAAATTACATTCTGAAATAGGGTGATCTGTTTACATCACCTTCTTCGATTCTACCATTTCTTTTGGAAGAGTTGATTTGTTTATTAAGGGGTGATCAGTTTTTTTATTTGGCCATAATGTAGTTGCCTTGCTTTGATTTCTTTGTAGTATAAAAATGGACTCTTCCAGAATGCAGGACAAACATGGCGGATTACATGTACAAAGACCAGCCATTTTCAGCATGTATTGAATGAATGCTGTTGTATCAATATGAATTTGTTTAAATTATTTGTGAACAGGATGAATTTGAAATCTTAGCTACATTTCGAGATGCTAAAGTGAAAATTCAATATAAACAAATGCTAAAATCATTCATGATGCTGTATGGAATGATCTGTAATCATTGTTGTTACAAACTTCAATGGCAGTGGATTATTCAGAATTAAGGTGCTGTGATTTTGATTCATTTGTTAATATACATAATACCGTTGATCTTTTTTTGTGTGTTATTTTTACCATTGCTAAGGATCACAAATAGACAACCCTGGGATAATTAACAAACATTAGGTAGACATGTTGCGCAAGTAGTCAGGTATGTTTACCCTGTTTTTGTCTGACCTTGTCAATATCCTTGATTATTAGATTGTAGTTACATTTTCTCTGTATGTTTGCAAGTGTCAAACTGTGTGAGGTAGAACTATTATATTTAGACTGTATATTAAGCGATTCAGTTGTTTTTTTTATCCACCCTTACCCTCTTTCTGCCCCTCAGGTGATGTCATTGTCAAGTTATCATTGATTTTTTTCTGTATCGTCTTTAGTCCCAAACCTTTAGAGGGAAAGATATCAAACTTAAAATGCAAAATCTAGGAGTTGTTATTTCATAGACGTACCCTCCTACCACATACCCTTAAGCAAGGTCAAGGTCAGTACATATAGTTCCCCAAAATATTTATTCTAGGAAAAAATTCAAAAATTATATCGAAGGTTTATTTACTTGCCATTAATGATTCGTTTGAGCAATTTGTTCACTTCAACAAAGATTATTGAGAAAAGCATCTGTCATTCTCTGCATTGACACCAAATTTCACTCCTCCATCATAGGCAAACATCAGTGGGATAGCCCTTAAATAGCCTGCATTTTGTCAATGTAACACATTATCTTCTATTTTCAGCCTCGATCCAGAACAAAAGGAACAGTTGATTGAAGTCATTGAAAAATTATTAGCAGATAAAACAACAGTATGTTTTCATATTACTTAATACTATTCCATTTGCATAGAAAAAATAATGACTGAGGTAAATTTTACTCAGATTTTTCATCTTCATAATTTTCTAAGAAAAAATAGGTTAAAGTGTCTGCCAATTGGTACATGCTTGTTAGTGTGTGTCTAATGCCTGACAACTCCTCCTTTTACTTCATTGATATTAGAGATTTGACACCTTTATCAGTGTGTACCTAATGCCTGACAACTCCTTTTACTTCATTGACATTAGAGATTTGACACCTTTATCAGTGTGTACCTAATGCCTGACAACTCCTCCTTTTACTTCATTGACATTAGAGATTTGACACCTTTATCAGTGTATACCTAATGCCTGACAACTCCTCCTTTTACTTCATTGACATTAGAGATTTGACACCTTTATCAGTGTGTACCTAATGCCTGACAACTCCTCCTTTTACATCATTGACATTAGAGACATGACAGATTTATTAGTGTGTACCTATTGCCTGACAACTCTTCCTTTTACGTCATTGACATTAGAGATTTGACACCTTTATTAGTGTGTACCTAATGCCTGACAACTCCTTTGATGTTGACACTAGAGATGTAACACTTTTGTTAGTGTGTACCTAATGCCTAACAACTCCTTTGATAATGACACTAGAGATATAACACCTTGATACATTTGAATATGATTGGGAATAGTTTTGAGATATGTACAGGGATTTTTTAGTTTTGTTTTATCTCCTGAGGAGGTTTGGTAAGAAGGTGGGAAGGCAATTTGCAATTTTGCAGAACTGTTGATTCTAGCTGTTTTTGTTCTCTTTTAATTACAGTACTGTTGCAATTATAGGAACCCTGTACAAGCAATGTTTCAATGCAGACCAATGGCATTACAAATATTCAAGTACAAGACATGAGTGGAAAACCGTACTTTTACAAGAGAAATTAAATCCGTTTTTTTATTAATCCAGAAAAGAAACTTTTACATGAGAAATTAAATCCCTGTTTTTTTTACAAATCCAGATGAGTAACTTTTATGACATGACAATCCTACTTCAAAGTTTCATAATTTCATGTTATAAAATTGTATATCACTCTGGCATAACACTAAGGATTGTTACTTAGCAATGTGTTAAATGTTTTGTATCACCGTGGCACAACACCAAGGATTATTACTTAGCAGTGTGTTAACTGTTTTGTATCACCATGACACAACACCAAGGATTGTTACTTAGCAGTGTGTTAACTGTTTTGTATCACCATGACACAACACCAGGGATTGTTACTTAGCAAGGTGATAAATCTTATTCATCACTGTGGCACAACACAAAGGATTGTCTCTGAGCAGTGTGCTAAATAATATGTATCAATACGGCATAAAACAGATATGTCACTTAATGCCAAGGAATATCACTTGGCAATCTTATATGAGTAATTAGAAGTGTAGACATCAAGTGATTGTGTGATAATTTTTTGTTCATTTGACATGAATTTATGAAACTCGTTCATTAAAACAAAAATATATGACACAATTAAAGCAGTTTTGCATCAGTACTATATGACGTATTTCAATAATTTCATATGAAATAAACAATTATACTTCATCCACTATTTCTGATATATATTTTTATTGCTTTAGCTTGTGGCTGGCAGTGCTATTCAGGCCTTTGAGGAGGTGTGTCCTGAGAGAATTGACCTGATACACAAGAATTATCGTAAGCTGTGTAATCTGCTGGTGGACGTTGAGGAGTGGGGGCAGGTGGTCATTATAAATATGTTGACTCGCTATGCACGCACACAGTTCACCAACCCGAACAAAGATGTGAGTCGATTTTTACACTTACAGGCTGGTAAATTTACTTGATCCAGAATTTTAGGTTGATGGCTTTGGTTGATGTATGAGAGTAGCAAAGGAAATACTATTAAGAGTTACTTCCCTTCTCAGTCATATGTCCTAGTGCTTCATAAACATAACATTTTGACAAAACAATACACTTCTGTAACGCATAAAGGAGAAATCTTTGCCATCCTTGCATTTCAAGACACTATGAATTTGGCTTTTCAAAACTAAACCAACTTCATTTTGAGGGGTTTCTGATGCATTTGTATCTGTGCACTCAAAAATAATCGGTTGTCCAAGCTCCAGCAGTTCAGTTGTAACCAAATGCAGTCATCAATAAAACCTTATCAGCCAGTGTATCATGTAACAGTTGATATGGGTCTGTAGAGTTTACCCTGATGATTAGTGACTACTTATGCTAATTTTTAATGACTGTGTACAGATATGTACAGGCAGATAACTGTGTTATTCAGGCTGCCCAGATGGTGGAAGCTAGATTTACTGATTATTTTAGTATCCGTATGCATGTCTGTACATTCGTATGTCTGCACTGATGATTAAGGTCAGTTGTAAAGTTATTTAGTGTGAGGTAAATGTAGAAGTTTTTACTTTTGAGCTAAATACAGGCTTTACAAAAAGGGACATGTTTTTGCTCCAATGTGTAAAATGTTTTGTACAGAATGCATACAGCTTCCTGTTCTTTAATAGGAGGTGCAAGATGAGGCTGAGAAACCATTCTATGACTCTGAAAAAGAGGAAAAGGAAGAGGAGGGAACAGCAGAGGAGAAGCCCCAACCTAAAACTTACATCATGGATCCTGATCATCGACTGCTGCTGAGACAAACCAAGCCTTTGCTTAACAGTCGGAATGCAGCCGTAAGTAGTGAACTGTCAATCATATATGTTTTACAAATGTACTTATTTAATTCTGTTCACAGAGAAGGGAGTTTCTGATCGTTATATTTCATACACTGTGTTTTTCACATCTTTTTTTGAATGAGTCGAAAGAGATTTAATTTCCCTTTTTCACATATTTGTTTGAATGAATCAAAAGAGAGTTAAATTCCACCTGAATCTAAACAATATGAATCTCATATAAACTATAAGTGATTTACAGCACTGGCAATAATACACAGTTATCTTCAGGTTCTCTTCAGGTTGACTCTGTTGCTGTAACAGGCTCTTCTTCATGTGGCCCCTGTTATTGTAACAGACTCGTTTTCAGGTTGATAATGTTGTTACAGACTCATCTTCAGTTTACCCTTATTGTTGTAACATGTATCTTCAGGTTGTTCCTATTGTTGTAACAGACTCATCATCAGGTTGCCTGTATCATTTTAGCAAACTCATCTTTAGGTTGCCCCATATTGCTATAACAGAGTCATCATCAGTTTGCTCTAATTGTTATAACAGACTCATCTTCAGGTTGTCTCTATCATTGTAACAGGCTTGTCTTCAGGTTGTCTGTATCATTGTAACAGACTCATCTTCAGGTTGTCTGTATCATTGTAACAGACTCATCTTCAGGTTGTCTCTATCATTGTAACAGGCATGTCTTCAGGTTGTCTGTATCATTGTAACAAACTCGTCTTCAGGTTGTCTGTATCATTGTAACAGACTCATCTTCAGGTTGTCTGTATCATTGGAACAGGCATTTCTTCAGTTCACCTGTATCATTGTAACAGACTCATCTTCAGGTTGCCTGTGTTATTGTATCAGGTACATCTTCAGGTTGCTTGTAGCATTGTATCAGGTACATCATCAGGTTGCCTGTATCATTGTATCAGGCACATCATCAGGTTTCCCTTTTCATTGTAACAGACTCATCTTTAGGTTGCATGTATCATTGTAATAGACTCATCTTCATCTTGCCTGTATCATTGTAACAGACTCATCATTAGGTTGCCTGTATCATTGTAACAGACTCATCATCAGGTTGCCTGTATCATTGTAACAGACTCATCATCAGGTTGCCTGTATCATTGTAACAGACTCATCATCAGGTTGCCCCTGTTGATGTAAAAGTGCTGAAGCAGTGGAATATATGCAGAGATTTTGCAAATTTACAAATTACATTACAATTATATGATTCCTATGAAAAGCAGAACATAGATCTATCTATCTACATACCCAACTCCATTCAGATTTATAAATATATTGCTATTATACGATTATCCATAAAACTGTTATATCTATCTACATACTGAAAAATAAATTACATTACTATTGTATAATTACTCATGAAAATTAGAGCATAAATCAATTTTGTCTAGCTAGATACATTCAAATTTATCAAACACATTACTATTGTATGATGATTTTCCATGAAAATTAGAACATAGATCTATTTTATCTAACAACATACATTCAAACTTATCAAATATGTTACTATTGTATGATGATTTACCATGAAAATTAGAACATAGATCTATCTTATCTAGCTACATACATTCAAATTTATCAAATATATTACTATTGTATGATGATTTACCATGAAAATTAGAACATAGATCTATTTTATCTAACAACATACATTCAAATTTATCAAATACAGTACTCTTGTATGATTTTCCATGAAAATTAGAACATAGATCTATTTTATCTAGCTACATACATTCAAATTTATCAAATATATTACTATTGTATGATGATTTTCCATGAAAATTAAATCAATCTTTCCATCTGCCTACCAAGCTTAATGTGAGAAATTTACTGTATTCGTTAACTTTTGTGATTTGGTCGTAAATTTAATTAATTTAAATTCTAATAAACAAACAAACCCTTCATTTTCATAGTCAGAAATTGACAGGAATGTAACAACATAGAAAATACCATAGTATAGTAATTTTATTTCACCATCCCTATCAGTCCACCAAATATTGTTGGGTTGTTTTTTTACTTCTAATTATTGAACTGATGGATTTAGTGATGGAATCATGCCAGGGAGTAATTGCAGTTATTGAACAATCACTTTTAGAAGTTTCAAAATTCATTCTCTTTATTGGAGTGTCTGAACTGTCTTCTTTTTTTTCCAGGTGGTGATGGCTGTAGCCCAACTTTATCATCATTGTGCTCCTAAATCTGAAGTCGGAGTTGTATCACGTTCACTGATACGCCTTTTAAGAAGTCACAAGTGAGGGCTATTTGCTTTAATTTTACCATGGTGGGGTGGGGTGGGGCTGGAATGTCACTTTGTGTAGGGTTACAAATAATAGGACTTTAATATCTCTTTTTAAAAAAAAGTACCTGTTCAGATCCTATCCCTACAAAAAGCATGAATTCCCATTTCCCCAGATAAATGTAAATGGAATAGCATGGAGTTATTCAAAATGATGAATTTTAATTGTCTCCCTTGCATTTAGCAGATAGCATGACATCAATATCAATTTAATGGATTTAGATTTGTGCTTGGATTTCATGTTATAGTGTTGAAAAGTGTTTTACCAGAAGGATAATGCACACTGACGGTGAGACATAGTGTTTTATGGAATGCTTGTTTGAATTTTCTACATATAACTGATGCAAGAATTTATCCTTTTTTTAAGGAAAACATTTATTATATTTAGATCTATTCTATTTGGAAAATGTGATTTAGAAATACATAAGATTTTTTTTCCTGACACAGTTACGAATTTTGGCAAGTAGTAAAGTTTCTCAGGTTTGTATCAGTATGTGCTTTTTTTGGTTGTTTGTCATGTTGGTGTTTTTCAAATGTCAGAATAATCTGCTTTCAAGAATGCAAATTTTCCTAAACTTATATTGAAATGTTTACAGATGTATTTTCAGCAAACCGATCTTTTTTGAAATGAAAAGATGACAATTATTCCATGATTTAAATCCTGACAAACCAAGATGGATATTTGTCCTTGGTATTTTGATATTCCCTTGAATGAACCATATTTAATTTTGTTTAATAAATAGCTGATTGTAGTGCATAATGAAACCAAATAAATCTGCCAAGGAATCTTAAGGTACCGTCTATACTCATGTATTAATCAGATGCCACAAAATCTTTGGGTACCATCTATATCCATGTATCAGTCAGATGCCAAGGAATCCTATTGTACCATCTGTACCCATGTATTATTCAGATGCCAAGGAATCCTAGGGTACCATATATACCCATGTATTAGTCAGATCCTGATGCAGCTGCATAGACCCAGATCTGCCATTGTTAATGTACTGGCAGATCTGGTTTTGGTTTGTTAAGATTAATCAGTAGAACCATCTGCATAGACTGGACCTGTCATTGCATTAATCAGTGGCTGATCTGGGTCAGTGTTGTTGGCAGTTGGACCCAACATAAAGCTGAGTATTTATGATCAGCAAATAAATCATTCCATATCAAGCTATGTTAATTGTTGACAAACATGAGGAATGTTTTCTTTTTCAATTTCAGGGAGGTCCAATATGTAGTTCTGTGTAATATTGCAACCATGTCCATCAAGAGAAAGGTAGAGAAATATTTTGGTTAGCAATAATCATTATGTACCAACAAAGTGTCTAAATTTACTTATGTACTGACAATGTATCTAAAACTATTTACATACCAACAAGGTATCTAAAGTTACATATGTTCCAATAAGCTATCTAAAGTTACATATGTACCAGTAAGCTATCTAAAGTTACATATGTACCAGCAAGGTATCTAAAGTTACATATGTACCAGCACGGTATCTAAAGTTGAATATGTACCAGCAAGTTATCTAAAGTTACATATGTACCATCAAGGTATCTAAAGTTATATATGTACCAGCAAGGTATCGAATGTTACATATGTACCAGCAAGGTATCTAAAGTTATATATGTACCAGCAAGGTATCTAAAGTTACATATGTACCAGCAAGGTATCTAAAGTTACATATGTACCAGCAAGATATCTAGAGTTACATATGTACCAGCAAGGTATATATAAAATTACATATGTACCAGCAAGGTATCTAAAGTTACATATGTACCAGCAAGGTATCTAAAGTTACATATGTACCAGCAAGGTATCTAAAGTTACATATGTACCAGCAAGGTATCTAAAGTTACATATGTACCAGCAAGATATCTAGAGTTACATATGTACCAGCAAGGTATATATAAAGTTACATATGTACCAGCAAGGTATCTAAAGTTACATATGTACCAGCAAAATATCTAAAGTTACATATGTACCAGCAAGGTATCTATAAAGTTACATATGTACCAGCAAGGTATCTAAAGTTACATATGTACCAGCAAGGTATCTAAAGTTACATATGTACCAGCAAAGTATCTAAAGTTACATATGTACCAGCAAGGTATCTAAAGTTACATATGTACCAGCAAGATATCTAGAGTTACATATGTACCAGCAAGGTATCTATAAAGTTACATATGTACCAGCAAGAGATCTAAAATTACTTTGAAAACATGGATCCTATGAGAAAGACTTTTTTTTACCTGATTGCAAAGCTGTTTAGGTTCATGTATTGTTTTTTGTTTGGAAGTCATTTTATGTCATGTTGAGTACTACACCTTTCATTAAAAAGGAAGTAGGTCGCTGTGACTACATTCTAGTGAGTTAAGTCAATTTGTTTTCATTTTTTCTTAGTTTCTCCTGGTTAGGGTTTGTGTTTAGGTCATTTTCTCAGACACTACTGCTCATAGAATAGTACCCCATGATACAAAATAAATTTATTGTATTGATGGTTTGAAGTTCTTGTTGATATTTCTTTATCATAATAACATAAAGTATATGTCAGGGCATTTATTCTAGAATATTTACACATAGGAGAAAGATTTGTGTTGATATTATGTAAGTATAGTACATAATCTCTTATAAATAATCAGTGCATAATATTTGAAAGGTGTTACTACCATTAAGTGTATCATTTGTTATTTGTATGATTAAGAGATTGTATAAGACAAAAGCCAAATTGATATAGTAAGAAAGATTTATTATAAGTAATATATTACTATGACACATTTTTCACAGAGATAATAAACTTCATTGAAATATTTCTTTCTTAAATGGTCATAAACTTGACAAACCTAAACAAAATGGAATTCATTATCTACCAAACAAACATTATTTTTCTGGCATAGTTCACAATACCTATTATTTCTCTCAACCCTGCTGTGCCTACCTGTCTCTGTATTCAGCGTATGTGCTGAGCATCTAAAGTTAGCTTGTAACAAAGTGTGAAAATCTACATTATAATTATTTTTCTGGTTCTAATTCAGTTTTATACATGTTTTAATACATAAATATATGTGAGTTGTTAATATCACTTGGGGGGGCCCCGAGTGGCCAAGTGGTCTAAAGCACCCTCCGTTACGGATCACTGCCATCTCACCTCTGTCTGCGTGGGTTCAAGTCTCGGATTCGGCTAATGTGGCTATGTGATACAGCTTGCCAGTAGCTTCTTGTGGGTCAGTGGTTCTTTCCAGGGTTTTCCCGGGTTCTTCCTCCACCATTAATACTGGCCGCCATGTATAGCCTATCGTGTGCTGAAAAATGGCGTTAAACCCTACAACAACAACAACAACAACATCACTTGGCCAGTTTTTGAATGCCAAATCCCTAATTCCTTGAGAAAATAGTGAGACAAATTGTTTTCCATCTCCAACATCTTGATTTAGCCAGACATACCTAAAGCCAAAGTGAAATAGCCTGTCTTTAACTTTGCATGCCCAGGAGACATGGTTGGTTTCATCTAAACTTTCCAACGCTGGTGTGGATCGCAAGTTGAAGGCATTATTAGAACCTTCAACTGGTATATAATACATTGTAAAAAAAAATATGCGGTACAAAGTGGGTATCTTTATTGACACCTCAGTACTGTGTGCAGAAGTTGTATTACACAATTTCAATATCTCTGCTAAATTCATATCCTCAGATTTGTGACCCATAGCAAGCAGTTGGTTTTAGTACACACAGAAAATTGTAAAAGCATCCTAAACACTTAAAACAGCCATATCGTTTTTGATAATTCAAAATCTTTGAAGTTGCTTTCTTTGTCTGATCCGCTAGTGTCTGCTTAACTTGTATCCAAACCAACTTAAGGATGAAAAATAGACCCATATATTTTAATAAGACTGAAGACGTCTTTCTTTGGAAAAACCAAACTGCCATATCCCCCATTTCTGAAAACAGCGATTTTAGTTTTATTGAGATTGACAATCTTACCAGCTTTAGCACAGAAAGGTTTAACATGGTCAAACATTTAAGAGTACAAAGAAATATAATTCCAATAAGAATTGTTCTAGCAATAATGACTTAAATTATCTCCATGACAATACTCTATTTAGATTTAGGAGGTAGCTGAATCATCTTTGAGATTTCAGTTGTTGTAATACTGTTACAGAATTTAATTTCACCTGTGATACGTCTTCCAAGGTGGTCAAATAATATTTGCAAGATTAAAACCACAGTCAAAGTCATAAAGTCCTAATAACAAGAATGTTATCCACATATAATTTGTACACATATTAGAAATTTTGTGCAGAAATTATTGTACATTCTGTCAGTGAACTTTACCCTGCATTGTTATGATAGATTTTACTGTGGCAGACTTTGACATTGACCAATCAGACTTTGATATTGACCAATCAGACCTTGATATTGACCAGTCAGATTTTGACATTGACCAATCAGACTTTGACATTGACCAATCACACTTTGACATTGACCAATCACACTTTGACATTGACCAATCAGATAGTGTATTATGTTCTGAGATGTGTTAGAATTTCAATGTATGTGCTGTGTATTTGTTTGCGCTTCACACATTCCTTTTTTTTTTTTTAAATCTTTTTCAGGGGATGTTTGAACCATACCTGAAAAGTTTCTATGTACGGATGAATGATCCAACACCCATAAAACTTCTTAAGGTAAGCTGTATATAGATTCAGAGATGGAAAATTCTCTTGAAAATAGAAGGATAAAACATAAGGCTGACACTAAGTCTGAGTTAACTATTCCTCCAAAGACACATAAACCAGACCTTTGGCAGCAAAAAATGTCAAATGAGACACAACTAAGAGACAAAGATGTTTAGCCAAATTGTGTAGATAATTATCCATGGCATAAATTCATCAACTGAATAGAAGATGTTTTGCAGTTATTGCAGGCAATATCCTGAAATGGCACAGGATGGAAATTCAGCCAGTATATTTGTCAATGGAAATGATTAATTCAGGAATTAATCAAGCAAATCACATGATAGTTTTTGGAGCTAATAAAGAATGTATATGCATGACACTAGCCGCATATGCAAAAAATCCCAGAAGTAAGATTTGCTAACATTCCTATAGGAAATTCAATTTTAAAACTAAATGAAAATGAAATGAAAAAGAAATACTTAGAGCCTAGAACCAACACCAGTATGGAAAACCATTTTTTTGGTATGGAAATGCTGTGTGCAATTCAGGAGAAGAATGGTCTTAAACATGGTTCTGATTATAAGAACAGACCAAGGTTCATGGCATATTAGTATATCAATTATTTAAGTGTTGAGAGAAGTTAGTAATGGTTAGAAATCCAGTAAATTCTTTTCTGCTCATGCTGATGAAAGTACTGATCCTATCATCCTATCATATTGGAGCAAAAAATTGGATGTATAAAATATAACAAAAGCTACAAAATTAGTTCCTTTAAAGAAAGAAATACATTGTACATTGTTTTTTAAAATTTTTTTTAACATGGATTAAAATGCTTACTTCTTGCTGAACCCTAGGCAAGAGACTGAAATGTTTCTTTGGACAAGTGAAGGGGCATTCTGATCAGTCCTGATCTAGTGCCATTTGGGGTATTCTTTCTCTTTTTACTTTAATTTTCATATTCAAGCTGTATAGAGTGCTCCTGTCCATTGATTAACCTGTTATTGACCCAAAATGTCCCAGATAGATACAATTTTCTGTATATTTTTTAGTACCATCACTTTAATATTTGCTAGGAATGATTCCAATATTCATGTCAATTTCAGCTGGAAATCTTGACCAATCTTGCCACCGAAACCAACATCTCTACAATTCTGCGAGAACTGCAGGTATTAAAAAATGTCATAGATTCTGCATGACCTCTTTTCTATGTAAAGAATACATTTAAAAATGGTTTGTACTTTCTTTCAGATAAAAGAAAATATTCAGTGCTGTTAAACTGCATAATACTGTTAAAGTCCTTAATATTGTTAAATTACTTAATTGTGATTAACTGCTTAATACTGTTAAAATGTTTGATAATGTTAATGTGCTTAATACTGTTTAATTGCATAATACTGTTAAATTACATAATACTGTTAAATTGTTTAATACTGTTAAATTGCATAATACTGTTAAATTGTTTAATACTGTTAAATTGCTTAATACTGTTAAAGTGCATAATACTGTTAAATTGTTTAATACTATTGTTAAATTGCATAATACAGTTAAAGTGCATAATACTGTTAAATTGTATGATACTGTTAAAGTGTTTAATACTATTGTTAAATTGCATAATACTGTTAAAGTGCATAATACTGTTAAATTGTTTAATACTAATGTTAAATTGCATAATACTGTTAAAGTGTTTAATACTGTTGTTAAATTGCTTAATACTGTTAAGTGCATAATACTGTTCAAGTGCTGTTGAATTGCTTAACACTGATAAATTGCATAATACTGTTAAATTGCTTATTAATATTCAAGTGGTTAGTAATGTTATCATGCCTAATAATGTTACATTGTTTATTACTCTTACAAATGCCTAATAATGTTACATTGTTTATTACTCTTACAAATGCCTAATAATGTTTACATTGTTTATTACTCTTACAAATGCCTAAAAGTGTTCAATTGTTTATTACTCTTGAGAATGCCTCTTATTACCATGCTTATTTTGAATAATTCATGATTTTATTTGCTTAAGATTTTTTT
This sequence comes from Sinohyriopsis cumingii, assembly GCA_028554795.2. NCBI lineage: Eukaryota > Metazoa > Mollusca > Bivalvia > Unionida > Unionidae > Sinohyriopsis > Sinohyriopsis cumingii. Next base: position 272,545 of record JAPYKE020000125.1, on the reverse strand, counting down.
TGTAGTTTGGAAAATAACAATTAGTTTATGTTTAGAATTTTTTTTTGATAGGTACGGTGCACATTTAAGCAACACCACAGAAGAAAATTATTTCTTTTCAAGTTCACTTTATTCAAACCATTAAATGTTCAGATGATACATGCTTTGTGAAATCATTTGCCAATGATAAGGTTTGAGCCTGAGGGTGAAACAAACCATATTCTTCTGTATTTTGTGCAGAAAAAAAGCAGATATGCAAATACTACTTTTAAGTTCCAAATCCGATTTTATGCAAGTAAAGATATGGAAAGCTTGTATTTAGCAAGTACAGAAATAAAGTGAAAGAAGTATGAAAGAAAAGCCTGCCATAGCCATGTATTAAATAGAATGGTCATGTGTTAATTATTCAGCAACTGCACCTGTGTAGGGTTTCTTTGTCTTCCTCTTTAGTGTAAATAGCATCATGACTTACCTGGTTTTAGAAAATGAATTTGAAATACATTTATGAGGAAAAGAGTGGCTGAAGTAGAATAAACTTCATCCAAAGAAAAAAAGAGACAAGTACAACAGTCAATCACATGATACAGCAAGACCTGGCCATTCATTTCTGCTAACAGAAAGTGCGATAGTTAAGATAAAATGCAGAAAGTTGTCTTAACCAATGCATTTCAGTTGTAGTGCGTCTTCTCTCATTTATTCTGTTGTCTTTTTCATTGTTCTGTTCAAGGTATTCAAACCTGTTTTTAAAAAATGGAATTACAAAATGGGAGGTTATTGTAGTTGGCATCATTGCTATTAAAAGTACATGTTTTAAATTCTCATAATGTATAAAAGTCAACTTTTATAGTAAAATTTGATATAAATGCTTATTTACCTTTAGACATATGTGACCAGCTCAGACAAAGAGTTCGCTGCAGCCACAATTCAAGCCATCGGCCGATGTGCTAGTAGCATCGCTGAGATCACGGACACGTGTCTAAATGGACTGGTTCGACTGATGTCCAATAGGGATGGTATGTACCAATACTGGTAAAAATATGACTTTATGTCACATATGCCATGAAATCATCTCTACTGACTATTACATTTATCACATTATTTTAGCAAATAATCTGTTTCTCCTTCAAATACATTCCCTGATCACATTAACGTTAGAAATATAAGCCCTGCTACATCCTGAATCAAGCCCGCCCATAGACAAAAATTCGTCTTTAAATATGTTACCTAATCATAATGCCAAAGGATATTGACACACTCTGAAACAGCTCTGGCAACCAAGTTACCACCACTGAACTCAACATTATTGGTAACTCCCTCTACCTTGCCTCCTCAAGGTTTGACTTGATTCTTATTGCAGAACAGCAAGGGACAGAGCTGAACAAACAGCCAAGTTCCCTCTTTACTCAGCAGACATACGGACACTGGTTACATGGATCAAACATCCTGTAACCTGTCCAAATCTGGTGATCCCTGCTTGAATGATCTATTTCCATTGTGACTCGGATCAAAAAGGGCCAACACAACATTTTGGGCTCAATCACTACTAGCCTGGCTTCCATTACATAAAACGTTTGCAGTTTAGCTGCTTTGCAATCTACATTCTACCAACGAGAAGAGACTTTTTATTCAGCAACTATCTCAGAGTCACAGTTTGTAATTCAGGGCATTCTATAAGTTTAGTGAGCTGCAGACCTTGTCACTCCTCGCCAGCTAAGTATCATACAATACAGGAGGGGTGGCCGAGTGGTCTAAAGTGCTTTCCGTTATGGATCACTGCCATCTCACCTCTGTCTGCGTGGGTTCGCGTCTAGGATTCGGCCAGTGTGGGTATGTGAGAAAGCTTGCCAGTAGCTTCTCGTGGGTCTGTGGTTCTTCCCATGGTTTTCCCGGGTTCTTCCTCCACCATTAATACTGGCCGCCATGTATAGCCTATTGTGTGCTGAAAAATGGCGTTAAACCCCACAACAACAATACAGGAGACATTAGTCTCACCTCATGCAACCAAGAAGATGTTGCTTGTCTCAAGTCTAGATTATCTTGACAATCTGATGTCACAGGAAGATTCAGCTTTCCAAACCTCCATTGAGGACATTTCTGCCTTTGACCCCCGAGTCCTGCCCTCCTCCCACTCTTTCAACTATCTGGACCGGAACTCCAGCATCTGTTTGGATTATGACAAAATGGAAGAGTCAAACTTCAGTTGCTTCCTTATCTGGGAGAGTTATGGTCATTCTGACTTGCTTTTTATCATCAGTTCATTGGCAGTTCTATCTTGGCAATACACCAATATTTCATTTGGAACCCCAGCAGTTGACCGTGATACCACCGAGGATGACAAAGCCACACTCCATACACATGGATCTGATGGCCTTTGATGATACGTAGCAGTTAGTGTGCATTATTGTTGCCGTGGCTTCGGTGTTCCATGACTATCTTCCAACAGGCAGAAGCTAGCTTATCTTCTCCCACTCTGAATACCTCAGGGCATGCATTAGAGTCGGTCTCAGGAATGGCCAGAGCACTGAACAGAGCTGGTCAACACACTTTGGCCTATGCCATAACTTGCAGCTACAATTTACAATTGGTGGAACATAACTCAGTACTCTCCCTCTGCACTTTCCTGAGGGACCACTATTAGGCCAAGCTAAGAGCACAGCCTTTATTCTCTAACCTTCTGTTTAATGGGCAAATTAAAGAAGCCTGCAAACCAGCCACCAAGGAGACCAGTTTCCTTCCCCTCACAAACACAGCATCAATTCAGGGATAGTAAATCAACAAAAAGACCCAAGGACCACACATAGGACACAAACCTCTCAAAACCATCCTATCGAAGGTCCACCCAGCAAAAGTCATAGTTCTCACAAGCCAAAGAGGATAAACCACCAAGAGGGTCCAATTGTTTGTACCAACGTTTTTCTCGCGTTTTATCCCAGACATTTCATAGTCTCAAAGGAAAATGGCACTCTGCCTCCATTCATTGACCTAAGCGCACTCAATCCATTCATTCTTGATCCTTGGTTCTCAGTGGAAATAGCATGGTGCATTTTAATTACCATCCAAAAGGAAGACTTTGCCATCAGTGTGGATTTGAAAGACACATAACCTTTTTGTCCCTATTCACATGGCTTTCAGGACAGTCAGCAATTTGCCTACATCATATACCAAATTCAGGGCACTTCTATTGGACTCATCAACCCCTGGGTCTTCCTTCATCTGATGAATCAAATAATGGCACATCTGGACCATGTCATCATCAAGTTACCTGGATGTCATCGTGCAGAAACATCAAGTTATATTGAAATGCAACATGATAACCCTTTTTACACTGCTTATTAACCTGGGCTTTTTGTCAACAAGGAAAAATCTGACCTGCTTCCATCTCAACAATTTGTTCACCAAGGAATGAAGTTCAGTATACATGCAGGATTGTCCCTCTCAGGATTGGGCATTGAAAATCTGAACCATGTTGGCTTCTTTACTTTTGAGGAAAATTCTATCCACACAGGACTTCCTTCACCTGCTAGGCTTGCTTAATACAGCAGTGGACCTCATTGTCCTTGGTCACCTTTTTATACGCCCATTGAAAATGATTCATCGGTCCCAGTGGAGGTCAGAAGGTTGCCCACTGGACCAATTTCTTACTATCTGCACACAATCAAGATACCATCTGCACAACAGGTATGCCTCTGTAAGTACAACAGCCAGAGATTACATCTGTACTGATGCAAGTAGAGAAGGCTGGGGAGCCCACCTACAACCATTCTTTCAGGAACCCAGTGGTGGATGATACGGAAAGTTGCCTTATCCTCATTGCACCAATCAGATGGGAGAAATTGTTGATCAACGGTCAGATAAATCTTGCAATGGAAACTCCTTGGAAAATTTGAATTTTCCCTCATCTACTCAAACAACCACAACAGCAGTTGTCTCATTCCTACTCAGAGCTAATGAACCTGCATGTCTGGATCATGTTAAACATTAAACAAGCCATCAGAAATAAACTGTTCTTACAACCAGTCGTGGAGAGAATCACTCTAGCAAGAAGGCCCTCCACTTTGAAAGCTTACAAAGGCAAATGGCACTTTTCCATCCAGTGGTGCACAAATGAACACATCTTACCTGTCCAGGCACATATACACCAAATAGCTAAGTTTGAACTGAGTATGATAAAAGGTTACTGCAGAAGAGAGGATATCGGACAAAACAAGGCCTTATTTGATCTTCTCACCTTTCTTTGAGTATACATGCTAAAATGTTAGCTCTGTGCCTAAAGCAGAACCTATCTTTGGTATCAGTCTGGCTGAACAAGACACTTTTTGAACCACTCTCAAGGGCATCTGGGGCACACCTTTCATGCAAGACCTGCTTCCTCACAGCATTAACGATGTCAGGTAGAATTAGCGAATACATGCCCTATCAGCAGACCTGACTTGCACACAGTTCTGACCAGGCAGGTCAGTCTTTCCCATGACAGCATCCTCTGCCATTGCCAGGAACGGACTGCTTTCCATGGGTAACTATACATTCCTCATGAAACCTTTGTCTAGTCTGGACACATCCACTCAAGACCGCCTACAAGACATAGTCCCTTAAGCTAAAAGTAGTATCAGAGAGGGCTGGATTTGCAAGGTAGTAGTAGTTCCCTTAATTTATTAGGATTGGGTAAGTATTCTTAAAGGAACATTTTACCAGGAAAAATTGGTTTATGCCTGTGTTGTATAGACAAAGAGCAATAACTCTTGCCAATTAACTCCTCTTGTTGCCGACATGTGGCGCTGGTGTTAAGCTTTCACTGTAAACTGACACCATCATTCACATTGCCTCCCAAAAAACGTTGAAACCACCTAAATCAGAATTGTTCGTATTTGATGTCCAGTATGTCCACTACAACAGCCATCTTGAAAAAATCGGCTGCTACTCCAAATTGGAAAGTCATATTGACATGAAGTTTTCACCAGAAGGTTGCTTATGATGTCTGGTTGGTCATAAAATGGTGCCAGTAGGATGTCCAGTATGGTGGCCAACTTAAAAATCTTGTCGTCACTACTCCTCCAAATTGGATGGTCATATTTAACATGGCTTCTTCACACACAAAAAACGTTTTTGTGATGCTTAATTAGTCCTAAATAAAAATGTTACTATGTCCAATATGGCTGCTACAGTGGCCATCTTACAAAACATGTTTTTGATAAATATCCTGTATGTGGAGTCATAATTGTTTTGCTCCTTCTCATAGGTGACAGGCCATATAAAGATTGGTCTTGTACCAGAAGCCTGCTTGTGATGTGTAGTTGGTCTTAATTGGAAATTTTATGAATCTGATATTAAAATGTCCATGATGGCAGCCATCTTTAAATCCTTGTTATCAGTACTCCTCCAAAATGGAAGTCATATCAACATGTGATTTCACAGAAGACTTCTTGTGATATCTTGTTTGTCCAAGATGAAAATGGTGCCAACCAGACATATTCAGTTTTGACTATGGACATAGCTGTATTCACACAGATAACAGGGTGACTAGCTGTATTCACACAGATAACAGGGACAGGGTGACAGAGTTTGTTCAGAAGTCTTGTTAATGTTGAAACATATCTGAGAATGTTTCAGTACTCTGCATATGAATTATAGAAATTTTCTTTTCATGAGTTTTCGGCTGTTCTTTCTGGCCAGAATACATTAGTCCCTTCAGGGGACACTTTTATACAGTTGTTGCCAACCTGCCATCAAATATATCTCCAAATGTCAAATGGATAAGCAATGAAAATGCTTTCTGTAAGACACAGAACAGAATTTGACCAAAAGTGATAGACAGCACAGAAGTATAAAGGCTTTTCAAGTTAATAAAAATAATGTTCATTACAAATCAAATATGACTGAAAATACTAGAAAGAGGAAAACCTGTAAACGACTGCTTAAATTTGAAGTTACGTGACTTTGACATAAACTATCAAGGCACCAAGATCTTTTAAATTTGACAAATAATGATGATCTGCCATTATATACAGCTGCTGTTTCCAAAAGTTGCAAAGAGTACCTCACCCCACCCAACCCATAGTACAACTCAAAATCCATTTTAAAATATGGCCATAATTGACAGAGAGTATCATGCAATCAAGGCCTTTATTGACAGAGAGTATCATGCAATCAAGGCCTTTATTGACAGAGAGTATCATGCAATCAAGGCCTTTATTGACAGAGAATATCATGCAATCAAGACCTTTATTGACAGAGAGTATCATTCAATCAAGGCCTTTTCATGTTATAAAAATATTGCTGATCTGTCATAAAATATGGTGACTTCCCCTCCCACTCACTAACTCTCACCCCAATTAAAAGAGGCTTTTCAGATTTTGTACCAATGGTGCAGATCTGTATACTCATTTGGCCTCCATGACAAGGAATAAATGCAGGCCTTGAAAGGACCATTTCTACAGAAACCATTCAACAGATTTGTACCAAATTTGAGAAAAAGAAATGTGCTAACCCATAGCTCTTACATGTTACTTTTGGGCTGATGTCAACCAAGTGAGTAGGCTCAGACCTACTTGGGTCTCCTGTTTATGAAGTAAGATTGTATGATTCATAGAGAACCACCTGAATATATTTAGTGTAATGCTTTTAGTGGTCATTTTACCAAATTTAGTAATTGTTCTTATAGCTGTAGATATTTCTGTCACAAATGTTTGACTTGTATAGCAGTGGTAAAAACATGTGATGAAGAAACATTAGTGTGTTCACAATGATACTACACAGGTGAAAACTGTAAATGGCATGTCTGTTGTTGACTTTATGGGTGTTGAATTGAAGTGTCCTCATCATGTATGTGCTGTTCTTGGCAATATGCATGAAGTGGCCGCATCACCTATCCGTTGCCCTTGCCAATCGTTGTGAAGTGGTCTCATCATATATATGTTACATTTGGCAGTCAGCATGAAGTGACCTCTTTACCTCTGTTTTACTCTTGGCAATCTGCATGAAGTGGCTTCATCACCTGTGTGTTACTCGTGGCAATCTGTATGAAGTGGCATCTTCACCTTTATTATACTCTTGGCAATCTACATGAAGTGGCATCTTCACCTCTATTATACTCTTGGCAATCTGCATGAAGTGGCATCTTCACCTCTATTATACTCTTGGCAATCTGCATGAAGTGGCCTCATCACCTGTGTGTTACTCTTGGCAATCTGCATGAAGTGACATCTTCACCTCTGTTATACTCTTGGCAATCTGCATGAAGTGGCAATTTCACCTAGGTGCTACTCTTGGCAATTTGCATAGCTACTGACTCTATGAAGTGCAATAACAAAAAAAAAACCAATAAAGACTGTGCATTGCTATCTTAAATGTCTAATAACAGTAATAAGATGAATAATAATAATAATAATAATAATAATAGATTGGTATGTTTTAATATAAAGTTTAATTTCTTTTTCAGAGAGTGTTGTTGCTGAGAGTGTTGTTGTCATAAAGAAATTGCTCCAAACTCAGGTACTCACCAAAACAAACACTTACATTCTGTTTTCTTTGCTATGTTACAAATTCAAAGGAGAAAACTTTTTATGACCCTGTGTTAGTGTTGATTTAATTTGTAAAACATACTTAGTACATGAACAGATACACTCCAGTTCATTGTAAATGCAAATTGAATTCACATATCCAATGAAGCATCACATCCCCAAAACCTTTTTTTATTGTTACCCCAATACCACCTTTGATCCAGGGGAGATAACCCTTAAACTGTTACTTATAATATGTTCTTGTGTTATCACTATATCAAGTTTGGCTAGAAAATTAAAAATCTAACCGCAATGTTTGTATGTTTTACCTTGACTCTGTTTTAGGGACCCCAGGAGTGGGGCCCAAAACTAGATCCATGGGACTTATTCTGTCAATGTTGTAAGAAAATGTCACATTATCTGAGGGAAAAAAATAACAAAGCCTATACAGAAATATAAAATAAAGGAAACATTGGCAGCTTGTTTTCTTTGTAGGTGGGAGAGCAGAATAAACAATTCTTTTTTTAATACCATTCAAAATATTTTAAAAAATCACACCTTGCCTAAAATAAGAAATGTTATCCAACCACCATGATAATATGGACAGTTCCAAAGTAACTAAGAAGAAATCCAACAAAAGAAAATTCAGGGACAAGTTTCTTTATATTATATTTTGCAGTCCTCAGGACACAAGGATATCATAATACACATGGCAAGGATGGTGGACACCATCACTGTTCCCATGGCAAGGGCCAGCATTCTGTGGTTGATAGGGGAGTACAGCGATAGAGTTCCAAAAATAGCACCTGATGTTCTTCGCAAGATGGCCAAAGGATTTATTTCAGAGGTTAGAAGAATATTATTAAATATCTCCTCCAAAATTGATGGCTCACACAGGACAGATTTAGAATTCTGGGAAATAATTGGAGATAATTTTTAAATGTACATAATCTTTCATAGAATTTTTATTCATCCTATTGGTGGTTGTGGGGAAAATGGAAATCCTGAATGAGCTAACATAGTGGTATAATATTTTGCAGTAAATTGTTTGTTATTCGCGTGAAGACAAACCTGTCTTAACCAGCCACCTAATACATGAAGTGAGATAATTGGCTGCTTACGACAGTTGATTGCTTAACAGGTTCATCATGAAAGTTAAACTTAATAACAGTGAAATCTTAGGCAGATCTGAGTGTACATTTCAACTAAGTTGGAGAAAAGGCTTGGATATTTACAGGTGGACAATTAGGAGATTAATAGAAACATTAATTTTGATTCATAAATGTCCTTTCTAACCGGAATACTCCATTTTATAAATTTAATTATTCTAATTTATCATAGTAACTTTAATTCTTTTTATTGCTTTTTCTCTAGGAGGAGATTGTAAAACTGCAAATTTTGAATCTGGCAGCCAAACTGTGCATCACAAACAGTAAGCAAACCAAATTACTAGTCCAGTATGTGTTCAACCTGGCCAAATATGACCAGAACTATGACATCCGAGATCGAGCACGATTTCTGCGCCAGCTAGTTATGCCTGGAGAGAAGGGCCCTGGGTTATTTACCAAGCATGCCAAGAAAATATTCCTGGCTACCAAACCAGCACCTGTATTGGAATCAAAGTTTAAAGGCAAGTTTATCTCACACCTGTATTGGAATCCAAGTTTAAAGACAAATTTATCTCGCACATTTATTAAAGTCAAAATTTAAAGGCAAGTTTATTTCAGATAAGACCAGACATAAATAGTCATTAGTGTTGACTATATCATAAATAGCAGGCTTTCATTCAGTACTAGATGTTGTCACTCATTTCTGGATTGCTGTCATTCAGTACTAGATTCTGTCACTCAATAGTAAATGCTGTCATTCAGTAGTAAATGCTGTCATTCAGTATTAAATGCTGTCATTCAGTAGTAAATGCTGTTATTCAGTACTAAATGCTGTCATTCAGTATTAAATGCTGTCATTCAGTATTAAATGCTGTTATTCAGTACTAAATGCTGTCATTCAGTGCCATCATTCAGTATTAAATGCTGTCAGTAGTAAATGCTGTTATTCAGTGCTAAATGCTGTTATTCAGTACTAAATGCTGTCATTCAGTATTAAATGCTGTCATCAGTAGTAAATGCTGTCATTCAGTAGTAAATGCTGTTATTCAGTACTAAATGCTGTCTTTCAGTATTAAATGCTGTCATTCAGTATTAAATGCTGTTATTCAGTAGTAAATGCTGTCATTCAGTAGTAAATGCTGTTATTCAGTACTAAATGCTGTCTTTCAGTATTAAATGCTGTCATTCAGTATTAAATGCTGTTATTCAGTATTAAATGCTGTCATTCAGTGCCATCATTCAGTATTAAATGCTGTCAGTAGTAAATGCTGTCATTCAGTATTAAATGCTGTCATTCATTAATAAATGCTGTCATTCAGTATTAAATGCTGTCATTCAGTAGTAAATGCTGTTATTTAGTTTTAAATACTGTCATTCAGTATTAAATGCTGTCTTTCAGTATTAAATGCTGTCATTCAGTAGTAAATGCTGTTATTCAGTATTAAATGCTGTCATTCAGATTTAAATGCTGTCATTCAGTAGTAAATGATGTTATTCAGTACTAAATGCTGTCATTCAGTATTCAGTGCTGTCATTCAATGCTGTCATTCAGTAGTAAATACTGTTATTCAGTATTAAATGCTGTCATTCACTGCTGTCATTCAGTATTAAATGCTGTCATTCAATGCTGTCATTCAGTCTTAAATGCTGTCATTCAGTATTAAATGCTGTTGTTCAGTAGTAATTGCTGTCATTCACTTTTAGATGCTGTCATTCAGCATTAAATGCTGTCGTTCAGTATTAAATGCTGTCATTCAGTATTAAATGCTGTCATTCAATGCTGTCATTCAGTATTAAATGCTGTCATTCAGTGTTAAATGCTGCTATTCAGTATTAAATGCTGTCATTCAGTATTGGATGCTGTCATTCATCTTTGAGGTAGGCTGTAAGGTTATGGCTTTGTGGAAAATAGAATGAACACCATCTGTCTGAAAACATATGCAGTCATTCAAGATTTTAAAAAATTTCTTACTATTGTACAAAACATGAGACCTAGAAATTCAAAGGGTTGTTTTTAGAGAGCCATTTTACAGGTCATTTTTCTCCTATTTGTACTGAGTACACCTTACCACTCTGGTGGCCTAGTGGTTAGAGCATCCACCATGGATTTGGCAGCTCATGGGTTCAAACCCTAGCCAAGTCATACCAAAGACTTTAAAAAAATGGTACTAGCAGCTGCCTCACTTGGCGCTCAGCATTAAGAGGTTAGTGTTAGGACTGGTCAGCCTGGTTTCATAATTTGACTGAGTGGGACATCATGCTACGTGTCTGCGGCATGATGCCCCAGTGCTATACATCACTATACACTGCCACATTGCAGACATCATAATGATATGATTGAATATTTTTTTAAAGCTATGTTAAAACTCAAAAACACACACACACACCCTCTATACAGAAAGTGTAAAAGATGGTTAGTTGCCATGTTTTCCTTTGACTTCTATAACTGCTGTAAATGTCATCTGTGTTTTGATCTGTTATCATTAGCAATTTTACCATGCAGAAATTGGGCATTGAGTAATTGGTAGAATCTACTGCTTGCATTGCCATGGTGATCAACAGGACTGTGCATCATTCCGTGATCAGCGCCATGCTGACTTTTTGCAGCTGAGATTTGGTGACATAATACATCTTTCTCTGCTTGTCTTCCCTCATTGGTTTTATGCTCACTGCTGATTGGTTGCAGCAATGAAGAAGTGTCTTTCCAGCTTCCAGATCACCTTCTGTCTTTTGTCCACATCAGTCTCAGTCACAACAGAGAAATTATCATAGGTAAAAGGTGCGAAGTCCTAAGTCCACTCAACAGCAGTAGGTTTAACTCATCATAGGCAAAAGGGGAGAAGTCCTAAGTCCACTCAACAGCAATAGGTTTGACTCATCATAGGCAAAAGGAGAGAAGTCCTAAGTCCACTCAACAGCAGTAGGTTTGACTCATCATAGGCAAAAGGAGAGAAGTCCTAAGTCCACTCAACAGCAATAGGTTTGACTCATCATGGGCAAAAGGTGTGAAGTCCTAAGTCCACTCAATATCAGTATGTTTGACTCATCATAGGCAAAAGGTGCGAAGTCCTGAGTCCAGTCAACAGCAGTAGGTTTGACTCATCATAGGCAAAAGGAGAGAAGTCCTAAGTGCACTCATCATGTGTAGTTTTTACTGGTCTAACTTTAGTCAATCGCAGGAGCCTCATTTTCAGAGGCAGTGTAATAAAGGGGATAAGAAGCAAGGTTTCACCTTTCCCAAATGCCAGTGACGTGACATGACACCATCCTGCCTGTAGTGCCAGACTTTTTCATTTTCAGTAGGCTTGGATCAATTTTGTCTCCACAGAGCAAATTGGTGATCCAAATTATTACAGAGGGGTTTTGAAATTTTCTGATTCAGCCACCTCATCTTTCATCTTCCCCTTCCATGATGGAGGTTTTGTATGATCCAGAGAAATCAGAAGTATAACAGAAGTAACTTTTCTCTTTACTCAACAAGTGGGCAGTGGATCTCTCCAGGGGTTCAATAAGTTCATTTTGTTTTCTCAACTTCATTGATAACCTCACTGGATTGTTTGAATTAATTGTTCATTTGCTGTAGAACAAAACAAAGAGTTTAAAGTATTTTATGATGAGTACTTTAAATTTTCAGTTTATTGACTAGTTCCAAAACTATGTAATGTAGAAGTAACTGAAATATAAGATGGAAATGTTTCTGAAATTTCATTGGATTTAGTCATCAGTTTCTTGCATGGATTTTAGCATGTATGGCAATCTGTTCTTCAACACATAATTTCAGAGGCAAGGAGAGATAAATCCATTGCCTGGTAGCATAGGGCAACAAAAATGTTTGGCTTTGGTCAACATGTATCAACATTCGAAGCTGGTTGCACAACTAGCTAGGTTTAAATGGCTCTACTCTATGATGAGTTTGATTACTGTAACAAAAAATCAGTATGAATTGGCAAACGATGGGTCTTTTAATTCATTAATTCATGTTAAATGTAAAAAGATTTAATACCCACTTTGCAGGGTAAATTATACATAATAAACCTTATCTTAGTTGCCATTCAGCAGTCCAGTGCTGGATGAGTGCTATACCAGATGATGGATTGCTGAGTGCATTACCATATGATGGATTGCTGAGTGCAATACCATTATGATGGATTGCTGAGTGTAATACCAGATGATGGATTGCTGAGTGCAATACCATTATGATGGATTGCTGAGTGTAATACCAGATGATGGATTACTGAGTGCAATACCGGATGATGGATTGCTGAGTGTAATACCAGATGATGGATTACTGAGTGCAATACCAGATGATGGATTGCTGAGTTTAATACCATATGATGGATTACTGAGTGCATTACCATATGATGGATTACTGGGTGCAATACCAGATGATGGATTGCTGAGTGCAATACCACATGATGGATGGCTGAGTGCAATACCAGATGATGGATTGCTGAGTGCAATACCAGATGATGGGTGGCTGAGTGCTATACTAGATGATGGATTGCTAAGTGCAGTACCACATGATGGATGGCTGAGTGCAATACCACATGATGGATGGCTGAGTGCAATACCACATGATGGATGGCTGCTTGCAATACCAGATAATGGATGGCTGAGTGTAATACCACATGATGAGCTCTCTGTAACAGGCAGATAGTCCATGGTTAGATTGTCACAGGCTGTTATTTTAGTTGCTTTCAGAGTTCGTCCACTTGTCTCCAAAGGGCAGTAAGTCATTACTCTGCAGACACATATTATGGTAAAATATTACTCTGGAATGATTATAATTGTGGGGTTTTTTCTTTGTTTTTTTGTAGTTTGAGAGATAAATAATTTAACCTATTAAAAATTCTTTAACTTATTTACATAAACAGTACAAGAAGACAAAATCCTCCATGTGATGCCATTGACTGAGATAATATATAAAATATTAAAAGTTATAAAAGGAAAATTAAAGTTTGACTTTGGGGAGAAAGAATATTTTGGGGCATTAGCTAAATATTCATATTAGGCAAAAATCTAGCGACGATTCTGAACTTTTATTAAAATGCTGATTTTATTTAAATTGTGCATGTTTTTTATTGTGTATTGAAAAATGAAGTAAATAATTTATTAGGGCATTTGGCAAGAAACTTTGATTTACTGATGATGATCACCTTTATTGGAATTTCATCCAGTAATATATATATATATATATATATATATATATATATATATATATATATATATATATATATATATATATATATATATATATATATGTGTGTGTGTGTGTGTGTGTGTGTGTTTGGAGAACTGAATGATTTGCTGGCATCCATGCTTTAAAAAAATTCTCAACCAAAAGATCATATTTAGCACTTCCAGTACTTTGCTGTTCTAATTATGTGGGGTGCATACTTTAAAAAGTTAGGAAAGAAAGAAATTTTGATAAATCAAACAGTTGAAAACTGCTATTAATTTGTGAATTAATGAGGTGTTTTTTTCAGTAGCGCATGTTATATACATCATGGATAAAAGCAGTAAGTCTCATAATGGCATCCATTCAATGCCTGTAAGAAATAAGTTATCTTCATGATGGATATGCCAATTTTGAAGATAGAATTTGATATTTGTGATAATCTAGTCAAATTTGTGACTCTCATTTGTATAAAGGTGTTAAACACGAAGTTCAAAGAAAAATAAGTGATGACTGTTTCAACTTCAACCCAATTCTTGTTGCTTCAGCTGTCACCAATGCACTTTCTTGTCTTTGCCAGAAAATGTACACCTGTTACAATCTGTTAAAATTGCAAGTCAAAATCCTATTATTTTTTAAAGTTTTGTTTCTCAATTATTTTAAATTTCCCCATGAGGTGCTAGTTGTGATATCGGCAGTTGCCAAAAATGTCCGGTACTGCTAGTTGCGATATTAGTAGAACTATAGCTGAGTGTTACAGTTGGCTCGTTAGCAGACATTTTAGTGTATTTGAATCTGTTTGTTTAAGAGTAGTTTTACAAATGCTTTTTGAAAGAAACCGGAGCCTAACAGGAATTTTCCGACATGTATGCGCTGCCAACACTGATTTGAATTACCATTCGGCATCACATTTTGAAAGCATCACCACCAAGGAAAAAGAAATATATTGCACAAAAAATTAAGTTTAGTTTGGAATATACCAAAAATTGGCCGTGCATTCAGCCAACGAATATCAATATACATCATGCTTTCTGCAAGGTGTGCCAAAACTTTTAGCATTGGGCATGGTGGCAGGGACAATGTGAGGAAGCACATTGGCAGCAAAAAGCACATAGAAGTTGGGAAACTACATGAACACAGCTTTTCGAGTGTTGGAATTTGTTAGATTGGAAGATTAGCATATATCATAATTTGCTTGAGTGCACAGTTTTCCACTCATGCGCCGATACCATTAATCATTTACTGTTTGACTTTTCATCTTCTGAATTAATACCATTTGGTAATTAAGCTACACCTCCAGGGAAAATTATTTGTATTCCACAGAAAGTGAAGTATAGATTGAAGTACACCAAAATTTGGCCTAGTATTCAGCCATTAAACATCAATGCACATTATGCTTTTCACACAGTAGTGTGCCGCAAATTTTGCAATTCAGAATGAGAAAGGGCTGGTATTGTTGCTTACGATGTACCATGTAATATTATTATATAGTAGATGTATGACAGATAAATTGTAAGCAACGATACGAGCCTGTGTAGGCATGTGGCAGAATGATGTGAAAAAGCACAGTGCTATAGCACACCAACAGATTTCAGTTTTGGAGTGCTTTAAGCCACCTTTTCAAGTCCTGCATGCTACCAATGCTGAAGCATTATTTGTGAGCTTTCTTGTTGAACATAACCTGTCTTTCTCAGTTGGAGATCAGCAACAGTGACAGTGAAAGATTATTTCCTATTGTGAGGAAAAATAAGACAAACTTTAGTGCCTCCTCAGGTGCTGAAAATTTGCAACAATTTTAGTCACCAGTATTAACCAGAAGCATGAACTGTTTTTAAACAAATTTAACATGGCCTGATTGAGGAAGTTCAAGACTGCCACAGCATCAGATCTTGACAAACAGTGTGAAGTTTATGTATATCAGTAAATTTGGCTACAGATAAGGTTGTACATGTAATCAGTGTAAATAATAGGTTTTAGTTTTATTTGGGATTTTCGTATAATGCAGTACTGACCATTGAAGTGGATGGACTTAATGTCGTGATATAATTTTTCAATAATTGTGTTCAAAATTCACTAATTTGTATCCCACTTTTCACTAATTGCGAGTCTTGAGGGTTGGCAGCTCTGTTGTTTGGATTTCTGTACCATAAAGCCAGTTATGCATATGGTATGTTTCTGCATCCAGTCCTTTGTTGTCCTTTGTCTCTCAGCTATTGCTATTGGGAACCTTTTCTCATAAGGTCCTCACAAATTTCAACCAGTCATATTATGTAGGCCTTTCAAGTTTGAACAGTCGATGATGTTGATTTGTAGGCATACAAATCTTCAACACATTTCACAAATCACTTAAAAGTTGTTTAACTAAATTTGACAGCTACCTTGCATAGCGCCCTTTTAGGGTTTGTGCTAGCAAGGCTAAACCATCATATAAAACATCCATCATTTTTCGAAATAGGAACCTATAATAGAAAACATCTTCAAAACATCCACCTTTTGTAGGAGTAGGAAAGGTATTCTCTAAAACATCCACCATTTGTAGAAATAGGAAAATCATCCTCAAAAACATCCACCATTTGTAGAAATAGGAAAATCATCTTCAAAAACATCCATCATTTGTTGAAATAGGAAAACCATCTTCAACACCATCCACCATTTGTAGGAATAGGAAAGCCATTCTCTGAAACATCCACCATCTGTAGAAATAGGAAAATCATCCTCAAAAACATCCACCATTTGTAGAAATAGGAAAATCATCCACAAAAACATCCATCGTTTGTAGAAATAGGAAAATCATCCTCAGAAACATCCACCATTTGTAGAAATAGGAAAATCATCTCAAAAACATCCCTCATTTGTAGAAATAGGAAAACCATCTTCAAAAACATCCATCATTTGTTGAAATAGGAAAACCATCTTCAACACCATCCACCATTTGTAGGAATAGGAAAGCCATTCTCTGAAACATCCACCATCTGTAGAAATAGGAAAATCATCCTCAAAAACATCCACCATTTGTAGAAATAGGAAAATCATCCTCAAAAACATCCATCGTTTGTAGAAATAAGAAAACTTGTAAACAGCTTCTCAAAAACTTTAACAGAATTTGAACACATCTGACAAAGCATTTGGGAATACTGGCCTTTTAATTTTGTACAAATACTGTTAACCAGCCATCAGATCACCATTACTACAAAAAAGAAAAATCCTCTATCAGAAACTGCAGAAGTGATCTCAATTACATTTGAGAGAAAACAAAGGCCTTTCAGTTTTATGCAGTTGAGGCTGGTATGCAATGAAGTCTAGCTGTTGTTACGGAAAGCAGAAAAACTGCCAAGCAACTTTTTCACAAACTGTTGAACAGAATTTGAGCAAGTTTGACATACAGAAACCTGGCATTAGGTCTATTAAATTTTTACCAGTAGTGCCCATCCATCATCAAGTATAACCATCTTTGCTAAATAGAAAACTCGTCAAATGACTTTTGTTCAAAGACCATTAAACATGAACCAAATTTGACACAAAGTATCCAGGAAATGATGCTATTCCATCATTAAACACGCCAGCAGATTCTTAAAAAAATCCCTGTAAGATGACTTCGTCTCAAAAAGTACTTGACAGAGTCTGAAGGAAAGCATCCCTGCATGAAGGTCTTTTGGATTTATACAGATGATGATTATCCAGTTTCAAATATGGTTACTGTTACTAAAAATAGTAAAACATAACTTCTCATATATCCTGAACATAATTTGACAAGATTTATCACAGCCCATATTGGCATAAAGACTTTTTGAAACTATGCCAATCCATTATTACAAATGTCCAACATAAACACAAAAGGAAAACTGATTTTTCAAAAACTGAAAAACACAATTTGACAGCAAGCATCATTGCAGGAAGGCCAGTAAATTTTCTACAGGAATGCTGATCTGTTATAAAATATAACAAAAATATCTTTTAAAAAGATAATGTTTGAGCAACTCTTTTTTGAACACCAATCAAAACAAGTTGGCCAAATTTCACAGAAAGCATCCTTACATTAAGCATTTCAAGTTGCACAAATGTTGCTGATTAGTCTTTCAAAATGGCTTAGATTACTGAAAATGAGTAAAACCCTTTAAGGACACACGGTACTAATTATACGGAAGAACTGTGAACCAGTCTAGAAATGGGTGAAGAAATAATAGAGTATTTACAGGTTTGGTGGTCCATAATTGGTTAATAATGAAAATTAAAATTTTAGGAAAAACATCTTTTGAGAGCTTATCCTATATGTAATGTAAAAAAAATATTGACAAATTTCTACTGATGCAATTTTAGCATTTTTACAGGCTTGACTCAGGAGTACTCAATACTGAAAGTAGCACCTGATTCATTTGGTGCAGAATCAATAACATGTTTCATGTACATGTATGTAAACAAAGTGCCGCGGGTCATATGGTGTTCTCCACACATAAGCTTGCACCAAGGTTAGATGTACATGAAGAATTATAGGTGTCATTATCAGCACCCAGAAATTTTAAGTTATTGAATTTTGAATATGATAGTGTTTCCATATGTTTACCATTGGAGTTGAATTAGTACTGTGAGTCCTTAAGTGTCAGCAAGTCTGATACCAATCTTTGTCCAACTTCTCTGAACTTTGGCTCAGAGAGTTAAATGTTAGTCAGATGAATGATAAAAGGCCCACTTTGTCCTCTTGTTTCAGATCGTGACCAGTTCCAGCTTGGGACTCTGTCCCATGTAATCAACAAAAGGAGCACAGGGTATCAAGAGCTGCCGGATTGGCCAGAAGTGCAACCTGACCCAAGTGTAAGGAATGTGGAGGTGGTTATGCCTTGGACTGAAAAGACAACCACTAAGGAGAGGAAAGAGAAGAAACCCAGGAAGGATGCCTTCTATTCAGATGAAGAATCATCAAGTGCTGATGGTATGTTTACAATAATTCCCAAATCCAGTAATATCATGCAAGAAGAAACCACTCTATGTGAGATTATAAGCAAAACAAGTTTTGGACCCCAAAATACATATCAACAGAGATAATGACAAGGTAAATATGAGTGTGAACCACACTAAAAATGTATAAATTTGTGTGCACAAATTGCAGTGATGTTCAAGAGTTCCCACAAATTAGTTTAAAGTCACTTTTAATAATACTCTGCATAGTATTCAATTTTTTTTTGAACATTTGTCACAAGTGCTTGTTGTAACACAAGCCATGCTGTCAGTAATGGTCTTGTAGCACTCTTCGAGACATCTGTCATTTTTCAGGTAGGCAACTGTTTGCACATCTGGGTACTTCAGTTAAACATGAATGGTTGTGCAACTAAATGTGATTAGTACATTGTGCCCTGGAACATGCATTCATCCATAATTTGAACTTTGCTTTCAGCAAGGATAATTACAAATGCTTGTTTAAAATAAGGGCCTTTCAGAAAATCCCAAATGACTGACTCCCAGCATGCTTCATCTTCATATGATGATTTCATTTGGCATAAACTGGCTGATGAGTACATGGGATCATTAGAGCTGGAATAGAGTCAACGATACTACGGTGAGCAATTTGGAACCCAAAAATGATGTATCAAGTCCATTGTATGTGATGGATGGACAAAAATGTCATGCCAATCAACCCCTATACCCCTATTCAACAGTATCTTCAAGTGAAATGTAGAAAAGTCAGAATACCAAGTCTGATTTTAAAAAAATGTGATTTGAAAGTTGGGCACAGTTTTAATTTCTATTCTGAAACAATTCAACAATGGGGGATCTTGTGCTACAAAATTATGTTGATATGGATAGGAGAGAGAGTTGTAAACAAATGTAGTTGCTTCAGGAAAATAGTTGAAGAAAAGTTAATGTATGGAATATGTGTGCTTAAATAGTTAATGCATGGAATATGTATGCTTAAAAATTAGGCATGGAATATGTGTGCTTAAATAGTTAGTGCATGGAATATGTGTGCTTAAATAGTTAATGCATGGAATATGTGTGCTTAAAAAGTTAGTGCATGGAATATGTGTGCTTAACAAATTAGGCATGGAATATGTGTGCTTAAATAGTTAATGCATGGAATATGTGTGCTTAAATAGTTAGTGCATGGAATATGTGTGCTTAAATAGTTAATGCATGGAATATGTGTGCTTAAAAAGTTAGTGCATGGAATATGTGTGCTTAAATAATTAATGCATGGAATATGTGTGCTTAAATAGTTAATGAATGGAAAATGTGTACTTAAATCGTTTAAGCATGGAATATGTGTGCTTGAAAAGTTAATGCATGGAATATGTGTGCTTAATTGTAAATGCGTGGAATATGTGTGCTTAAATAGTTAATGCATGGAATATAAGTGCTTAAAAAGTTAATGCATGGAATATGTGTGCTTCAATTAATGATATACAGTTACTGTAAGAAACTACATATTGAGTACAGTAATGGTAACACATAAGATTAATTTGTGTACAGATTATGTATGTGGTCTTTTTTGCACTGATTTGGTGGTGCAGTCAATTATTATTATTATTATTATTATTATTATTATTATTATTTGTTGAACAAGTGCATGAATAAACTTTGGATTAAAGTCTTGAACTGTCTTGAGTGATTGAAGACTGAACAAATATCATTTTTATGTTTAATGCTGAGTAGACTTAATTGCAATTTTAAAATGTGTATGTACTGATAAATTAGGAAATTTAATCTTAATGTAAAACAATGTCTTTAGTTCAGTTTTGCCCATCACCCCTGCCAGGGTATAGGCTGCCCACAAAAGATCGCCAGAGGCTTCTGTCCTGTGCCATCCCCTCGAGCTGACTCCAGGAGTGACCCTTCTTGGTGATGTTCACCTCAAAGTCGTGTCACCAGGTGTTTCTTGGTCGTCCCCTTCTCCGCTTGCCTTGAGGGTTCCATTTCAATGCCTGTCTAGTAATGTTGGTTGTCAGCTTATGTAAGGTGTGTCCTATCCATCCCCACCTTCTCTTCTTGATCTCATCCTCTAGCGGAAGCTGGGAGGTTCTCTTCTACAGGTTGATGTTGCAGATGGTGTCTGGCCAGTGGATCTGGAGAATTCTTCTTAGGCAGCTGTTGATGAAGGTCTGAACTCTCTTTACGGTCGACTTGGTGGTTCTCCAGGTCTCTGCTCCATACGGTAGGACTGACTTCACATTGGAGTTGAACAGTCTGATCTTGGTAGTCAAGGAAATTTCTTTGGAACTCCAGATGTTATTGAGCTGTATGAAATCTGCTCTGATTCTTTGCCTTGACATTTGCATCTGTGCCACCCTGCTGGTGGGGCCCCGAGTAGTCTAAAGCGCTCACCATTCCGGATCACTGCCATCTCACCTCTGTCTGCGTGTGTTCGAGTCCAAGGCTCGGCTAGCGTGGGTATGTGGGAAAGCCTGCCAGTAGCTTCTCGTGGGTCGGTGGTTCTTCCCTGGGTTTTCCAGGGTTCTTCCTCCACCAGTTATACTGGCTGCCATGTATAGCCTATCTTGTGCTGAAAAATGGTGTTAAACCCTAGAACAACAACAACAGCCACCCTGCTGGTTGATATTGCTGCCCAGGTACATGAAGGACTCCACCTTCTTCCAGGGACTTCCATGAAATGAGACTGAGTTGTTATTGACATAATTGATCTTGAGAATCTTGGTCTTGTCTTTGTGGATGTTGAGGCCAACCTGCTGCTGACTGTGGGACAAGAGTGCTAGGACATCAGCAATGTCCAGGTCCTCAAGTTGACTCCAAAGTGTACACTGGATCCCAGTTCTCTGCCCATTGGTGGGCATCTTCATAATCTAGTCAGTGGTGAGAAGGAAGAGAAACGGCAACAGCAAGCAGCCTTGCCTCGTGCCAGTCCACGCTAGGAAGCTGTGTACTGTCCTGCATGAATGACTCTGCAGGACATTCCGTTGTAAGCGTTCTTGATCAGGTTCACCAGCTTGGTTGGGATGCCATAGTGGCGAAGAAGTTTCCAGAGTGTCTCTCGGTCCACGCTGCAGAATGCCTTCTCATAATCAACAAAGTTGATGTAGAGTGAAGAATTCCACTCCAACATTTGCTCGACTATGATGCAAAGAGTAGCTATTTGGTCCATACATGATCTGTTCTGCCTGAAGCCCGCTTGTTCATCTCATAACTGGGGGTAGATGGCCTCCTTCATCCTGTCCTCGAGGACCCGGTTGAAGACTTTCCCTGGTACTGACAAGAGTGTGATTCCTCTGTAGTTGGAACAGTTGCTGAGGTCGCCTTTCTTTGGGATCTTGATGAGGTGTCCCTCCTTCCAGTCGGTCGTTATTTCTTCTTCCTCCCAGATCTTCTCAAAGAGGGGTTATAGCATTTCCACTGAAGCCTCTAAGTCTGCTCTGAGGGCTTCTGCTGGGATGTCATCATGTCCAGCTGCCTTGCAGTTCTTCAGCTGGGTGATGGCTTTCGTGATCTCATCTCTGATGGGATTGTCACAGCTTATGGGGAGATCTGCATTGGCTGGGTGGATTTCTGGGGGATTTTGTGGTGCTGACTTGTTCAACGGATCCTCAAAATGTTCTGCCCATCTATTCATTTGGTGTTCTGTACTTGCTATGGTCTTTCCATGCTTGTCCTTTACCGGTCTATCTGTTTTGCTGTACTTACCCGACAGCTTCTTGGTGATGTCATACAGCTTCTTCATGTTTCCACTTCCAGCCACTTATTCTGCCTCTGCTGCCAGTCCTTCAACGTAGTTTCTCTTGTCCATCTTGATGCTTCTTTTCACTTCTCTGTGGGCGTCAGTGTACTCTTTTTGTATTTTTACTTTTTTAGTTCTTGTCCTACTGCTATTTACTGCTGTTTTCTTCTGTTTATGCACCTGGATTTTGCCAATGTTTTGGCTGAAATCCATTCTTTCTGCTGGTGCATCATGGGGCCTTGTACTTCTTTGCATGCTGATTTCACTGCCTCCTTAACTTTCTGCCATCTGTTGTTTGCATTGTTTTCCTGATCTTCAAGAAGCTTTTGTATCACTTGGTACTTGTTGTTAAGCGTCAGTCTGTATTCTTCTTTAGTTTTTGCATCTTTCAACAGGCCGATGTTATACTTTGTTTTCTTCTTGTTTGTGCCCATCAAGTTCTTCTTCAGCTTAAGTTTCAGTCTTGCAACAGTGGTGGTCAGTGCCACATCTTCTCCCCTTGTCACCCTCACTTCTTGCATAGATCTTCTGAACGTCTTGGCTATGCAGATATGGTCAGTCTGATTTTCTGTCACATGGCCTGGTGATATCCATGTGTTCTTGTGGATTCTTTTGTGGGGAAAGATAGTACCCCCGATTACCAGGTTGTTCAGTGCACAAAGGACTGCGAATCTCTCTCCATTTTCGTTCATCTTGCTATGGACAACTTTGGCATTTAAGTCTGGGAAGTTCTCTATTATGTTCTGTAGTCTGTTGTAAAACTGGTCATCTTTTCTTCACTGTAATTTGTTGGAGCGTAGCACTGTATGATGTTCATCTTTATTTTCTCCTTCTTGGTCCTAAACGTTGCCTTGAGGATTCTGGGCCTGTGTCATTCCCATCCTATCAGTGCATTATATGCTTGCTTTGACAGCATGAGCCCCACCCCCTGTGCATTGGGCACATCATCTTCCTCATGTCCTGAATACAGTAGCATCTCTCCTGTCATCAGTCTTCTTTGTACAGATTGAATCCATCTTGTCTCTCTAATGCCCAGTAAGGATAGGTTGTAGTTCCTCATCTACTACTACTTGTACTGTTTTTCCTGCCTCATCCTCACATTCCATGTTGCGATGTTAATACTCATGTTTGATAGAAGAGTGGTCTGCTTTATGGCTGCCACAGGCTTGCAGCTTTTACCACATAGCATCATAAGTCTTCCAGAAGAAGACCCTTCCTCCCTCAGGCTTTCGGTTTCTGGTTTTTCTTCTGTTGGCGTTTTTGTAGCAAGTTGGGTTTTACAGGGTTGGGTTGCTAACCCCATGCCCAACCCTCCTTTTTTTACACTTGGGCATGGGCCTGGCAAAGTCGGAGTTATAAAACAATGTAAGAACTGATAAATGAGAAAGCTTTATGACAATTTTAAACAGTGTAGCTATTTATAAATAGAAACCTTAATGGCAATTCACAACAGTTGTTGTTGTTGTTGTGGGGTTTAATGCCATTTTTCAGCACACGATAGGCTACGTATGATGGCCAGTATTAATGGTGGAGGAAGAACCCGGGAAGAACCACTGACCCACAAGAAGCTACTGGCACGCTTTCTCACTTACCCACATTAGCCAAATCCTAGACTCGAACCCATGCAGAAATTCACAACAGTGTATCTACTGATAAATTAGAAAACTTTATGACACTTTAAAACAAAGTATATACTGATAAATTATAAAATTTCATGACAATTTAAAACTCTACAGATAAATTAGAAAAATGTATGGCTACTTAAAACAATGTCTTACTGATAAAGTAGGAAACACAGAATGAAACAATTTATCTACTGATAAATTAGAAAATGTTATGGCAGTTAAAAATATGTATCCTGATAAATTAGAAAACTATGACAATTTAAAATAATGTTAGAAAAACTATTATTATTAGCATTATATATAAATTATACAATAAGTTTTTTAGGTGGGGTGGAATTGTTTTCAGTAGCTAGTGTCTTATTGAAAGCAATGCTCCTCCTACTTTTGTCATAAAAAGAGTCACTTATCAGACACAACTCTCAATGCAGGAAACAAAAATTATTAATTAATTAAAAAACTAAAGAAACTGAAGGTGCTTTGGTAAAAATACTTAAATATCTTGTCCATTATTTTTTCAGAAAAGGTCTTCTTTTCTATGCCATAGACTGGATGCATGTCTACTGCTTTTGATGCTATTATGTTATAATTATTCATCAGAATTCTTTAGCGTTTTAAGTAAGAATTATTTTGATTGTCACGCAGCCTTGTTAAAATTCTGCAATCTGCTCATTAGCTGACATTTCTATGTGTGCACAGAGCATTCATTTTCCAAATTTTTCCCAAGCAGTTGTCATGGAAGTTCAAGCCATGTACTTATTTCTGGATCAAGTTGTAAGATGTCTGATGTGGTCATGTGGACAGAACCATGTTCTTACATAATTATGGGGGCCCCGAGTGGCCGAGTGGTCTAAAGCGCTTTCCGTTATGGATCACTGCCATCTCACCTCTGTCTGCATGGGTTCAAGTCTCAGATTCAGCCAATGTGGGTATGTGAGAAAGCCTGCCAGTAGCTTCTCGTGGGTCGGTGGTTCTTTCCGGGGGTTTTCCCGGGTTCTTCCTCCACCATTAATACTGGCCGCCATGTATAGTCTATCGTGTGCTGAAAAATGGTGTTAAATCCTACAACAACAACAACTACTACATAATTATGTTCTTGTCATACACATCATTAGCCAGTTGGTTTCTGAAGCAGTTTCCATTGGTTCCTCAGCTAATACTCTCCACATAACCATTTTACTTGTACCATGGCCCTGACTATCTTCTCAGTCTTATTGCACTCACTACAGGTGAGACTCACTGTACTCAGAGTTGATTTACACAGTTTCATTTTAACGCCTTATATAATGAAGAAATAGCATTGAGTTTGTACGATATGCTTGCTTTTGCAACATTGCTGGTGCAGTGTGCTGTGAATTACTGACAGCTCACTTACGTGCATGCACACACATCTTATCATTCTTTGAGAGAGTGCAGTTGCTTTAAATTTTCACCAGTTTTGATTTACAACATGACTTCAGGAATGCATCTGTTGCATAAATCAAGAGGAGCCCCGAGTTGCTGAGTGGTCTAACGCACTCTCCGTTACAGATCACTGCCATCTCACCTCTGTCTGCATGGGTTCGAGGCTAGGATTCGGCCAATGTGGGTATGTGAGAAAGCTTGCCAGTAGCTTCTTGTGGGTCGGTGGTTCTTCCCGGGGTTTTCCTGGGTTCTTCCTCCACCATTAATACTGGCCACCATGCATAGCCTAACGTGTGCTGAAAAATGGCATGAAACCCCACAAAACAACAACAACAGCATAAATCAAGCATTACCTGTATTTTACTTGTACCATGTCTTCAGCTATTTCACCAGTCTTATGGCAAGCACTGTTTCAAAGCACAGTAATTGTCCTAGACAAATATTGATTACTCATATTACATACTTTGGAAATAAGAAGACCACAGTTTTTGTTTAGCATGCACAAACAAGATTATTTTCTAAATCATTGTAAAAGTCTGTGAAGTCAGCTTTTAAAATGCCATTATTGGTAGCTGTATACCACAAGGAAGGTAAGGATATGACAGTAATGCCAGTACATCTTTTATTTTATAAAATGTTTTTGATGTTCAACCAATCAGTTTACACATCACATTCATAAATGCACTTCCACATTAACCAGTAAGAATGTGTGTCACATTTATAAATGTATTACCACATTAGCCAGTAAGATTGTGTCACATTCGTCAATGTATTCCACATTAACCAATAAGATTTTGTCACATTCATAAATGTATTACCACAATAACCAATAAGATTGTGTCACATTCATAAATTTATTACTATATTAACTAATGATTGTGTGTCACATTCATGAATGTATTACCACATTAACCAATAAGACTTTGTCACATTCATAAATGTATTACTACATTAATGATTGTGTGTCACATTCATAAATATATTACCACATTAACCAGTAAGATTGTGTGTCCCATTCATAAATGTATTACTACATTAATGATTGTGTGTCACATTCATAAATATATTACCACATTAACCAATAAGATTGTGTGTCACATTCATAAGTGTATTACTACATTAACCAATCAGATTTTGTGTCGCATTCATACATGTATTTGCCATAATTTATTAACTTTGCAGATGATTCTGATGAAGAAAGTAGTGATGATGAGAATGAAGAGGATTCGTCAGAAGAGGAAAGTAACCAGGAAGAGAGTGATTCTGAGTCAGGATCTGATGGGGATAAAAAATCAGAGAAATCAGAGGAGAGTGAGGAGGATTCAGAAGATGAAAGTGAGGAGGAAAATTCAGATGAGGAAAGTGAAGAAGGCTCAGAGGAAAGTGACAGTGCATCAGAAGAGGAAGTTAAACCTAAAGAGCAGGTGTGTAAGATATAGAAATGTAAATTTTGGGTTCACACCTTATATTCATTAAAAAGCTACTTTGAAACACAGGCAGTATTTTTGCCTTTAAATGTGTGTGCATTCATTGTGTACAAAACCCAGATCCTGTTATGTATGCTGGGTTATGACATTTGCTTGTGGGTCAGAATTATAATGGTTATGCATGCTGGGTTATGACAATTGCTTGTGGGTCTGAACTATAATGGTTATGTATGCTGGGTTATGACATTTGCTTGTGGGTCAGAACTATAATGGTTATGTATGCTGGGTTATGACAATTGCATGTGGGTCTGAACTATAATGGTTATGCATGCTGGGTTATGACATTTGCTTGTGGGTCAGAACTATAATGGTTATGTATGCTGGGTTATGACAATTGCTTGTGGGTCTGAACTATAATGGTTATGTATGCTGGGTTATGACAATTGCATGTGGGTCTGAACTATAATGGTTAAGTATGCTGGGTTATGACATTTGCTTGTGGGTCAGAACTATAATGATTATGTATGCTGGGTTATGACATTTGCTTGTGGGTCAGAACTATAATGATTATGTATGCTGGGTTATGACAGTTGCGTGTGGGTCAGAACTATAATGGTTATGTATGTTGATAGTTACTCACATAATGAACTTTGAGATTCTTGACATTCCACAGAGTCAGATTACACATTTTAGTGGCAATCAGTTTCCCCGTTTTGCTACATTTTTGTTAGTACTTAAATTTGTGGATTGGGAAGGAGTCCAGTTATTTTTGGGGTCTTGATGGTACCTACAAATGTGGATTGGGAAGGAGACCAGTTGTTCATTGGGTCTTGATGGTACTTAAATTTGTGGATTGGGAAGGAGTCCAGTTCTTTGGGTCTTGATAGTACATAATTTGTGGATTGGGAAAGAGTCCAATTGTTTTTTTGGGTCTTGATGGTACTTAAATTTGTGGATTGGGAAGGAATCCAGTTCATTGGGTCATAATAGTACATAATTTGTGCATTGGGAAGGAGTCCAGTTGTTCTTTGGGTCTTGATTTTACTTAAATTTGTGGATTGGGATGGAGTCTATGATTGTTCATTCTGTCTTGATAATTATGCTGATTTCTTGAAAATTTTGCTTTATGAAAGCCACAGGAGTTCATTTGGTCTTGATAGTACATAATTTGTGGATTGGGAAGGAGTCCAGTAGGTCATTGGGTCTTGATAGTACATAATTTGTGGATTGGGAAGGAGTCCAGTAGGTCATTGAGTCTTGATAATACATAATATGTGGATTGGGAAGGAGTCCAGTAGGTCATTGGGTCTTGATAGTACATAATTTGTGGATTGGGAAGGAGTCCAGTAGGTCACTGAGTCTTGATAGTACATAATTTGTGGATTGGGAAGGAGTCCAGTAGGTCATTGAGTCTTGATAGTACATAATTTGTCGATTGGGAAGGAGTCCAGTAGGTCATTGGGTCTTGATAGTACATAATTTGTGGATTGGGAAGGAGTCCAGTAGGTCATTGAGTCTTGATAGTACATAATTTGTGCATTGGGAAGGAGTCCAGTAGGTCATTGGGTCTTGATAGTACATAATTTCTGGATTGGGAAGGAGTCCAGTAGGTCATTGGGTCTTGATAGTACATAATTTGTGGATTGGGAAGAGTCCAGTAGGTCATTGGGTCTTGATAGTACATAATTTGTGGATTGGGAAGGAGTCCAGTAGGTCATTGGGTCTTGATAGTACATAATTTGTGCATTGGGAAGGAGTCCAGTAGGTCATTGGGTCTTGATTGTACATAATTTGTGCATTGGGAAGGAGTCAAGTAGTTCATTTGGTAGACTCATAAACTAAAGGTTGTGGGTTTTTTACCTGCCAGTGCCAGTATGAATGACACTTAGCTTTTTTCTCAGTGAAAACATTATTTAGCCATTAATATGCTCAAATTGCTATTAATGTCTTGCAACCAGCAAGTTTTGTTTTATGGCTAGCCCAATTACTACTGACCAGAACTTGTGCATGCTAATTGAAAATTGAACATAGCTGCTTAATTTGGTAGTTTATTTGCATCAAGTGTTCCATCAATTTTTCTTTCAGAACCATTTCATATTGTTTTAGATACTAATAAGATTTATTTATTTATTTATGTAAGCTTGCTGTACAGTAACAGAAAACTGACATAAGAACATAGTCTTGTATCAGAAACTGTAAGGGCTAAGTTCATTAACAAGCTGTATTGTAAAGTTTGGAATATTTTATATATTTTGTTATGGAACTTTATTGATATCTTTAAAGGTTACAATTAAGACTGACAAGAAGAAGACTCCAGGAGCTCCGGCCCAATCGACGGGACCTCCTAGCCGAGATTTTCTGCTTGATCTGGAGGACTGTAAGTGCAGTGAATGTTTAGTGTGTATTTCATTAACGTCTGTTCTGTTATAGACAAGGTCACATTATGCTGTCTTTGTATTAAGTGATGCTGTGTAAAAATGGGGTATCCATTTAGAAAAGAAATGTGAATGTTTAGTGTGTATTTTATTAACGTCTATTCTGTTATAGACAAGGTCACATTATGTTGTCTTTGTATTAAGTGATGCTGTGTAAAAATGGGGTATCCATTTAAAAAAGAAAAATAATGTTATAATGAGAAACTTAATGAAGATACTATTAGTATTGTATTCAAGATCATTTTAAATCCATAACAACCCATTATTGCAGTATTCATGATATAAAATGACACATAAATGCTATTGTCATAGTGTAGTATTCACGATATAAAATAACGTCTAAATGCTATTGTCATAGTGTAGTATTCACGATATAAAATAACGTCTAAATGCTATTGTTATAATGTAGTATTCATGATATAAAATAATGTCTAAATGCTATTGTTATAGTGTAGTATTCATGATATAAAATAACGTCTAAATGCTATTGTTATAGTGTAGTATTCATGATATAAAATAACATCTAAATGCTATTGTTATAGTGTAGAATTCATGATATAATGTGATGTCTAAATGCTATTGTCATAATGTAGTAATCATCATACAATGTGACATCTAAATGCTATTGTCATAATGTAGTATTCATGATATAATGTGACATCTAAATGCTATTTTCATTGTGTAGAATTCATGATGTGACATCTAAATGCTATTGTCATAGTGTAGTATTCATGATGTGACATCTAAATGCTATTGTCATAGTGTAGAATTCTTGATGTGACATCTAAATGCTATTGTCATAGTGTAGTATTCATGATGTGACATCTAAATGCTATTGTCATAGTGTAGTATTCATGATGTGACATCTAAGTGCTATTGTCATAGCGTAGTATTCATGATATAAAATGACCTCTAAATGCTATTGTCATAGTGTAGTTGTACGATATAATGTGACATCTAAATATTATTATGTGATATTGCACTATTCATGATGCAGTATGATACCTAAATGTTATTACATCTTGTTGCAGTATTCGTGATAAATGTTATGTCATATTGTAGTGTTGATGTTGCAGTTTGACATATAAATGATATTGTCATTGCAGTAATCAGGATAATAATATAATAAGACGTGTAAATGATTTCGTCATATTGCATTATCCATGGTACAAGATGATATTTTAAATCTTAGAATGTCATATTGCATTATCCATCATACCAGCTGCTTTGGCACATTCCGCATTGATACAATGTTTCGGATTTAGGCTAGCTACAGTATACAACAGGCGCAAGAAAGGGTCCTTACTAATAACATATAAGTGACAAGTCATATACTGTCTTCTTTAGCTGGTGATAAGAATGGCAAAAAAAATATACTTAGTTTTACATCCTGAATTTCGTCAGAATGTACTTTCTTAGTTCTGCAAATATGAATTACATGAGCCATGTCATAGGTTCTCAATCTTGATTACACATTTCAAAATTGTACTGTAATTTCGATGATAAGTGCAGTTACATCCTCCTTACTGCACTCAAAATGAAATAAGCATTAAATTTCATCGCGTCTTTTTGATAATTGCAATTGAAAGACTTCATATTTTTCCCACATTATGATTTCAAACATTCAATGACAGAAACAGAAACACTCATTTTGTCGAATGGATGTACTGCACTCCTGGGGGCCCCGAGTGGCAGAGTGGTCTAAAGCGCTCTCCGTTACGGATCACTGCCATCTCACCTCTGTCTGCGTGGGTGCGAGTCTCGGATACAACCAATGTGGGTATGTGAGAAAGCTTGCCAGTAGCTTCTCATGGGTCAGTGGTTCTTTCCATGGGTTTTCCGGGGTTCTTCCTCCACCATTAATACTGGCTGCCATGTATAGCCTACCGTGTGCTGAAAAATGGCGTTAAACCCTACAACAACAATATATATATACTGCACTCCCAAGGTCGTGCAGTATTTCCATTCGAAAAACTCGTTCATAATTTCCCATACAAATACAGTAACCTATAATTATGTTGTATTGCAGTATTAATGATACAACATGATATTTTAAATCATAGTATGTCATATTGCAATATCCATGATACAACATGACATTTTAAATTGTAGTATGTCATATTGCAGTATTCATAGTACAATAATTCAGGTTAAATGCTGGTATCTCAATATAGTATTCATGATACAGTCTGACCATTTAAATCTTAGTCTATTTTTTTATTGAGCCAGTCTTTTTGAAAGCAGTCATTTTGGCATCCATGTGTTTGTCCATCAGTCTGTATGTACACCCTAGATTAATTCCATTAATAAAGTTTTTTTCAGTACCATTTTATCTGACCCTCTTCAAAAATTTTAAATATAGCTGAGAGATGCTCGTTTCTTTTGTAAAATTTGTTGACCTTTGAAAGTTGGCAGGGTCATTGGTGATATTTTTTAATTGCATCATTTCTCTGTTGCACAACCAGCACCACCACCAAGCATGTGTCTACTCTGGCTGGTTTTGACAATTAAATACTTGACATTCAAGTGCTAATATAGTGCAAAATTGAGATGATAAAGTGAATCTAATCAGAAGTTGGTCATATATAAGGACTGGAATGTATCTCGACGTGTCATGTATTGGTACATCTATGTTGTGGTACAAAGAATGACTGTTATGTACCATGTTGTGTCAGGTTTTGATACTTCTGTATTGTATAATGCCTGTAGAATGACTATTATGTACCATGATGTGTCATGTATTGAGTGTGTATGTGTGTGTTTGATTTGGATTTTTTACATAGGTTTAACAATTTTTCAGTCATATTGCTATGATGTCTGCAGTATGGCAGTTTATAATGATGTCTAGCACTGGGGCATCATGCCGCAGACATGTAGCATGATGTCCCACCCAGTCACATTATCCTGACACCAGGCCAACCAGTCCTAACACTAACCTCTTTATGCTGAGCGCCAAGTGAGGTAGCTGTTAGTACCATTTTTGTAAGTCTTTGGTATGATTCAGCCAGGGATCAAACCCACGACCTCCCACATCCGAGGCAGACACTCTAACCACAAGGCCACCGGAGCTGTGTCGTGTATTGATACATCTGTATTGTGAGTCAAAGAATGATTTTTATGTATCATGACGTATCTTGTATTGTTGGCTCAGTTTTTTGTGCATAGAAGGACTGATATATATCATGATGTATCTTGTATTGATATCTATGAAATGTGGAATGAAGTCGCAACAAATTTGAGATAACATTTGTTGTTGTTCCCAATTTCAAGTAAGCATTCAGGTATAACATTTTCCAGGCAAACTCGATGTTCTGGCTGATTCTCTATCCAGGGAGTGGTCCCTCCATCCTTCTATCTTCCTTTGAGTCTGCAACCTCTGGGGTCGACTTATTACAGACCTGTTGTAAAAGGGTGGAACAACAAGCTGTCCACCATCATCCTCCCATTCCTAGATCTGAATGCATCGATGTTGAAGCTCTTTCACTAAGTAGGGAGGGAATACCTGTATCTTCCTCCCAACGGTTCTTATTCCAAAATGAATCCAGAAAATGAAGGGCACAGATTGCAAAATCATCCAGATTGACCCTCTCCAGTGGGACAAATCATGAGTCATGGATATGCTTGACATGACGACAGATGTTCCCAGAAAATTATAGCGACCAGGAAGCTTCTCAAACATCTTCGATCGCTAATCTTTCACACAGGTCTGGAGAAACTTCTACGTCACACAGGGCTCTTTTCCAACAAACTTTCAGTCTTAAGTTGTGGAGAGGATCTCATTGGCTAGATGATCCTCTGTTTTAAATATATACAATGGGAAATGGTGTAATTGTTTTTACTGGTGTCATGTGAATGATGTCAAACCACTGTCAGCCTTTATTCCCCAGTTTATCTCATTGAAAGTAAGAAGGCACCTTTAACTGTTATGGAATACTGCTCCATAATTTCTGACAGACATGAGCATCTTTACATTAATAACAGCAAGGATCTCTCAGACGTGCCACTCAGCTTGGATCTATCCTTACCTCACTTGCTAAACCTGTTCCCGAAGTGGAATCCATCATGGATCTTGACATGGCTAAGCTTAAACATTTGTCTACTGTCCCACTGAAGCAACTGTCATACAAGACATACTTCCAGATAGACTTGGCTTTTGAATCACGAATATGGAAGCTCCATGCTCAGTCCACAGATCCAAACTACCGACAGTTTTAATCTGATGGTTCAATCATTTTAATGTCACAATTGTGTCTCATTGCTAAGAAATGACTTCTGTCTACTGGCAACCAGATAATAATCGTATGGCTCCTCTTATTGATCAATCCATACAGAGAGGCAAGGTTACAGGACCCAATACTTGCTCACCAAATTTATCTGAAGCACACAAAGTCCATCTGGCCTGGACACCAGAAGCTTTCTCCTCCCACTAAAACCAGGGAAACAGGGCCTAACTCTGCAGGTTTTATTGTCCTGGTTAAAGGGAGTCATCCAGTCAGCAAACTCGGATCTCTCACAAGAACAGGTATGTCTAATGATTATTTTGGCTCACAAAATATGAGTTATTTCTACGAGCCTTGTCTTTCAGCACAGTGTTTCATTTAAAGATATAAAGGATTCTGTTGGTTGGCATACCTAGACCACTTTTCCTCTTTATATTTGCGTGAAATGGCCTCACATGGAGTTTAATGTAGTTGGTCCTATAGTTGCTGCCCAGACAATCACCAGACCATGCCACTCCGGACAAAACCACGTCATTGGGTAGGACCTGTCAACTTGCGCTGGGTTAACCAAAGAAAAACTTTTCTTGGTAATTGTATATTAAGTGCAGGTGTCCACAGAATAGTTCTTTGCACATTTATATACACTTACATTTGGTTGCATCAGTTATCATTAGGAGAGTTTTACCCTTAAAGTAAAAGAGTTTTTTTTTTTTAACTGTGCATGATGCTTTTAGGTAGAGGTTAGATGCTCTTCATTTCCTCCTTCTATCCTCTTAACATGAATATGATTGTGTAATGTATTTGATAGAAAAAGGAAATTTTATAGTAAATTATGTTTCTCCATTAATAGTTATGCAGTCACATTCAAAAATATCCCTTCCAACCCTCCCTGAAATGTGAGCATCCTGTCTTATACAGTGGTCAAGTTAAAACTGATGATAGCCAGTATACAGAGTGCTGCCTAGGTGGAGTAAGGGGAGGTAATCTATGAGATACTTAACTCTTTCTATGCATGGTATAAACTTACTTTTCAAGTTTTTTGGAAGGCTGGATTTTGGAATTAACAGAAGTAATTCTTAATTTCAATGTGATTTGATAAGTATTTTTCTGAGAAAGAATTTACTATAAAATTCTTGAATCAAAAATCGGTCAAGAGAGATTAGTGAAGATACGAAATTCAGGAGTGTTGCCATGACTGATCTATCCCAATTCATGTTTCACAAAGTATGATACAGCAGGTTTTCTGTGCACCTACTTAAAACTTGGCAGCATTTATAGGCCTGTCATCTAAAAGAACACTAGTTGCGTTTGGTCCACTCAGTGTTTGCTATACACAAACTTTGTCATATATATCACTCTTTTGACCAGTTGCTCCGGTTAGTGGTACAGGCAGCAATACTGCAGGGGCTCCTGGTGATTTTCTGACCCCAATGACGGCATCCAGTATGAGTGCAATGTCCATCAGTGATAAAAGTCCCAGTTCTCGTTCCAGTTCTATGGTAAGTGTGATTGTGTTACACCATCGGTTATTGATATTTGCTTGTTTCATGTTCTACAATATATGTCCATTTTTTATGGTTGTATACATTATGTGCTAGACCTAAATTGCTTTTAAAAATTCAACTTTCCCAGAAAAATGTTGGATAGGAAAGGCTATTGGATTTCTAAATTTTGCAAGTGAAATGCACCAATTTTTGTTGTGTGTGTGTGTTAAATTTGCAAAAAATTTAGAATTGTCTTTATTTCCTTTTGCATGCTATTCTCACCACTGATATAGAAATCATCGTAACACCTTTTATGTGTCATCCTTGGGTTGTTAAATTTCTTATTTCACAAAATTTTGATTTTTTAAAATACATATTGTATGAATAGCCATAGCAAAGTGAATTTCATTCATGCATAGATTGTAAAATATAAAGTTATTTATATCATTAATATTGTCGTAAAGAACAAAACTGTATTGTAACCATATTTTGCAGATATTGTCAAAGCGCTTAAGAAAGGCACACGAATTCAGAAATAGTTCTATTTTGGTCTTATGAACTAATTTAATGTTTTCTGCATTGCATGATGTGGTTTTAACCAATCAAAATGCTTGTTACAGAGTTTTTTAAACATGTATCATGTAATAATACAAAATAATATTGATAGCTATTCTTGATTTATAATGACTGACTTATAAAAATCAAACAAAGTGGGAAAATACTTTATTTTGGTTGTTAAATATATTGCTATATATGGAAGTCAGTTGTTGTTTGTTACTTTGGGTATAACACCATTTCTCAGCACAAGATAGGCTATACATTGTGGCCAGTATAACTGATGGCGGGAAAACCCTGGTAAGAACTACTGATCTATGGAAAGCTACTGGCAAGCTTCTTCGCATATCCACATTGTCCAGTCCAGAGACTTGACCCCACATAGCAGGGATGATATGGCAGTGATCATTAAAGGCAAGCGCTTTAGACCACTCGGTCACTGGGGGCCCCTGGAAGTCAGTCAAAAGTTGATAAATTTATAAAGGGTCATTGTATTGTGTGTATGTTATTAGCTTCACTCAGTCTGTACACTGTTCTTTTACCACTCTGGCATGAAAATCTGCACCAAATAAACATGGAAGTCTGCACCAGATAAAGCCTGTGGCAGATGGAAATGTCTCCTCCCAAAAATTAATAACCTGCCACAGTAGTGTATATATACAGTGCATCGTTCACAAGAGCAGTGTGGGCTTTTTGTCTAGAGATGACTGCCTGATTATGTATTTAGTCAAGAAATTCGATTGGCGGATATATCTCAAAAATCATAATTCGCCAATGAATTTGTTTGTTTATGTTATGCAATACATAATTGTTTTAAGAAATCTTGCTTTTTTCACAGATCTCACCATTAGAGGTGCCATTGAAGACGCATGAACTCCTGAATAAGATGCAAGGCAAAGGATTAACTGTATCCTACAAATTTACAAGAACAATTTCTGTTTTTTCACCAAAAATGGTCTCCATAGAGATGATATTTACTAATCTAAGTGATAAACCTATAAACTCCATCAAAATTGGGGATAAGGTGAGTTGGCAGTTACCTCTGATGTTCTTATATTGTTTATAACTTTTAGCTTATGGTATGGTCTGTTTTCCATACATTAGCTTGTGGTATGGTCTGTTTTCCATACATTAGCTTATGGTATGGTCTGTTTTCCATACATTAGCTTATAGGATGGTCTGTTTTCCATACATTAGCTTATGGTATGGTCTGTTTTCCATACATTAGCCAACTCAAACCACTCTGAAGGCTGCATGAGGCCATTTTCGATGGCCCAAGGCTGCACCACCTTTGCTATCTCTTATGACACCTTGTGATGCCAATCATTTTGCAGGCCGCAGGATATGGTGGGCCGCATGTTTGAGACCTCTATCCTAAATGATGTCTGGTCCTAAATAAAGTTAGTGTAAATCTGACATCCACATGATCTAGTTTGAAAATCTTGTTATTGCTGAAGAATATAGATTGGTTCAACACCCAGCAGTTAAAAGGAAGTATTGGTCTGAAGATAAATGCCTGGAAATTATTTTTGGCCGTTTTTTTTTTTCTTCTTCTCATTTTTCTATCACTCTCTTTTTTGCTGATGCATGAATAATTTTAATATATAATATATAATAATTTTTAACTTTTAAGCATGAAAATGTGTTACTTTTAAACAGATATAAAGTTGTACAATTATTAAAGTTAAAATTATTTATGATTTTTATTGATTGATGGTGTACAAGATAAATGACAGTTTGAATTACTTGTTACGTTTTTTTCAAGTCAGATATTTGATAAATGCAGAAATGCCACCTATTCATGATAAAATATGATTGTATTGAAGTGTGTTACCTTTAATGATCTCATTATCCATTGTGAATGAGTGGTCTAGATTCCAAAAAGTTTTTGCATGGATTCCTGATTAGCATTATTATTGGTTGGCATCTCTGCTGAAATCATGGAAAAGGACAGTGAGCTACATACTCTTTCCATCAGGACTAATATTCCATTCAAAATGTTTTCTTTCTTTTTTGACAGAAGTTTCAGAAAGGCACAGAAATGCAGGATTTCCCAGAAATAAGTAAGAATTTGTCTACTTTCAAATATAAAGTATAATGCTGAAGTTAAGATGTTGAAATATTCTCAGTTTCTCAAAAGCCTCAGATTTGACTTTCCTTTCTTCAATTCAATTTTTTTTAATAATTCTATGACAAAATACTTCATGTTCTGCTGATAGGTGGAATCCTGAACATTAGTCTGTTTTAAACAAGAATCTTATTACTGGAATCAATTCTTATAAAAGCCGATATTACAGAAAGCTGTGAAACTCTTGTTCCATCTGATTGCTGAATCAAGTAAGGTGCAAAAGTAAAAAGTTGGAAGAAGAGTAGAAACTTTTTAAATGTTGTATGCAAAATTTTCAAATTACCATGTTTAATTTTATTTGCATGGTTATATTTTATCAAGCATAAATTTATATGAATCTAAAGACAGTTGATCATTTGAATTAATATGTATTTTCAAACAGCTATTTTGGATGTGAAAGCAACAACATCTGTGCTAATGGCAATAAATTTTAATGATACAACCCAGCCAGCGACTTTTGACATATGTGCTCAAGACCACAAATTCCAGGTTTCCATAACAGCACCAGTGGGGGAACTCTGTCAGCCTTACACAATGAATGAGAAGGAGTTTGTAACCCAACAAGGTGAGTGCTGAAAAAAGTCTTGTCCTGGGAGAAATGATTTTTTTGCCTTACTTAGGACCAATCTGACAGCTATGCGACACAATGTTGTTAGGACCACATTCGATATGATAAAAGGTAGAGTAGTTAAATCCAAGTATCAGAAAAATGTTGCTTTTCACAAAACCATAAAAGTTGATGCCTATCAGCATGACTTTACCATGTTAAACTTAACATTTACAAAATGTCAGTTTAGTTATTTATGTCACATAAATTTGTGAAAATACCTAGAATGGATAAAAGTTCTGAATTTTGTTTTGAATTCATTGAGCCTGTCTCCTTAGTGAGCTGGTGAGTGAGTGAAACCATTGTTACGTTCTTTTCATCAGACCATCAGCTGTTTTGGCTGCCACTAACAATGTATCAAATATACTAAATAACTTAACCTCATTCTACCTTATGGCAATTTATCTTTTCACTTTGAAATAACTTCCATTTGGCCAGATTGCATAGCTACTGTGGCATGTGACCTGATTATGTCCATCCATCCATTTTTCCATCCATTTCGTTATCATCACATAAGTTGGAGCCTGCATTTAGTTTGTGTTATCTAACTTAGTATTTGGATGTGACATGAGGAGCGCCGTACAATTTTGACACAACAAAACTTGAGCTTTTATTAATATACTTCATCATGCGTCACCCATTATTTGCCATCCATTGTGCATCATCAATTCAAAATTGCTGTTTAAAGCTTCTTTTCAAAAAGAACTTACCAATTTGCAATTTATTTTCAAAGGAGAATTCTGCTATCAAGGTCTTTCCAGATTATTTCAGTGAATGCTTATTTATCATTCAATATGGTTACCATTACTAAAGAGTGGCCGAGTGGTCTAAAGCGCTGTCCGTTATGGATCACTGCCATCTCACCTCTGTCTGCATGGGTTCGAGTCTAGGATTCGGCCAATGTGGGTATTTGAGAAAGCTTGCCAGTAGCTTCTCGAGGGTGGGGGCCTCGAGTGGCCGAGTGGTCTAAAGCGCTCTTCGTTACGGATCACTGCCATCTCACCTCTGTCTGCGGCGGTTCGAGTCTAAGATTCAGCCAATGTGGGCATGTGAGAAAGCCTGCCAGTAGCTTCTCGTGGGTCGGTGGTTCTTTCCGGGGTTTTCCGGGTTCTTCCTCCACCATTAATACTGGCCGCCATGTATAGCCTATCGTGCTGAAAAATGGCGTTAAACCCCACAACAACAACAACAACAAGCTTCTCGAGGGTCGGTGGTTCTTTCCGGGGATTTCCTGGATTCTTCCTCCACCATTAATACTGGCCGCCATGTATAGCCTATCGTGTGCTGGAAAATGGCATTAAACTCTACAACAACAACAACAACCATTACTAAAAATACAATTAAAAAAATTTAAAACAGCTTCTTCTCAGAAATTGGTCAAGAGAATTGACATGAAGGTCCTTCAGATTTCTTCAATGATGATGACCCACCTTAAGATATGACTGCAAATACTTGCAAATAACTTTAAACAGCTTCCCCCAAAAATGCTTGATTAGAGTTTGACCAAATTTGACAGAAAGTGTCCTGGCACAGATACCTTTCAAGTTCCTGTAAATACTGATGTGTCATCAAAAAATCTTTACACATCTTCATCAGAATTTGACCAAATTTGACAGATAGCACCCTGTCCTAAAGGCCTATCAGCCTTGTACAAATCAAGTATGGCCACTGTTACTAATAATAGAAAGTCCTTTAAATGTTCGTAATAGCTTCTTAACATAATTTATCCATCATTAACACAAAACATTATGACTCAAAGGACTTGTACGTTTTCACAACTAATGCCAAGTCTGTCATGAATTATGGATGCTGTTATGGAAATTAGAAGAGAAATAAAAAAAACACATACAATTTTATTTGAAACAATTGCTTTGCAAAATTTGACCAACTATTAGAGACATAGAGGCTTTTTGTATTGGAACAAATGAAGCACCATCAAATTTGGATGACTGTATGAATTAGAAACCATGAAACAGATGCATTCATAACATACATATTAAACTATATTGGATAAAATTATATACAAAGCTTCCAGCTGACCCAGATTTCTTGGCGAACTGTGATTACATTAGGTATTAGGCAGATTTCAACCAGGAGAACAATCTCAGCTCCCATATGCAAGAAAAAAGGAATTGTACACACATGGCTGAGTTCAAACATTTGCTGGAACATGAATAAAGATTTTAACCCTGTTTTGAGGGTTCTTATTCTTTCAATCAGCAAATGAATATAGACTGTAAAACCTCACCTAATTACCACCACAGCGTTAAGACTACCTCACTTAATCAGTAGATAATTCTAAGAACCACGTTGTTATTTCAGTCAGAAATAGTCATCATTACTAAAAGCACATTAATAGAACATGTCCTGTGTGGTATTGTAAGCAAGGTTCAACAGTAATGGATCAGAATAAAAGTTTGTCTGTGTGATTTAGAATTTTAACGTAGATGTAACAATTATTCAGTCATTTATATGCTGATAGGTATATAATTTACATATTAGATTTACTGAGTGGTACCTGCATATATAAATGTAATATATTATATTTATGTACCGGTAGGAGTGTGTAATTTGAACATTTTAACGTAGCTTTAACAATTTTTTAGTCATATCGCTACGATGTCTGCAGTGTGACAGTTTATAGTGATGTCTAGCACTGGGGCATCATTCCGCAGACATGTAGCTTGATGTCTGACAGTCACATTATCCTGACACCAGGCCGACCAGTCCTAACAGTAATCTCTTAATACTGAGTGCCAAGCAAGGCAGCTGCTAGTACCATTTTTTAAAATCTTTTTTATGCCTTGGTCAGGGTTCGAACCCACATACGAGATGGACACTCTACTCACT
Organism: Sinohyriopsis cumingii; assembly: GCA_028554795.2. Classification (NCBI taxonomy): domain Eukaryota; kingdom Metazoa; phylum Mollusca; class Bivalvia; order Unionida; family Unionidae; genus Sinohyriopsis; species Sinohyriopsis cumingii. The sequence continues at coordinate 231,394 of JAPYKE020000125.1, read as the reverse complement.
TTTGGCCACTGGAGTAGTGAATAAAAAGAATTGCACATTACTTACAGAATGGAAGTTTTCATAAGGTGTTATTTGATGCTGCATATGCAGTTGTTATCATAGTTAGATGGCACTAGCCAGATTTCAGGGGCCCAGAGTGGCCGAGTTGTCTAAAGTGCTCTCCGTTACGGATCACTGCCATCTCACCTCTGTCTGCATGGGTTCGAGTCTCGGATTCAGCCAATGTGGGTATGTGAGAAAGCTTGCCAGTAGCTTCTTGTGGGTCGGTGGTTCTTTCCGGGGTTTTGCCGGGTTCTTCCTCCACCATTAATACTGGCTGCCATGTATAGCCTATCGTGTGCTGAAAAATGGCGTTGAACCCTACAACAACTAGCCTGATTTTATAATAATTTAGACATTTGCATGCGTTTGACGTTTAAACGTATGTTAAAAACTTTTAAGCTCATGCAATGCCAAATTATGTAAGAATGAGAAATCGTGAGGAACAGGATAATATGTCCTGTTAAAAATTGCAATCCTAGAGTATAGAGTACATAGTTGTTTCAGTTAAATTTTGTCATCTTGTAAGGGATGGGGGAGATATCACCTTATTACATGCTAGTTTCATCTTATATGCTTAATCTGGCATGCGATATGTTCATTCCATATTTCTGTATCACACACCCAAATTAGGTGTCTTCTTTGACATCTACACATTAACATTTTAGGTACAGTAGATTGAACTTTTATACATTCTAATTAATCTTTATTTTTATTTGTTGAGTAAATCTGAAACTGTTTTAAAGCTTAAAAGAGGGACATGTAATGAATATGAAACCGCATTTATGTTTTTGTTTCTGTCAGGGGAAATAACTTGTTTCATATGGCTTATGGATACGTCTTGACCTAATGGCCTCATCAAACATGTTCTTTACACTGATTCAGAGCAAAGCACTTTGTTTTCGTGGTTATGATGAGGTATTGTATAGTAAAATCTTGCCCATATTGCGCGAGCCGGGGTTGTTGCTATCTCTTCCACTGTCATGAAAGAGAAATCTCAACAGAACTCTTAATAATTCCTTCTTGAAAAATTTTGTTCAGAAACCAAACCATTTAAATGAGGCTTCTCTTGGAAATGCATGCAGACTATATAAAAAAGGAACATTAAATTAAATTTTTTATTATTTAGTGTATAATTTATGATTATTTTTTCCCTTTTCAGGAAAACTATCTGGTATGAATGAAAATACAGGTTCAGTGGAAATTCACAGTGAGAAACCAGATCCTAAAACGGTGGTAACAACAGTTTACAAAGTTGTAAATACACTTGAAGTTACTTCATCAGAAGAAAATGTGTTCCGATTTGCAGCAAAGACAGTGTCAGCAGGTGCCCTTGTTCTAGTCAGCATAAAATGGAAGGATACCAAAGCAGCTATCACGGTTAACTGTGAACAAATGGTGATAGGAACAATGTTACTGAAAGACTTGAAGACAGCTTTTAGCATATTCAGCTGAGGATTCTATAGCAGAATAATTTATCTCTTGAGTATTATATTAGCTGCTCTCGTCTTAAAATTTGCTGTTGAATATTTTAAAGAGGCATTGATTGGTCTCTTTCATTTTTGTAAATGGATTCAGAAGTGTATTACTGTAATTTTAGCTAAAGATGATCACATATTTAATTTTAAATATAGTGAAACCTGCTTTTAAGGACACCTCCTTTAAGGGATGCCTGCATTAAAGTATTCCTCCATAAGGATCAGCCCATTAAAGTATTCCTCCATTAAATGATGTATCCACTAAAGGACACTTCCATTAAGGTTCATCTCCAGTGCCTTAAAAAAGGTCCAAGCTATGCAAAGTCTATTTAAAAAATGTATAGCTTGGTGTTCATTTTCTTGCTTTATACTAAGTTGAAATTTATCACCGGGTTAGAAAAGTAATGACTAAAGTTTAATATTTATCCCCAGGTAAGAAAAATAATGACAAAAATATCTGTCTCTAATTGCTCATAAAATAAAAGCTGAACGAGTATTTAAAATTCTTCAAAGTTTGTACAAGTTGTATATCAAAGATGCCCAGATCTGCCAACCCTTACGATTTTGCCGTAAGTCTTATGAAAATTACCCTTAAAATAATGACTTAAATAAAAAAACTATGGAAAAATGATCATTGCCGAAAAATCCGGAAATTTTGTTTATCCGTGTTTGATTTGGATCCAGGTTTCACATTAGAATTAGTTAAGTTAGTCAGGGAACCAGACTAACTTTATAGCAGTTCCTCAGATGCTTTAAAATGCACATATTTGTTCATGTGAAGTGTCTGCATGATCAAACTGTTGATTATAGAATTTTTTTAAAAATGGCATTCAGCAAGCGATGCATGTTTAAGATGAAACGGAAAATAAGCCTCTTGAAAATGTTAATAATCAACAGAAAACTATTCAGATTCTTGTGAATAAAAGCCAGAAGGGACACAATTACATTTATTGGACATCACATGCCAATTTGAATATGACTCGTGGCGGGAGATAAGATTACCATCGTCATGTGAAATGGTAAAAGAATTTCCAAGAATTACGTCATTTTGAGAGATATCAACAATCATTGAGCTGAATAGCGTTTGGAACAAAAGTTTGTGCAGCTGTACTAGTGGTAAATAAAGTCTATGCATACTTTACAAACTTTTCAGTTGAACATAATTTTTATCGTTGTTGCATGTTTCGAATACAGAACTTTTAATTTCGTTTTCCAGCTTTAAAGTAGCAGTTTATGATATTTTGTTACACCTTACTGAAAACTGGTCAAACTTATGGAAGAAAATCAACTACCTTACTGAGATTAACTCGTCCGGGCTGGCAGGTCTGGATGCTTCATATCAAATGTACCAAAGGAGGGCATGTTGGTGAATGAATATTTTAGTATGAGACGGGTTGCTGGGATCACATCAGTTTTCCATAACAGAAAACCTGTGCAGTGTATTTGTGGCAGGTCATAAATTGTTCAAGGTTTCCAAAGATCTTGTATGCTTTTCATTGTCTTTATAATTTTCCTTCACTGGACTGTTATTGCGAATGTTAAATTGCATAAAAATTTGTTTTCATTATTTTATATATAAAAAACAGAAGTCACAAGACATGACATAACATCTTTTCCAGATTTCCAGAGTACTTAGAGCTGTGATACATCTAGATAAAAGTGACATTGTATTGATGATAATATGATGTGGTGGTCATATCATTTTGAGATGTGCATTGCATTAATTTTACAAAACAGACATCCTTAAAAATAAATGTGCTCATCAAGGACATTTCTGAGATCCTTTTCATTAGTTTACTGACACATTTCACTTGTTTATAAAGGACACTTGTCCACTATGGAAAATTGAGTGTGTCCTTGTTATGCAGCTTTCACTATATAGTATAACTTCTCTTAACAAGCCATCTGCAGGATGGATATTTTTTGGCTGTTTGTAAAGGACAGGACTATTGTAAGGAACAACACTGTTGTATGGGAACAAGCCTATTGTTAGCAATAGGACTGTTGTAAGAGATAGGACTGTTGTAAGGGATGAGATTGTTGTAAAAACAGTACTGTTGTAAGTGGATAAAATGTGCAGATAAATAGAAGGGAAAATCTGAAAATGGTTGGATATGTGAGGTGTTACAGGGAGGTTACTCTTTATGGTAGGTCATACTGTATGTATACATGTTTGCAAACTGAATGCAGAGCTAAACTTTTCTGCCATCAAGTATGTATTGAAAATAAATGAAAGCTTTGATTTAGTTTATTTTATACATATTAACAACTACACATTGCATTTTTTGACAGTTCATTTTGTTTGTGAGCTTATTATTGTATGCTGCATTGTGACTTTGCTTGCTGATTGGGTGTTTGAAACAAGTTAATATATATTTAAAAGTCTCATGTCTTGAAGTTGTAGGATTATTCATTAGGTTACATGGGGACTGTTGAATGTGTATATTACACACAAATTGTTGTTGTTTGGACAAAAAAAGATACAAAGATTATATAATATTTTGGGCTTCATACATTAAACATACATACATTCATACATGCATGCATACATACGTACTAACATACACACACACACACATACATACATACATAGACCGCTCCGGTGGCCTAATGTTAAAGTATTCGCCTCGGATGTGGGAGGTCACAGGTTCAAACCCTGGCCAAATCATACCAAAGATGTTTAAAAATGGTACTAACAGCTGCCTTGCTTGGCGCTCAGCATTAAGAGGTTAGTGTTAGGACTGGTCGACCTGGTGTCAGGATAATGTGACTGGGTGGGACATGATAGCGATATGACTGAAAAATTGTTAACGCTACGTTAAAAATCCAAATCACACACACACCCACATATGCATACATACCACTTTTCCAGTGATGATGTTGTTAAGGTTTTGCATTAGTTTCTTTTACACTGTTGTATGTACAGTCACGAAACTTGCTGGGTGTAAACATCATGTAGGTAACTACTTCATTAACAGATATGCCAAATAATGCATAGCCAATGTGGATTACAAATTTATGCCATACATACATTGTTATTATGATGATCCTTGAATGTAAATTGTTAGTTAAGAGGAATTAAGATATAACAATTACTAGAATCTGTTACTGTGTTACTATGTTGAATTGATATTATGTATTGAAATTAACATGCAACTGTGCAAGAATCTTGTTTCTTATTGATAGAGGATAAACTAAATAATGCAATGTCAAAAATGTTTTGTGTAAAGCAATTGTAAAATTGTAACCTGGTGTGCCATTGCTTTAAATAATATCAGTGTTATGAGCAGACTGTAAATATATCACGTCTAGGTTCAAATGTATCATTTGGGTTTGCGATAATCTTGGGAAAATACCGTATAGTAGTTATTTTAGTGGTGTAGAAATTTAGGGGTCTCAGATATTGTGAAAATAAATTCAGTAAAAATAGTTAAATTACAAAAATAATGTGGCCAAAATTTGTATAATTTCATAGAATTTTGGGGGGAAATGAAAGGAAAGAAATCCTATTTTGGTCAGTAAGAATATTTTGACGTTCTCAGAATACAGTATGCATTGTAAAAAAGACACATTGAGTCAAAATGTTTCTTTCCACCTTGAAACTGTTATTGTAACATTATGTAAATCAATTTGTTTCATTATTGTTAAGTAGATTTCATTAATTGCTGTCACTAATAATGTGAAACAAAAGGTTCACAGGCTGCAGTTTCACTAATGCTATGCAAGGCTATGAAGAACTTCATTTGATGCTACTTGAGAAGCAATTGTAAACACATCTGAGTAGCAGTTATGAGCTTGGAGTAGTCAATTGAGCTCATATGTTTTGAGTTGCAAATGTGAACATAGTAGTCATTTGAGCTCAGAAAGACTTGAGTAGCAGTTGTGAACACATTGTCAATTGAGCTTACAAAAGACTTGAGTAGCAGTTATGATTTTGGAGTAGTCAATTGAGCTCACAAGTCTTGAGTTGCATATGTGAACATAGTAGTCATTTGAGCTCAGAAAGACTTGAGTAGCAGTTGTGAACACATAATAGTCAGTTGAGCTTACAAAAGACTTGAATAGCAGTTATGAACTTGGAGTAGTCCATTGAGCTCATAAGTCATGAGTTGCAAATGTGAACATAGTAGTCATTTGAGCTCAGAAGGACTTGAGTAGCATTGTGAACACATAATAGTTGAGCATACAAAAGACTTGAGTAGCAGTTGTGAACTTGGAGTAGTCATTTGAGCTCACAAGACCTGACTAGCAGTCATGAACATTGAGCTCAGAAAGACTTGAGTAGTAATTGTGAACACATACTCAGTTGAGCTAACAAAAGACCTGAGAAGCTATTATGAAATCAGTTCAGTGAGTCACAATTTCAATTGTGGACACATAGTAGTCAGTGAAACTCACAAAAAGGAAACAGAAAGGACTTGCATTAGTTTTAGTTCTGATCTCGGTCAACAGATCAGTTTAATTAAACGTGTTTTGTTTCTATTTGAAAATACTTTTTTGACAATAAATGACAGAATCTGATCACATAGTTTATTCTTGATTTTCCCCGCTGAATGCTTAATTAACTATTTTGACCTAAGTGTTGTTTAGTAAAATGTAATTTATGGTATACAAAAAAGGCATTTTTGGACTATAGATAAAACAGCATTACAGGTAGTCGCCATTAAAATAAAAGCATCCCAATTCTGCAGTCACTAAAATTAAACTTGTCAGAATGTAATACACTGCTTTTTAACAAGATTACTAAAAAAAATTGTCCAAAAGATAAACATCTATATGGGAAGTAATATATTGTAAATCCCAAAAACTGATTAAATTATGAAATTATATTTATTTTAAATTTAAATTTAAATTTTTAAATTTCTGTATGGCACAAATGGCCTCCCACCTCTTGTTTTTACAATTTATGAACTGCCTTGCCTAAGTCCCAAACTTAGTCACATAAGATGGATAGACAGATGGATAGAATGACAGGGTTGATGAATAAATGTCCATTCCATTCATAGTGAGGCATACTAGATAATTTTAAATATAGTCACAGAAATTGAGAAAAAGTTAAGTGTGTTGACAATAATTGATATTAAATAGAAAGGATGTAAATTCTGTAATTGATGTTCCTCAGATTATCTTTTCATTGGTCCATATAACCTATTGACGCTCTTTCAGAAGAAAGTCTGACCATTGCAATCTGTTGGACCATTTTTCAGCTTTAATAATTCTAAACAAGTCAGTTAATAGTTCTACTGTTTACAGTAAGTCCTGCTTACTACATTTGCATAGGAAACATTGTAATAATTACACAAACATAATACAATTTTACATACTTATTGCTTCTAATAAAGTTAAAGCTAACTTCATTGCTTCTGGAGCTCAATGTTACTATATTGTTATGACTGTGGTCTTAAACTAAGATTAATTCTTATAATCTAAATTGCATTTCTCTTTCTTTTTCTGTTCTCTCTGTGTATGTATTTCCATCACGTTTTTAATTTGCATTTCCAGTTATCTCTTTCTTCCTTCTGCAACTGTAACTCTCTCTCTCTCTGCAGCAGCATTTGTCTCTTCTTTCTATTTCTGAAGCTGAAACCTTCTTAACTCTATTTCCAGCTGGTGTTTTAACTTTAAGTCCTATTTCCATCTGGTATTTTAACTTTCAATTCTATTTCCTTCTGGTGTTTTAACTTTCAGTTCTATTTCCATCTGGTGTTTTAACTTTCAATTCTATTCCATCTGGTGTTTTAACTTTCAATTCCACTTCCATCTGGTGTTTTAACTTTCAATTCTATTTCCATCTGGTGTTTTAACTTTCAGTTTTATTTCCATCTGGTGTTTTAACTTTCAGTTCTATTTCCATCTGGTGTTTTAACTTTCAATTCTATTTCCATCTGGTGGTTTAACTTTCAATTCTATTCCATCTGGTGTTTTATCTTTAAATTCTATTTCCATCTGGTGTTTTAACTTTCAATTCTATTTCCATCTGGTGTTTTAACTTTCAGTTCTATTTCCATCTGGCGTTTTAACTTTCAGTTCTTTTTCCATCTGGTGTTTTAACTTCAATTCTATTTCCATCTGGTGTTTTAACTTTCAGTTCTATTTCCATCTGGGGTTTTAACTTTCAATTATATTTCCATCTGGTGTTTTAACTTTCAATTCTATTTCCATCTGGTGTTTTAACTTTCAATTCTATTCCATCTGGTGTTTTATCTTTCAATTCTATTTCCATCTGGTGTTTTAACTTTCAATTCTATTTCCATCTGGTGTTTTAACTTTCAATTCTATTTCCATCTGGTGTTTTAACCTTCAATTCTATTTCCATCTGGTGTTTTAACTTTCAATTCTATTTCCATCAGGTTTTTTTTACTTTCAATTCTTTTACTTTCATTTCGGAGCCAGATAGAGACTTGCTAATCAAATTCCAAATGACTTTTATTCAAAAGATTCTTCTCCACTAAATATTGGACCAAAATATTTTTATTTCTTGCTTCTTTAAAGAAGCCTTCACTTCAGAAATATCATATTGTCTGCCAGCCTAAAACAATTCCTCCTTTTTCGAGGACTCTAACCCGTCCAGACATTTAGAGTATTCCAAATGAATTCGAATGGTGCTCTGAAGGAATTCAAATTTTGAATGTGTTCCTGTACCAATGGCCAGGAATAGTGTTGATGTGTTAACAGCCTTGATGTATCACAATAATATAATTCTAAAATGTCTTTGAATGAGTTCACATTAAACATTAATCCCAGAAATGTTATTTAGCCTGGAAAGTTAATAAGCACTTTATAATTTCAGTGCGTAATTTAAATAAATTCTCCCAAATTAAAACTGAAACACAAATAAAATGTATTCATCTAAAGACAGGTGTTTAGATAGGAATGAGTAATTATAATATGATCAGCCTTAATTAAAAAAATTTAGACACCATCTGAGGACCAGGATGAGGGTCACCTTAATGGAAATTTCCATCAAACAGTAAGTTAAATTCGTTTCTAGAAAATTCTAAAGAAGTCAGGATCAAAATTCTATCTGGAACTCAAACCTAATAAACATGTTTACCTCCAGATATGATCATATAATCATGGACAAAAGCCAACACACAATACAAATGAAATATACATAACAATATACTATCTGACATATATTGCCTATCATATACTGAAAAATGCTGTTAAACCCAAAACAAAATGGTTGGTGACCAGGCTATTGGTCATTGGTAAAATGAAATGAACATACTAAGTAAAGTTGTTTAAAAATGTAGAACTGTAAATAGGTACAAGACCTTAATGGTACAAACCTGAAATATACTTTCTTTACTCTTAAGTTTTGGGACACACTAAGTTTTTGGGCACCCTTGAAATTTTCTTCTAACAACTTTTTCGTGAACCCTAAGTTTTCGAAAATTTTTTGAATCCTTCGTATGTATGCCATGTTGTGACTCAAGCTGGTTATTCCTTGTTAAGATGCATTTTTTGTGCAGTCTTAATCGTAAAATGTCTTATACAAGAAATTAGATTTCATGGTTTATGAAATTTACATAACATTATGTTACCTTGACGTACAGCTACCATTCAGAATGATTAAATCCCCGTGTAATTGGTCAGATTAATATATTACTTCTCCATTTAGTGTTGAATGATGGTTAATGACTTTGTTATATGCATGGCTGTGTGATAATGTCTATGTTATATGCAAAGATGTGTGATAATGGATATTTAGTTGAAAAGCTGTGTGATAATAGATGTTATATGCAAGGCTGTGTGTTAATGAATATTTATAGGCAAGGCTGTGTAACAATCAATATTTATATGCATGGCTGTGTGATAATGGACGTTATATGCAAGGTTGTGTGATAATGGATATTTTTAGGCAGGGCTGTGTTCATAAATTTACACACCAAATTTTAATCATTTGTATAAATAAGAACAATGCTTTGCTGGAAAAAGAATTGGGAACATAAATTTACTTTTACTCGAGTCTAAACAAATCTTTGAGAGTTGTATGGTGAAGTTGCATATTTGGATGATTTTATCCGCTGTTAGTCAGTCGATGAGTGTTAGTTATTATTTAATTTGTAAAATAAACTTAGTATGTATAGTGCAAGTTAGGTACAGTTTAAATTTAGCATTGATTTATGTTCATTACCTAACAAACCAGAGACGTATAAATTAAAGATACATTTTTGGAGCAGTGATTGACTTTTGAATTTGATCATCAGCCAATATTTGTTTGCTTTTTTAAAAATTTAAAATATTTTTAAAGTTTTCGTTTTGTCATCAGAATTTGTCAGGACTGGTATATGGATAATTTGCAGTATGTTCCTAAACCAAAGAGAATTGCCGAATACCATCGCTTGCAAGATAGTGTGTTCGAAAAAGTCACTTCACTGGTATAGAACATTAGAAATATAACATTATGACTCGACTTTATAAAAGAGAAGAATGAAATATGCAGTTTGTTTATTTATTAATGTAATTGTGGATGATTTAAAAAATTGGAAGATAAAGGATATTTTTTTGTGCAACGAAATAATCAGAATGTCTTCAGTATAGACAGCGTCATCCACTAAATGCGTAACTGGAAAAATCCGACGAGATGGAAACATTAATTACGTAGGTGGAGAGATGACGGTTAGCCTCCATTACGTAAATGTAGAGATGACGGTTTCCGTTTCCTTAAAAGGCCCAGCAATACACTCTGGTGCCATCTCCCAGGTACCATTGGTCATAGCAACCCCCACAGAAGCTGGAACTGGAAAATAAACATTTATTTAAATAGGAGTCTTTCATTACGAGAGCTGCATTTGTACAACTATAACATTAATACACAAAACTACGTGTGTATTTTCAGTTATTTGGGGGGAAAGAACGAGTTTGATACGGCATATGATATATCAAGGTTATTCATACACTAACACAATCTTTCCATAAACTCGGAACAAAACATTTATTACATGCCCCTGGTTTTATTTCTTTTTAAACACTTTAGCATTACAGATTATGATTTGAAATTTAAGCAATTTGGGATTTATAAAAGATCAATTCGGTGCACTTTCAGAATACTGGCACACACGTATAAGAAAATCCATAAATAGTTCCAGTGTGATACAGAAATACAGACTGAAAATCGGAATCAAATACCAGATCAAGCACGTGAGACTTAATGAGTATGCAATACCAGATCAAGCACGTGAGACTTAATGAGTATTCAATACTATATTTAACACGTGTTTACTAGCAAAGGGTCATCAGTCCACATCGACTTTTGGCATATGTAACTATCTGAAACAACATATATTGCATTAATATGTGCTTGGATACAGCTAAAGAAACTGATTCAATCCGATCACTCATTACATTACTTGGATACAGCTAAAGAAGCCGACCCAATCCGATTTCTCATTACATTACTTGGATACAGCTATAGAAACCGATCCAATCCGATCTCTCATTACATTACTTGGATACAGCTAAAGAAACTGATTCAATCCGATCACTCATTACATTACTTGGATACAGCTAAGGAAACTGATCTAATCCGATCACTCACTACATTATTTCAATACAGCTAAATAAACTGATCTAATCCGATCACTCATTACATTACTTGGATATAGACAAAGAAAATGGTCCAATCCGATCACTCATTACATTACTTGGATACAGCTAAGGAAACTGATCTAATCCGATCACTCATTACATTACTTGGATACAGCTAAATAAACTGATCTAATCCGATCACTCATTACATTACTTGGATACAGCTAAAGAAACTGATCTAATCCGATCACTCATTACATTACCGAGCAAGATGAGAATAAACATAAAGGCAACGGCATTTGTCACATAACGTATTTCCAATTTAAATTGTTCACACACGTTTTTCTTTTGAAACAAAAGCATCTAGATATAATGAAAGTTGCTATACCATACACGTAGCACGTTAAGTGACAAACTTTCTCATTGGTCGCTTGATTTTTGCTTGCTTTGGGCAGTCTCTCTTTCAACTGCAAGAGGGCAGTTGTGTCAACAGTTTCAGCAAGTTGGACGGATGTTATTTTCAGCTTAACTTTACACGTACATTGTTCTAAATGAAAATTCAGCCATTAAAACATCCAATATGGCTGCCACAGTGGCCATCTTTAAAATCTTGTTATGGATACTCATAAACTAAACGTTGTATCGACCAGGGTTGTTTTTTCCGTACACTTCTTATGGTGTCCAGTTAGTTTTAATGAACGATGCCGATCGTACGTCCAATATGGCCACTATTGCGGCCATTTTTACAATTGTGTTCTCACAACTGCTTCTAAATGGAAGATCGTGTCGTTCACAAAGCGTATGCACACTCCTCTGCTCATTAATAAAGAAGCCGATGGGTTTTGAGGGAAAATAAAAGTCTGCGTTCTTTTTATTAAAAACAGGTGTTTAATTTGCAAGTATTGAGGGAGAGAGATGGGTGAGTGAGAGAGAGAGAACTTACATGCAAGTTGCATCTTTGTGTAAGGGGCATCCAAGTTCTTGTTCTCTGGTGCAGGGATCTATGTCACACGCCGTAAAGGGCTGGCCTTCAGGACAATGAGGTCGTACGACAGCACCTAGTTTTAAGGAAAACAAATCTTCTCTAAAATCGATAATAATACAGATAATATTTCAAAGACCAATAATTTTGTCAATATTTGTTGTTGTTATGCTCTCCCATTTATATCCGTCGGTGAGAGCCACAGAAAGATTCCTGCATGAAAGAAAAATTTAGATTAAAGTATGAACATAATGGATTACTAACATCGAGAGAAAACAGATAAGGAAAACTAATTATAAACCAATGAAACAAATATGGCATTTTTAATCTTACTTGATTCATTATGATCCTGTGTGTCTACAATTAAGAGCACAATCCATACATATGAATGCTTTGAGTTTGTTTCTTACTCGTTCAGCATGTCAACACTATAGCGACTTTATTTCTGATTTTTATTTACTGATAATAGACCAGATGAGCTTATGTGATGGTCTCGTGTTTGCTCTCCTTCATCTGACGTCAGCCGTCTGTCGTCGTTTTGTCCGATAGCACAATATTGTTATCCCTTTCCTAATCTAGTTGGAGGATTGCCTCAACTTTATAGACACATTCATCACGAAATCTAGTTCGTCCTAAATGAAAATGGTGTCGCAAGGACATCCAATATGGTCTCCACATCAGCCATCTTGAAAACCTTGTTATTGCTACTCCCCACGAAAGGACAATCATATCAACATGTGAGCGGGGAGAGCACTAAAAGACTTTTTATGATGTTTATGTTGGTCCTAAAATTAAAATGGTACCGATCCAACATAGAATGTGGCTATTATGATAGCCATCTTGAAAATTTTGTTATCAATACTTCTGGACGGAAAGATTGATCAGCATTTTAGCTTTACCAGACGACTTCTTGCGACATTTGTAAAAAACGTTTCACTAACATGGCAGTGTATTACTTTTGTAAAAGATTCATCCCTTTCATATGGTATCAAAAGCATTTAGTATATCAACAAAACAAACAAAAACATATTTACACACAATATATACTTTGAATGGAATATAGAGCAAAACATATAATAATCACTTGTACTGTATCCAGCTCTGAAGCTATTTTAATAATAATACCATTGATATGTCAATATATTCCTGTAGTCTTTTATCTCAAATCTTGCAGAACACTTTATTAAGGCAGCAGTAAACAGGCATGCCTCTATAATTGGACGAACTATCTGCATGGCGTTCTTCCTCTACCAGTTATACTAGCCACCATACATTGCCTGTCTTGCGCTGAGAGGTGGCGTTAAACCCAAAACAACAACGTCTTAATACTTGGAACATCATCAATAGTAAAGCCTTGCTGATTATACAAATACATTTTTTTTTACATTAGATCACTAAAATAACACAGCAGTACGAAAGAGACATATTAACTGATTGACACAGCAGTAAGAATATTGCCTGATTGACGCAGCAATAGGAAAGAGACATATTGCCTGATTGACACAGCAGTAGGGAAGAGACATATTGCCTGATTGACACAGGAGTAGTAAAGAGACGTATTGACTGACTGGCACAGCGTAGGAAAGAGATATATTGCCTGACTGACACAGCAGTAGTAAAGAGACCAACTAACTGATTGACACAGCGTATGAAAGAGACATATTGCCTGATTGACACGGCAGTAAGGAAGATACATATTGTCTGATTGACACAGCAGTAAGAATATTGCTTGATTGACACAGCAGTAGGAAAGAAACATATTGACTGGTCGACACAGCAGTAAGAAAGAGACATATTGCATGATTGATAAAGAAGCTGTAAAGAGACATATTGCCTGAATGACACAGCAGTAGGAAAGTGACGCATTGACTGATTGACACAGCAGTAGGAAAGAGATATATTGCCTGATTGACACAGCAGTAAGAATGTGATATATTGACTGATTGACACAAGCAATAATATATCAACATTTCTCTTTAAAACATGTACGTTCCTAATATCACGTACACTTGGGGCTGGGCTATTTTGTTCTCATATGCGCGTCTTCAAATGAATATTAAAAGAATGAGTCAAATGCAAGGCAAAATTTCACCTTTAAATCCCGAATGCTCTTAGGCACTCTCCTACTGACGTCAAGCCTACTTGGATTAAGTTTACGGGTGTTGTGGTTAGTTCTATACTAGATTCACCATAATTTTGTATCCAAAGTAATTTTATGCGGAATCGAATACACCTTACTACACCAATCACTATCATCTGGAATGTTAAAATGTTAAATGTAACTTTTATAAACCTAAGTAGGACGATACATATTTCTTTTCTCGCATTACAGATTTAATCTTGTAAAATAGAACTGGAGTGCACTTATAATACAGTAAAACTGTGTCATCTGGGTTAAGCAATATATAACTCAATAAATCTTTCATGTGGACCCTTGCTCATCAAAAAATGGTATACAATTTTATCACATTCGACAATCACGATTAATACGAAATTTGTAGGTGGGTTAATCGTTGTATTTGCATTTTTCCAGATACCCTCGTTTAAACTTTCAAGATTTGTTTTATGTTTGTCATAAATTCTACGAATGAAGTACATTATTCCGAAAAAGAATCCGATCCGGTGGCCTAGTGGTTGAAGCGTCCGCCCCTGACGCGGGAGGTTGTGGGTTCGATCCCCGGTCGAGTCATGCCAAAGACTTATAAAAATGTTACTAACAGCTCCATCGCTTGGCGCTCAGCATTAAGAGGTTAGTGTTAGGACTGGTAGGTCTGGTGTCAGGATAATGTGACTGGGTAGGATATCGTGCTACACGTCTGCGGCATGATGCCCCAGTAATATATATCACTATAAACTGCCACACTGCAGACATCGTAGCGATATGACTGAAAAACTGTTAAAAATACGTTAAAAATGCAAATCACACACACACCGAAAAAGAATTTTTAAAAGTATTTTTGGATAAGTGTGATATTTGCAAATTATTTATTTGGAGAAAGAAAACTATTATATCACAGCTCATATTTATTGAGAAGTGATCAATTATATCCTAACATTTAGAATGATTCATCAACAGGTGCCTTATCCAATATATTTTTAAAGATTTTATAAATATACCAGATATTGTATACGCAATACACATTCATTTAAGTTATTAGTGAGTTTTGTTCTTTAACAGAACCGTTATTCCACGTAAATGTGAGAAAAAAGAATGTTTGCAATTATTCATTTTCTTCATTTCCGTTCACCTCAACGTTTGTATGTAATTTTTATTTTATTTTAAAAAAAGTCATTTCCACAATCTCTTCTGCATCTATACATAACTGAGCTGCTCCGGTGGCCTAGTGGTTAAAGTGCCAGCCTCGGATGCGGGAGGTCGCGGCTTCGAACCCCGGCTGAGTCATACCAAAGACTTATAATGGTACTAACAATGCCTCGCTAGGCGCTCAGTATTAAAAGGTTAGTATTAGGACTGGTCGGTCTGGTTTCAGGATAATGTGACTGGGTGGCACATCATGTTACATGTCTGCAGCATGATCATGATACCCCCGTGCTAGACGTCACTATAAACTGCCACACTGTAGACATTATAGCGATATGACTGAAAAATGTTTAAAGCTACGTTAAACTTCCAAATCACAAACACACACGCACACAGCTATACCTCACTCAACTCCTCATAGAAAGAAATTGGAAACCCAATCAAATCCTAAATTTGTACACATCTGTGTCCGGGAATTATATACTGTTCCCATTCGCGTATGTTGTTGATATTAACATTTAATCCCGAAAATGATACAAACCAGTCTAATGTTTCTATTGATGTATACGAAGGGTTATCTGATCCAAGTAACAGAAAAGCTTTGTCATCTTCTTAATGTGTCAGTTTAATTGTATATCCATAGATACATATGCCTTTAATATCATTATTGTTCCGGACCATAATTCCTCAAGAAAACATATGAGAGAGAGAGAGAATACTTTGCTGTTGAAATCTTATAGTGTAAGTTTAAATAACATCAAGAGTAAGACAGACTCGGTCAAGATTCAAGGTATGGTAATGCCCTTACGCTCGGAGAAAACTTTACCTACGTTTAAATGGACACTTAAATTAGTGACTACCTGGTTACTTAATGCAATCTGGTGGTTTTACCATCAACTAGATACTCTTAATAGTTACAAGACAGATAATCAAAGGACAGTAACTATGGCTACAGAATCTGATCTTCAGATGGGCTTGATTATTGCCGCAAATTATTGAATAAAACTTCTGTGCCGTGCACCCGTTGACCTCTTTCCTAGCTACAGCAATGATGACACAAAGAGGCATTCCACAATGTAAATCATCTAAGTGACAAACTAATCCACTACAGAGAGAGGGGTGTGTTCCGCCTGACGCCAATATGAAAATAAACTGCGGAGGAATAAAAGAGTTCATAATTTGCTTGAGAAAAGACAATTTATGAGCGCGAAAATGTAAACAATCAGGATGCGATGATGATGTTAGCAGAACAAAGAGGCGGCAATGACAGAAAAGGCAAGGACGTGAATGTCCATATATGGCAACGAAACTTATCTGCCTTTAAAAAAATGCACGCAAAATTTAAAAATGGCTGAGTTAAAGAAGCTATGAAAAAGTGCAGAACAATTTTATATTTTTTAAAATTATAATCAGTTTTTATAATGTTAGTTGTTGAGTATTATTTTTTAATCCAAACCTTTTAATGTAATGTATCATAAAAATGTCTACATTTGTTTTATTTATTATTGCATGATAAAATTGCTATAAGCAAAGATGAACTTAACACTAGGTAAGTCAAAATGGCTGCTAAAGGTACCAGCTAGTATAGATCTGTCCAGGTGGGGTTATATTTATTACAATGTCATAATGTGATTTCGATTCGATATACCTGTATGTTACTGTTTCATCTTTGCTTATACCTTCTCAAAATTTCTGTGAAACCCTTATTTGATAATTCAAGCTATAAACACTAGACAATACTTATATATTTCATGACCTATTCTAGCAATTTGAGATCACCCTTCTATTTTTTTTTTTTTTTTTTTTTTTTTTTTTTTGTACTATGGACATTCATATAATCCGACTATCAGATTATCAGTGGCCTAATCCACTCTCGTTTCAGATATGCAGGGTCAAAAGGAAGAAAGTCCATACCCCCAAAAAATCAGTAAAAGACTGTGGACTTAATTATTGGCAACGAGGAACAGTGTTCTTGGTCAGAATCAGAGGGACCTGCAAGACATCAGAATGTCTCGGAAAGGGGGGTTGCAAAAGAAGACACTGGTAACAAGAGCAGAATTGGGCGGGTTGACGTCTGAAATTGGGATTCAGCTATTTTGCAAAACTGGAAGCACAATGAGAGCAGAAAATAAAAAAATAATAGCGCGTGCTTGGAAGAAAGACCATAATCATTTGTTTTTGAAAATGAAAAATTAAGAGAAAATCTATAAAATACTAAACGTGAAAATATATTTTTGAAAGAGGTTGTGATGGTGATGATGGTGACATTAATAATACATGATTGGTAATACTGTTTTTGTTGTCATCATCGCTATTGACATTGTTGTTATTGTATTATTATAAAAATAATATTTTCACAGGCACTGACATAGTTCCACCTCAAAATGGTCTGTGAAATTGTAAACTCTCAAGTATTTGCTCATCGTGGATTATTGTTTTTACAAACCATATTCACATTGTTTTGGCTTTTTATTTTTATTTTTAAAAAATGTCTTCCCAAGACACATGTTTAAGGCACGTTTATGATCCTTCATACTGGGTTTTCCTTCACCCATGGCAACTCATTTCATATAGTTTTGAACATTTTGAACATAAATGTGTGTGTGTGTGTGTGTGTGTGTGTGTGTGTGTGCGTTATAACTTTTATTTTTATATTTTGTGTCTCAAATGATTAAGGTGTACTCAAATATTTCTGTCAATTCACATTACACTTGTGCTGAAATTCTAATTTATGAAAAATCAGATTAACATTGTATCAATAATTGTAAGGAGTCTTCCAGAGAAAAAGGACACGTATATTCCACTGGGATAAAAAAAAAAATAAACGGCATCCATTATTTGCTTACAATAAACAGCCAGTACTACGGAATCTGAAGAACATTGAGAGGGTTTCCGGTTCCGGCTTTAAGACATGAATCTTTTTAATAGTGCTGGTGTCGCCATTATGTTAAGAAATAATTTTAAAGATGTGACGATAATGATATATATATATATATATATATATATATATATATATATATATATATATATATATATATATATATATATATATATATAGTGCAATCTATTTACCTTTACATTTTTAGAACTTTGATTTTAATCGGCAATATTTAGCAGGTACTTTGCTGACGGGCTTTTAAACCATATACATTCTTCGAGACCGGTGACAAAAGTGTATTAATCAACCCAACAAAGTAAGGTAACATTAGATCCAAGTATAACTCAGACTGAGTGGAGATCGTGCTTAACGATAACATTTCAACAAGAAGTGCTTGCCCGGGTGAAGTTCGTGCAACAAAAATGTAAATCGGGTACCAGACCTTATTTGTTTGTTTCAAAGTTAAAAAGGAAATTACGATGTGAGCTAAGTATATGATGCTTCCATACATTCTTAATTTTGCGTCAGTATTGTTGGCAATATGAAACAGAAATAAACAAAACTTTGATTCTTGATACCACTACAGCCAAACAATTTATTATTTTATGACATCTCCACTCAAAAGCCTATCAGTTTTATTGCACTACCCGCATTGAAACTTTGCCCACTGCCTTAATAAAGCATAATTAACAACTGACCCAACTGACCAACAATAGATTCTTGAGAATTTCTCTGTAGATCGTGGCTAATATTTCTGCCGGGCAAACACTCATCTAGGGCTGTTTAAATCATTCGAATTGCCATTGCAGTAATTTGTCTCTTGATTAGTGACGAGTAAGTAGCACGAACCATTATAGCTACAAATAGGGAACAAGACTCAACCCGTGTCATGAGTTTTAAAAGTCTTGAATTACAAACATTTGTGAAGTAGAAGCCTTGTAAACACTTAAATGCCTAATTTTGTAACATGAAATAATTTAGCATGAAATGCAAACAAACAGATGAACAACCGGTAAAATACCAATCCAGCAAAATTTGTATAACGTCTGTAAACTTCCCTGGCCACGGAATAGAAATACCATGATGTTTTGAAAGTCTGGTACAGGATCGGAATTTAAGATTAGGAACGAGGTTTTACCCGGTTACAAAGAAGGTATGATATTAAACAAATTCCACACCAGTACACATTTAGTTGACCGCTCCGGATGCGGGAGGTCGTGGGTTCGAACCCTGGCCGAGTTGTACCATATTCTCGTTGACTTTTTGGTTTTAGGATCGATCGTTAGCGCATACCTTTAGGATCGTCAGCACGTATGTTTTAGGATCGTTCAGCACGTATGTTTTAGGATCGTCCAAAAGCTTTTAGGATAGTCGCCACAAACTTGAAGAGATTCCCATAGTCTATCGTTCAGCCTACACGTAGAATGAAACATAACCATTCCAACAGCGAATGCAGCCATTTTAAAAGAATTTGCACTTACGAATACTGATCATAAGAATTAACCACATAACTATCTGTTTCAAACCTAAATGACGAACGATTTAACATCGACTTTAATGAACGGTTATAAAAGTATTATCCCCTAATTTAGATTCACTACCTCCAATGCGGTTGATGTAACTCATATATAATATAGTGTAAGATCACCTTGAGACGAGTGTATGAAGGTAAATTTGGATAGTAAGAGAAACTTGTTCAAAGGATGCCAATACCGAAAGTCATGGGCGCCTCACATTGGGGTGAGCTTGGGAGTGGCGCTTGTGCCCCCGACCCTCAGATTTTACATCAAAACATGTTTTGGCTTACATCCGTAAAATTTAATTGCTGACTACTGCATGTTTACCCCACCCCACCCCACCATCGGTGAAAAATTACTGCGGTCACCCATGCTGAAAATTATTAGTCTTTTGTGTGTTTCAGACATAATACTGAGGGTCGAAAGGTCTGAGACTGTATAGGTATAATGGTCTAATTGATATGGGTTGCATTTCTCACATGAATGTACGGACAATTTAATGTATACATTACCGTTTATTGTATACGACCACAGGCTAAAGCGCGTGAGAAGAGCCTTGGATGGTAAATTTAGCTAGTATGGGTGAGTACTTTATGGGATGCCAGTACTAAAAAGTAGTAGTCTTTGTTAGTTTCAGACATGATATTGAGTGTCGAATGGTCTGAGACTGTATATGTATAATTTTCTAATTGATCTCGGTTGCATGTCTCACGCAATCGTGTTTACAATTTAATGTGTATACATCGCCATTTAGTCTAACGTCACAAACTAGCAAACGTTAGGTGGTATTAATTTTACAAAAGTAAAATCGCTAAAATATTATGGAAAATGAACACATTCCTAATTTTTTTTAAAAAACACAGATTCTTTTTAGGTCAGGTTAAAGTTAAAAGGTAAAAATAAGGCAATTATTTTGAAAGTAAATAAAAAAATAAAGATAAAAAAGTAAAGTCCTCAACATTTGAAGGAGTTGTTTGATGTTATAATGATTTTATAATGCTAATTTGAGTTTTATCAAGTTGTGACTATTTTAAGATGGCAATCAAGTTGTGATCATTTTAAGATGGTAATCAAGTTGTGATAATTTTAAGATGGTAATCAAATTGTGATCATTTTAAAACGGTAATCAAGTTGTAATGATTTTAAGATAGTAATCAAGTTGTGATCATTTTAAGATGGTAATCAAGTTGTAATGATTTTAAGATGGTAATCAAGTTGTAATGATTTTAAGATGGTAATCAAGTTGTAATGATTTTAAGATGGTAATCAAATTGTGATCATTTTAAGATGGCAATCAAGTTGTAATGATTTTAAGATAGTAATCAAGTTGTGATCATTTTAAGATGGTAATCAAGTTGTAATGATTTTAAGATGGTAATCAAGTTGTAATGATTTTAAGATGGTAATCAAGTTGTAATGATTTTAAGATGGTAATCAAATTGTGATCATTTTAAGATGGCAATCAAGTTGTAATGATTTTAAGATAGTAATCAAGTTGTGATCATTTTAAGATGGTAATCAAGTTGTAATGATTTTAAGATGGTAATCAAATTGTGATCATTTTAAGATGGCAATCAAGTTGTAATGATTTTAAGATGGTAATCAAGTTGTAATGATTTTAAGATGGTAATCAAGTTGTAATGATTTTAAGATGGTAATCAAGATGTGATCATTTTAAGATGGTAATCAAGTTGTAATGATGTTAAGATGGTAATCAAGATGTAATGATTTTAAGATGGTAATCAAGATGTGATCATTTTAAGATGGTAATCAAATTGTAATGATGTTAAGATGGTAATCAAGTTGTAATGATTTTAAGATGGTAATCAAGTTGTAATGATTTTATAATGCTAATTTAAACACATGTAAGGAATTACTATCAACGCCGCCGCCACAAGGAGATGAAAAAGCAGAAAACAACAACAAGTATGACTACCACTGCCACCACCTCTATTATAAGTACTACGACTATGGACTCTGATTTTATCAATTGTCAATCTTCTATCCAGAAGGATCAAAATAAGATAGTTTCAGTAGAATGTCATCATTCATGAATTTAGTGGCAATGTAATTCCCTCGTGTGCAGAAGCCATGTCGAAATTTTTTTATTTGTATATATCTCCGAGTTGGCTATGTCATAGCAAGACTTGGCATTTCGTAATCACGACTTCGTTAACTCGTAATAACGACTTCGTTATCTCGTACTTGAGACTTAGCATTTCACTTAGGTTCCACACATTACGTTCAGGTGCAACATGGGATCAACATATTAAAGTATATTTTCTAAGGCACCAAGCCGAAGAAGTCTGAAATACCAACTTGACATTTAAAAAAAATTAATTGAAAATATATTTGTCTTTTAGACGCCCAGTGTTGGACTATGGCAGTACAGTGTAGTGACAGTTAAGAAATAACAGATTCACCGTCTGCACTCACTTATTAGTCTAGTCGACCTGCTAAAAGTTTTTGGACGATCCTAAAACGTACGTGCTGACGATCCTAAAGGTATGACGATCCTAGAGGTATGCGTTAACGTTCGATCCTAAAACCAAAAAGTCAGCGAGAATATATTAGGAGTTGAATGTTGGACTCCATAGTTTCATAGTTTTGAGGGCTGAATTTTGCTTGGACTAAATAAAGAGGTTGGAGCATTTGGAAAATTTATACTACCGGTAGTTATTCGCAATGTATGCCTAGATAACTTCGAGATAGAGCTCCAAAGGAGTCAAGGTGTGCTCTAGGCAGGGCTGATTATTAAGGCTTCAGAAAATTCACTTATCCCACCTTTAATTTCAAACAACAGGCTATGCGAATTTCCCGATATTCAATTTTTTGCCTAGGTTGGTCGAGATGTATGCAGTTTAATTAATATTAAAAACAAAACAACGTAAAATATGTGTATTTATTCAAGGCTTCATTCTTTTTAGTCTTTGTATTTGTCAAGGAATCTAATGTACATTATTTGTTGCTCCAATATGGTATCATTAGAACTTTCATTAGTACGAATGGAAAGGAATTTACTGGAATTCAGACATTTCTTGGCTTTTTCTCTCAAGATATTTGACAAAGTCTCTTGCCCTTACCCGGTTCTTATAATTAGCACCAAGTCTGAGACCGTTCTTCTTCTGGAGTGCACACATCTCAGAATCAGAAAATAGTTTTCTATTTGGGCTATGAAGGATGTAGGTCAGGCATGTACAACTTCCTCTAGGGCGCGGGACGGATATACGATGCAATAAACATATAAAACCAGGGTGCGGGCCGGATAAGCGATTTTCAAAGCCACACAAGCAATATGTAAATAAACTGATGAGACCAGAACGTGGGCCGAATCCACGCACATGCCCTGTGTAGACCGTGTTAAAGAGAGTTCTCGTTCTATTTGTTTTTAATTTCATTCTCGATTTGTTTGAAAATAGAATTTGCTAGTGTTAGCAACTCTAACGTCAGGGATTTTCTGCACATGCTAGCTCGTATCATGCTGACACCGCGCTGCACAGGCTTTATGAGGTCCAAAATTGTCATCAGACTTGCTTGAATTTGCCTGTTCCATTTACAAATACACTACTGTAGTTCCAACCTGTGTAAGTTTGGAATATTGTTTACAATAGCTGCAAAACATGTCTGCATCAGAGACGATATATTCAAGCCACGGATAATTGTCAAACCAGTGTGACTGAATGTTTCTTTGTCTTTTAGTCGAGTCATATCTGTAATGTTTTGTTGCCACCTGTTCTGGCTCATATCTCTTAGTTGTGTCATATCTGTTATGTTTCGTTGCCACCGACTCTGGCTCATGTCTCTTAGTTGTGTCATATCTGTAATGTTTCGTTGCCACCGACTCTGGCTCATGTCTCTTAGTTGTGTCATATCTGTAATGTTTTGTTGCCACCTGTTCTGGCTCATATCTCTTAGTTGTGTCATATCTGTAATGTTTCGTTGCCACCGACTCTGGCTCATGTCTCTTAGTTGTGTCATATCTGTAATGTTTCGTTGCCACCGATTCTGGCTCATGTCTTTTAGCTGTGTCACATCTGTAATGTTTTGTTGCCACCGACTCTGGATCATATCTCTTAGTTCTGTCACATCTGTAATGTTTTGTTGCCACCGACTCGGGATCATATCTCTTAGATGTGTCATATCTGTAATGTTTTGTTGCCACCGAATCTGGATCATGTCTCTAAAGAGGAATAGTTACCTCAGACTCAGTGGCACCCTTACGTTTTATCCATCCACTTGCACGTGAATTTTCCTTCACTGAATGAAAGGCCCGATTCATTATGCCCAGTAGGCCTGAATGACGAGATTCATTATACCCGATGGGCTTGAATGGCCAAATTTATTATGCCCAGTGGCCTGAATGGCTCTGATTCATTATACCCAGCGGTCTAAATGGCCAGATTCAATATTCCAAGTAACATGAATAGGCAGATTCATTATGCCCAGTAGGCCTGAAAGGCCAGAAACATTATGCCCAGTGGCCTGAATGACGAGATTCATTATACCCGATGGGCTTGAATGGCCAAATTTATTATGCCCAGTGGCCTGAATGGCTCTGATTCATTATAACCAGTGGCCTAAATGGCCAGATTCAATATTCCAAGTAACATGAATAGCCAGATTCATTATTCCCAGTGGCCTGAATGGCCAGATTCATTATACCCAGTGGCCTGAATGGCCAGATTCATTATGCCCAGTAGGCCTCAATGGCGAGATTCATTATACCCGATGGGCCTCAATGGCGAGATTCATTTTGCCCGATGGGCTTGAATGGCCAAATGCATTATGCTCAGATTCCTGAATGGTCCTGATTCATTGTGCCCAGTGGAATGAATGGCCATCTTCATTGTGCCCATTGGCCTGAATGGCCATATTCATTGTGCCCAGTCGGCATAAATGACCAGATTCATTATACTCAATGGGCATGAATGGCCAGATTTATTAGACTCAATGGGCGTGAATGGCCAGATTCATTATACCCAGAGGCATTAACGGTCATATTCATTATACCCAGTGGCATGAATGACCAGATTCATTATACCCAGTGGCATGAATGGCCAGATTCATTATTATGCCCAGTGGACCAGAATGCCAGATTCATTATCCCCAGTCGCCTTAATGGCCAGATTCATTATACCCAGTGGCTTGAATGGCCAGATACATTATACCCAGTGGCATGAATGGCCAGATTCATTATACCCAGTGGGCTGAATGACCATATTCATTATACCCAGTGGCCTGAATGGCCAGATTCATTATAACCCAGTGGCCTGAAGGGCCAGATTCATTATACCCAGTGGGCTGAAGGGCCAGATTCATTATACACAGTGGGCTGAATGGCCATATTCATTATACCCAGTGGCTTGAATGGCCAGATTCATTATACCCAGTGGCCTGAATGACCATATTCATTATACCCAGAGGCCTGAATGACCATATTCATTATACCCAGTGGCTTGAATGGCCAGACAAAGGTAGCTAGTGTGATTAAAGAATTTCTTTTTAGCGACTGTTCGACTTGTTGCATCTATCAGTGACTAGCACCTTGGAAATTTTGACTTGTCCGAACTCGAGAATGTTATTAGGTGTAATCAACCTGGTACTAGCAGAAGACAAGATGTGAGAAAAAGGTACATAATTTAAAAAAATGTGTCTATATCGAGGAACACTAAGAATTATAGAAATTCATACAATGCTAGCTATTAATGATATTCAACTGTCAGAAATATAAATATCCCCCGGACTAACATAAGGTTTACGTGTTTGGTTATTTTTATCTTATTTTTCTTGATTATTATAATTTCATCCATTTTTGGGTAGATAAACAAAACCATGATGACGTCACAGAGATAGGTATTTATATTTTAAAAGGTGTCGAATACAATTGTGCTCAAGAGGAACAGCGAACCCGACGATGTAAAAAAAATAAAATTTATATTTCTTGTGGACCATTCTTGCATTCGTAAGCCAAGATGAATGCGAAAAACTGAATTCACAGTGAAGATTTTATTTCAGTGGAAATATTGTTGGCCTTTTCCAGTACGTGCTAGAAAATGACACATGATGTAAATAGTGGCAATCTCGTAGGCTATGATCGTTTCGTGTCCACGTGGTTCCGAAATTAACCCCAGGTCATGAATTGCTGCGTCGGTGTTTGATAACCAAATTCAGAACCTGAACAGTGATAATGGTGTTTTACTCCGGGTGGGGAATTCTCGTATGGTAGAATCTGATCTCTTCGGCTGCCACCTAAGTTTAAGAAAGTCCTACGGTACGATTTGGCTGAAATGGTTGCGGACTATGTGAACCAAACGTAACAATATGTTTGTGGTTTAACCTATTGTATCAATTAGCATTCGGAATAAAGAAATGTCTTGACACTAGAATTCTATATTTACTCACCGTCCGTCATCCAGTGGAAGGTATACAGTATACAAATTATGTATATTATCGTTATAATAGACATTATGTAGAATGGGATCACAACTTTGCCTGTTCGTGAACACTGCTGTTATCTATTTGTTGATATACGTTGACTCGGTGTCTAGGAAAAGCTATTTTGCTGTGACGCATTAGGTTCAAAATTGGGTCACAACAAATTAGGATTGGCTAGGAAGCCCTATGGGACCCATATCATGCTTTGTATCTATTCACGATGAAATGAAAAACAGCTTAAACCATCAGAAGACCGACAGTAACAATAATAATAGTGTCAGCTAAAGGTAGAGGAATGAAAACGTCCTGTAAATGTTGATTTAGGCGGTAAAAAATGTAATGAATATAAGAACAGGTTCGGACTATAGCGAAAGTCAAAATAGTGCGACGTTTTACGAATAACCCTCACCCACGCATAAATAAAAATAAATACATCGAGAAATCGATTTCAAGCACAGTCGTTATATCCACTACTTTAGAATTACTGGACCAATCATTCTCGTGATTTTCGCAAAAATTAAAAAATATTTGCCGTCCACTACAGAAACTTAAGGACTGGTATGTAGTGAGTTTTAATAAACAACAAATATACAACCACCTGTACTTTAGATCAACGTCCATGTCTAAATCTTACATGGAAATGAACAATAATTTGAGAGATTGATTTTAATAAAACCTTTTTAAAATTGATGAACAGCGCTTGTTCAATAAACAAATGGAAAATCGCATAAAGTGAACAAGAGTTGAAATACATGCAGACAAAAGTATCATGAAATGTCAGAAAGAGAAATTGCGTTAATATATGTACAGACAAAAACATGTTGTAATGTGTGTGTGTGTGTGTGTGTGTGTGTGTGTACGAGAGAGAGAGAGAGATCAAGATTGAAAACATGTATAGACAATATAATGTTTTATGTCAGAAGATACACCATTTGCCAGGAGACGAATTATAGATTATAATTTAGTTTTTTTTATTTGAGCAAAAAAGAGAAACACGTCAAAAACTGTAAACGGTGAATTTATATTGTTGGAATTACACACGTTGTTGATGCATTAATTCCCTTACGGCAATTTAAAAACAAACAGTCGTAATATTAGACTAGTCATAATTGATACAGATTTATTGTCTGTGTTAAGACAGAAAACGTTTACAATGTCACGAACGAGAATATCAAGTTATGTGACATAAAGAGTATCCAAAATGAGAACATATCTGGATTCTCACAGATCAGTCTGGATTATCACAGATCAACAAGAAAGCTCCATCGTCTTTGCATGACAACATGCAGTTTCCATTGGACAACATAACAGATCGCCCAAAGGGCCATTTTGATAGATAAACAATACCATCATCACGTCGCAGAGATTTGCATTTTATGTCAATATCATTTTGTTCAAGAAGAATATAGAATCTAAAACTAAATTTTTTATTTGTTTTTAACCATTCTCGTATTAAAATTTTTTTTATTTATAAAAAGCCAATATGAGGGTGAAAAACTGAAGGCACAATGAGGATTTGACTTGAATGGAAATACTGTTAGCCTTTTCCAGTACATGATAGAGAATAAAGATATAAACAGTGGCTATTTCGTCACTTTCGAAATCACAGATATAGTCATGATCGTTTCTTATCTCTTCCACTGCCGCCTTTCTGCACGAATTGGCTGAGATTGTTGTGGACTAACTGTACCAGACGTAACAGTATTTTTACCTACTGTATTAATTAGCTTTCCGAATAACAAACATCTTGACACTAGAATTCTATGTTTACTCACCATCTGTCATCCAGTGGAATGTACACAGTCCACACATTAAGTATATTATTATCATCATAGAAATTATTCAGACTGGGATCACAACTTTGTCTACCCGTGAAAACTGCTCTTATCTTATCTATTTTTCGGCAGACACACACACACACACACACACACACACACACACACACACATATATATATATATATATATATATATATATATATATATATATATATATATATATATATATATATATATATATATATATATATATATATATATATATATATATATATATATATATATATATATATATATATATATATATTTCGCTGTAACCTATTAGGTTCAAAATTGAGTCAGACAAAAATAGGATTGGCTAGCAAACCCTATGCAACCCATGTCATGTTTTTTTCTATTTCTGATTAGGATGAAATGACAAACGATTATAGTCATCACAAGAACGAAAATAACAAAAACAACAATGTCAGCTAAAGGTTACAGAATAAAAACGTCTTGTCAATATTTCTCTTGGCAGTGAAGAAAGTCCTGAATACAATAAATGGTTGAGACCATAATAAAAGTTAAAGTAGAAACCCGCGCTCATATATAAATAATTAAAAATTCATAGAATTTCCAGCACTATCGTTATATCCACTACTCTAAAATTACTGGACCAATCATTCTTGTGTTTTTCACAAAAATAAAAAATACAAGACCAATTAAGCTACGATGAAAAATAGCGAACGCCATATAATAATAATTCTAATTTGTTTTGCTTATGAATAATGACAGAAAGATATATGGTATTCAATTCAAATTGTCTTTTACTACAGAAACTTACAGGTTTGTATATATCTAATTTTAAAGAAAGTGAAGCAAATATACACCCAGCTGTGCTTCGGATAAACAGCCGTGTTTAAATCGTACATGGAACTGAACACTAATTTGAGACAGAAAGCAAACGATAATTATAAAAAAAAATCTTTTTAAAATTGATCAACAGCACCGTATTCGGTAAACAAATAGAAAATCTCATAAAGAAAACAAGAGTGAAAATATGTACTGAAAAATTATGACAAATAAATGTAAAATGATTACTTATCTAGTGACAATGAAAACGAAGTGGCTTAGATCATGTGCTCATGCATAGGTTTTGGCAATAATACTCGTCTTTGTACGACAACATGTGGTTTTCATTGGACATCATACAGTACCTAAAAGACATGTAAACATACCGAAGGCAATATTTACGATTTACTGATGATACCAGCACATTGTACCAAATTGAAAATCCAAACCCATTGGAAGTTTATCTATTTGACTCTTTCAAAGTATCTACAATTTCACGTTTATCCTCGAGTAACGAATTTTGTATTATAAGTCTGCTGAAAGGAATATAGCGATGTAATCGTAAACATTTTTGCTAATAATTTCTATCACAATTATCATAAACATATTCCTTTTACAATTAATCTCTGCATCGTATGGGGTTCTTTCAAATGCATTGTGGTTAAGCAGTTTATTCATTGTGAACTTTGCTTGTGAAATGAACATAATTTAAACATAAATTGATTTAAAATAATTGTTTTCACTGTTCACTTGAGCATCTACCTCAAAATAAATGTATATTTTGTGTCCACTACCATATAATCTGTCACTATGTGTACTTCACAAACCAAGCTAGATGCGCTCATTGTTAAGGTACAAAGTTTTAATACCTCCATTGCTAATGCTTTTTTTATTTGCGTTATTCAACAAAGGGATAGTTAGTCGCTTGTGCACAATGATTTTCTTTTGAGTTGAAACCTTTGTTAACAAAACTATGCTTGGCAGCCATTTTCTGTGGCTCAGTTGTAGAACACTTTGGGATCCACTTTATTTACGTTAATGCTATGCGACTTGTAACTGAACTATGCTGGTAAATTCATACCCGATTAAGTTTTCTTGTGACACAAAAACACCAATCATTTTTCTTACTTATCGTAGTTTTTTTTTCTTCCCCTGCAAACTTTAATTTCGTCTCTGACCATTGTAAATAAATGAAGAGTTGAACATAGCCCACAAAATTCTGTAAACAGGGGCACCGTTCAGCGTATGTTTGAAAGGTCAATTAATATTGTTCACCTGTTTGTTGTTCTTCCCTTGCAAACTTTATTTTCGTCTCTGACTAGTGTAAATCAACAACAGTTGAACGTAGGCCACACAATTCTGTAAATAGGGGCACCTCTCAGCGTATCTTTCAAAGATCAATTAATATTGTTCACCTGACCAATGATATGTCTTTCTGACACTTATCTTATTCTCGTTTGTAGATATTTTAACTGTTGATTATTTTTATTTTGTTTAGTTTTATGTAGAATTTTAACCACATCCGATAATTAAGAAAGACATTTATATGTATCTTGTTTAGTTTTAAATCTAATCGTACGTAAAGTTTTAGATTTCAGTTGTTAAAGGCATATGTTTATGTATTGTTGTTCAATGTAAATATTAGCTTTGGTCCTATTGATTTTGTACTGTTGTTCAATGTAAATATTAGCTTTGGTCCTATCGATTTTGTACTGTTGTTGAATGTATATACTAGCTTTGGTCCGATTGATTTTGTATTGTTGTTCAATATAAATATTAGCTTTGGTCCGATTGATTTCATATTGTTGTTCAATGTAAATATTAGCTTTGGTCCTATTGATTTTGTACTCTTACAATTATCTATTGGCTGCTTTAGCAAGGAAGAAAAATGTAATAATTTTAGAGGGCTAATGTGTAGTCCTGGAAACAAACAATTCACGTGTAATGAAATATTAAAATTCACTTGTAAGATCCAGTTAGAACAAGAGTCATCAGGCTAATTAAGTAAATGATTTTCTTGCACTTTAATTTGTTCATTACTTGCTCGTTTGAATTTTTCAAAACCGGCATGTATTAACTCATGGTCCAACCATAACGATTATGGAATCAAGGTGAAAAGAACGATTTTGACTTTGACATTTCATACGCGGCATCAGTACTTCGACTAAGTAGTTTTCATAATTCCTACACGTATTCCACCTTCAATCGTCAATCTGTTAAAAGTTGACTTTTTACACCTGCTCTATTTAGATCTGCATCATACGCTAATCTTTGAGCAATGCAGAATAATCAAAACGAGCTATTATGCAATGGATCATACAGACGCTACAAAGTTCAACAAAATGCCACACAGCGTAACTTTCTTTACGTAATAGTCATGTAACTCTCCAAACCTTAAGCTGAAAGTTTCCCTGACATACAGGATGTACCTATAATCGTCATTTTATATTTTTGAGTTGTTATGTAATGATTATAACTTATTGTTGGGTGAATTAGCTGCTTCGTTAAACCTTTCAAAGCTATTTATGTATTCAAATGGGTATTAAGGAAGCATATCTATATAACGTTTCCGTATCGCAGTCAATTTTTTATTGCTTAAATACTAGCATACTTCTTGTCTATGATGTTTGCATGAATTTAAATGTTTCAATCAACATAATAGTCCATTTAATTCTTATTTCTTGTTCTTACTTCATAAACTTATAAAAGAAGAAAATTAAATATAGTTTGTGTCGTTGTTCGGTGAGATTTTAACCTCATTATCTGGACTAATTTTAATCAATATCTCAGTGAAAAATAGGTGATTGTCACAAGACGAGTATTTTGAATGGCTGTCACAACACAACTAGTTATAAATGGCGGTCACAACACAACTAGTTATAAATGGCTGTCACAACAGGACTAATTATGAATGGCTGTCACAAGTGGACTAATTATGAATGGCTGTCACAACACGAATAGTTACGAATGGCTGTCACAACAGGACTAATTATGAATGGCTGTCACAACACAACTAGTTATAAATGGCTGTCAAAACACGAATAGTTATGAATGGCTGTCACAACAGGACTAATTATGAATGGCTGTCACAACACAACTAGCTATAAATGGCTGTCAAAACACGAATAGTTTTGAATGGCTGTCACAACATGACTAATTATGAATGGCTGTCACAACACAACTGGTTATAAATGTCTGTCACAATACGAATAGTTATGAACGGCTGTCACAACACGACTAGTCATGAATTGCTGTAACAAAACGACTAGTTTGTGAATTTGTAACTCAGTCTACAAGAAAATAGGTTCAGGAAATCTTTTTATTTCAACATTTGACTGTCTTCAGGCATTATCTAGTTATCTTTATTGCAATATAACATTTTGTGTTCTGGCAATTTTTCAGATGATGGGGGAAAGATTTTATAATTTTGTCACAAATGATATTTCGGGCAAACTTAACAATGAAAAGTCTGCGTACTTAGTTATATCAACAAAATGAGTGGGCTTTAAACAGATTAAGAACTTTATTACATGAAAACCGTGAGAGGACATAAATATTCGTAAGAAAGGATGAACATGCCATCATATCCGGAAGGACACACCTTTATGTCATGATATAATATTATTATATTATATTATCAGTACGTTCCGGTCTTGAAATAATTATTAACATCCTTAAGATTTCCTGTAATAACGCGTTTAATGACATCCCACCCCACAACCACCGCTATCAACATTTAGCCAGAGCTTGCAAATTTAGCATTTTCAACATATCTAGGTCGATTTAAAATCTTCATTGAATGTATGCAAATGATTAGAATTAGAAAATACGCAAACGAGTTGAAAAAGATATTCGATCACGATCTCTCTTTTCTATCTGACTGTTTGTCTGTCACATACACACGCACATACACCGAAAAACATATTAGACAAATAAATTAAAATATATAATATCTTTATCTAGGTGATGGCTTATTAAAAATAAGCTATAATGGAACTTAAAAATGTCTGCTCAGTGGTTAGCGTGCCAGACTCAGGACCAAAATTGTGCGGGTTCGAATCCTACCATCGGAACAGCCTTAGGCAAGGCACTTTACTCCAATAGCTTGAGCACTAAATAACTTATTTACGTTTCTATGACGTAAATCACTTAAACAAGCCCAAAATGTTGCATTTCCTCCCAGACCATCGTATTACCTCTAACTATATACAACGATTGTCTAACCACACACATCATCAGGTGATCTCTATCCTTTGGAGAAACCATGATTCTGCGTGCTGACGAAGAATAAATCTACCCTAAATAATTACAGTACTAACTTTAAGTCTTAACCCCACCCACACTTCCGACTTAGGTGTAATACTGTATATTATTGGTAAATTTTGGAGGGTCCATGTCACCCTTATGACTAGAAAAGTTCCGGGATTCGGAACATTAATCATTCAAACGTCTAAAAATGACACCAGATCAGGGAGAGTACGTGCTATGCACATGGCTGTGTGAAACTTTGGGTGGGAGACTACTTTTACAGTTGCATATGTTATACAGACCAGTATCTAGGTTTGTTTATATCATGAATAGGTAAAGAAGTATATATTTAAAATCACTCGACTTCATTAGCATTCTAAATTATCGTAGAATAGTATAAAGCTTCCGGTTAGGATATACACATTCAGCAGCCTTAAAGTGATGCTTTATAGGTTTTTAAGTTTTCTTCTATTAGTTAATATCCAACGTAAACATGTATTGGAAAACACTACCCTATCCTCCATTCATAGCTGCACCTAAAGCAACTATAAATGTAAAAATGGCGACTAGAGTGCGTTTAGTTTGGTGTACTCTCAGTAGATTTAACACATTGTCTATACTATTGACGTTGTCAGTAGAGTTTACTCAGTGTCTGTACTATCGTGCGTTGTCAGTAGAGTTAACACAGTGTCTGTAGTATGGTGCCCTCTCAATAGATTTAACACAGTATCTGTAGTATAATTGGTTGTCAGCCGAGTTAAAATGTGTCAGTAGTATGGTCTGTTCTCAGTAGAATATCACAGTGTTTGTAGTATGGTGTTATCAGTAGAATTAACACAGTGTCTGTAGTATGATGTGCTGTCAGTAGAATTAACACTGTCTGTAGTATGGTGAATTGTCAGGGAAGAATTAACACAGTGTATGTAGTATGGTGTGCTGTCAGTAGAATTAGCACAGTGTCTGTAGTATGGTGTGCTGTCAGTAGAATTAACACTGTGTCAGTAGTATGGTGTGCTGTCAGTAGAATTAACACAGTGTCTGTAGTATGGTGTGCTGTCAGTAGAATTAGCACATTGTTTTTATTATGGTGTGCTGTCAGTAGAGTTAACAGAGTGTCTGTAGTATGGTGTGCTGTCAGTAGAATTAACACAGTGTCTGTAGGATGGTGTGTTGTCAGTAGAATTAGCACATTGTCTCTAGTATGATGTCTGTCAGTAGAATTAACACAGTGTCTGTAGTATGATGTGCTGTCAGTGGAATTAACACAGTGTCTGTAGTATGGTGTGCTGCCAGTATGATTAATACAGTGTCTCTAGTATGATGTCTGTCAGTAGGATTAACACGGTGTCTGTAGTGTGATGTGTTCTCAACAGCGTTAGCACAGCGTTTGTAGTATGATGTGTTCTCAACAGCGTTAACATAGTGTCTGTAGTATGGTGTACAGTCAGTAGAATTAGCACAATGTCTGTAGTATGGTGATTGTCAGGGAAGAATTAACAAAGTGTCTGTAGTATGGTATGTTGTCAGTAGAATTAGCACAGTGTCTGTAGCATGGTGTTCTGTCGGTAGAGTTAACAGAGCGTATGTAGTATGGTGAACTGTCAGCAGAGTACACACAGTGTCTGTAATATGGTGTGCTGTCAGTAGAGTTAACACAGTGTCTGTAGCATGATGTGTTCTTAACAGCGTTACCACCGCGTTTGCATTGTGATGTGTTCTCAACAGCGTTAACACAGTGTTTGTAGTATGATGTATTCTCAACAGCGTTAACACAGTATTTTTAGTATGATGTGTTCTCAACAGCGTTAACACAGTGTTTGTAGTATGATGTGTTCTCAACAGAGTTAACAGTATTTCTAATATGACGTGTTTACAACAGCGTTGACACAGTGTTTGTCGTATGATATGTTCTCAAAAGCGTTATCACAGTGTCGTTAGTGTGGTCTGTTGTCAGTAGAGTTAACACAGTGTATGTATGGTGCAGTATCATGGTGCGTTGTCAGTAGGGTAAACACAGTCTCTTTAGCATGATGTGTTATCAGTAGAGGTAACACGGTGTCTGTATTATGGTGTCTAAGCAGAGTTAACAGTGTTTGTAGTATGGTGCGTTGTCAGTAGAGTTAATACAGTGTCTGTGATATGGTGTACTCCCA
Source organism: Sinohyriopsis cumingii (assembly GCA_028554795.2). Lineage (NCBI taxonomy): Eukaryota > Metazoa > Mollusca > Bivalvia > Unionida > Unionidae > Sinohyriopsis > Sinohyriopsis cumingii. The sequence continues at coordinate 196,259 of JAPYKE020000125.1, read as the reverse complement.
ATAGATTTAACACAGTGTTTTCAGGATTATGTGTTGTCAATAGAGTTAAGAAAATATCTGTAGTATGGCGTGTTTCCAGTAGAGGTAACATAGTGTTTGTAGTAATATGCGATGTCAGTAGAATACAAGTCTCTGTAGTATGGTATGTTGTCAGTAGAGTTATCACTGTGTCATTAATGTGATTTGGGGTCAACAGAGTTAACACAGTATCTGTAGTATGGTGAATTGTCAGGGAAAAGTTAACACAGTATTTATACAATTGTGTTTTTGCCATGTAAGTAAGTATACTGGCACATGTTGTCACAGAATTAGGCAAAGAAATAACTTGGTTTTGTCTTAAAACTATTCGACTATTTCTCGTTGTACATGCGTACAACGTTATCTAGGGTGAATGTGTTTTTCCAGGTAAGCGACTGTATTAACATGTACCTAGCCATATAGATTACTTGTGACGAGGTAACATGACTAACATGATATGCACGGGTATTCTACCCTGACTTGTACTCACTCTCCTATGGATTTAAGTAAGACCAATTTCTAAAACCACACTGGTCGTTTTTGGATCACGTCAAGGAGTATACACTCTCCATTGTTCTCCAGCCATAGGGGTAAGTGTTAAATTTACATTTTCATTTGATATGCGAAGCTTATTCGGTTTGTAATGTCTTATCGCGTAATAATGTATTTATTACAACGCAGATTTAAAGTATTGAATTACAAGTAACTGTTAGAGGTTAAAGTATTATCATATATCTAGAGATTATACAGAAACTATTATTATGACCAATTTTGGTTTTATTGTAACTGATTCTGACTGTGTTCGTAGCTGACTGTGTTTGTAGCTGACTGTGTTTGAAGCTGATTCTGACGGTTATTGTAGCTGACTAATATTGTAGCTGATTGTGACTGTCGCTGTGATTGTGTCTATGAAGTGTGATTGTCAATGTGACTGTGAATATGACTAGAGCGGTCTGAAGCTGTCCGAAGCCGTCTAAAGTTGCTTAGAACTATCTAAATATTCCAGAAAATTTAATGTACGTGCTGTCGATACGTATGTATATATGTACGTATGTCTGTGCCACGGACGTAGACGTAGCAAATTAGAAAAAGTGCTGTATGCTGTCTGTACGTGTAACGTATGACTGTACTCGTGGTGGATCCATAAAGCGTGCGAGCAGTCGATAAGAGTGTGGACCAACCCAAGGAATCGTGCGACTGTACAAGGGGTCTAGAAGCATACGTTTGGACAATTGTTGTTCCATTGCATTTTTTATATCCATAAGATTATTTTGAATCTTCGTTATGTTCATAAGATTATTTTGAATCTTAGTTGTGAATCTTAGTTGTGTTCTTAAGATTATTTGAATCTTAATAGAATTTATGTTCGAGATTATGTGAATCTCTTATTGTGTGAAATACTGTTCGAAGCGTATGTGCAGTCCATGAGGTTTCTTGGATCTGTACTTCATTTTGATTTAATAATTTTTTGTTTATTTTCGATGTATGAATGTTGTGTAGAGTGATTTGAGTAAATCGTATGTCGAGAGCGTGAGAGATTCATTGTATTTTTACATATATTTATCTTTATTAATTCATTCATAAATTTTCATCTTTCTCACATTGTGTTTGTCTTATTCATTTAGTCCAAAAACCCACTAGGTGTCTATTCTGCGACAATGGTGTCAGAAGTGGGATCTTTGGATTAGGTGAATCGTCACCATATTGTTTGTGAAAGTAAACACGTATTGTTTATATTCGTGTATGACCTTCTTGACAAAATAATAATCAAGTAGGTGTTTATTTTGTTTAGTAGTTCTAGGTCTGTGGGTCTAGTATAAATACTTATTCATTTTTGTTATTATGAATAGTTTCTTTTGTAAAATTAAATTTGTTTTGTTACTATTAAGCATGTCATCCCTTAAGGACTTGGTCGCCTTAGGCAAAGAACTTGGGTATGAGGGAGAAAGTTTAAGGGAATTTATTAAGGAAGAACAAGCTCGGGAGAGGGATGAAAGGGTAAGGGCGAGGGAATTAGAAAGGGAAGAACAAGCCCGGGAGAGGGATGAAAGGGTAAAGGAGATGGAAATGACCAAACAACTGGAAAGGGAAAAAAGGGAAACAGAGGAAAGGCGGGCAGAATTAGAGAAGTAAAAGATAGAGTTAGAAAAACAGGCCTAAAGGGAAAAGATAGAACTAGAAAAACAGGCCGAAAGGGAAAAGAGAGAACTAGAAAAACAGGCCGAAAGGGAAAGGATAGAATGGGAAATGGGAGCTGAGAGGGAGAAGATAGAGTTAGAAAAACAAGCAAGGTTAGAAGCTTTGGAGGTAGAAGAAAGATTAAGGCAACGAGATCATGAACGTAAGGTAGAGTTATCAACAGTTAGAAAAGAACACGATTCTGCCTCTAGTAAATTAAAGGGTCCCAAACTACCCCCCTTTGACGATGAAAAAGATAACATGAATAGTTATCTTCGGTTTGAGCGGTATGCCGAGAACCAGAAGTGGAGTCGAAATGACTGGGCACTGCATCTCAGTGCTTTATTAAAAGGTAAAGCGCTGGATGTGTACTCGCGACTTCCTAGAGACGATGTGTTCAAATATGACGTCCTGAAGGAAGCACTTCTAAAAAGGTACGAGCTGACTGAACAGGGTTTTCGTAAAAAGTTCAAGTATAGCAAGCCCGAGAAGGGAGAAACCTTTATCAGTTCATCGTTAGAATAGCGAACTATTTTCAGCGGTGGATTGAATGCGGCAAAGCGGTGAAAACGTTTGAAGGGTTGACTGATTTCTTGCTCAGAGATCAATTGTTGAACACAGTTGGGCGGGAACTAAGTCAGTTTCTAAAAGAGAAAGTCTATTCAAACGTACAGGATATGGCTAAACAAGCCGATTTCTATGCCGAGGCTCATGGGGGAACCCAGAACGTGGTTTCAAAAGATTTTAAGTCTGGAAACCAGTCTACGAGACCGATGCCTAGGGAGCTTGTGAAATCAGCTGAGGCAAGTAGGTCAGTTAGGGATACAGGTCGTCAGGGTATACAATGTTTCTTTTGTAAGGAATGGGGTCATATTCAAGCTAAATGTCCTAAAAGAAAGGGACTTATGCAATAGGTAGCCGTGGCTATACAGAGTAAAAGTATATCTGGTAATATGGTGCAGGTAGAACCAGGTATTCATACACTTGGCACGTGTCTTTTTCCCGAAGAGCGAGTACCAACCGCGAGAGGTTTCGTGAACGGTCGAGAAGTCGTAGCATTACGTGACACTGGTTGCACGGCTGTAGTGATCAAACGTAGTCTCTTGCAGGATAACAAATGCTCGGGTGGGAGTTCCGATGTATGCTACTTGATCAAACGATGGGTCGCATTCCCGTAGCAAGGATCACCGTAGAAACACCTTTCCTAACCGGAACTGTAGATAACCTTTGTATGGAAAACCCTATTTATGATCTGACGATCGGTAATGTTAAAGGTTCCCGTCTTCCAACCATGGCAGATTTCAGGATACCTTTGGCCCAGGCAGTCGAAACGCGAGCGCAAACCAGGCGAGAGAAAAACGCGTTTCAGAAATTAATAGTCCCTGAGTCGATCTCCGGATTTTCGCGTGATGAATTCAAACGAGAATAAGAACGTGACGAATCCATCAAAACTGTTATTGAGAAAATCGCGTCCGGCGCAATTAGACACTGCAAGGGTGGGGGCAGCTCGAGATTCGTTCGAATGAACGGGCTAATTCATAGGGAGTTTATCCCTCCGGAGGGTAAGTGGTATTGGCAAGTGGTCGTACCCCAGAGATACAGATCTCAAGTACTTAGGGTGGCCCATGAGTCTAGCATGGCAGGACACCTAGGTAAGGCGAAGACCACCAGTAGAGTAGTCGCTGAATTCTACTGGACTGGTTTTAATGGCGATGTCAAACTGTTCTGCAGGTCTTGTGACGTATGCCAGAAAACCGTATGTAAGGGAAGGGTTACAAGGGTGCCCTTGGGACAGATGCCATTAATAGATACACCGTTTAAAAGAGTGGCGGTGGATATTGTAGGCCCAATACAACCAGTTACCGAAAGGAAGAACCGGTATATTCTTACTCTTGTGGATTACGCAACCAGATATCCCGAAGTCGTAGCGTTACCAACTATTGAAACGAAACGGGTGGCTGAAGCATTGGTTGACATCTTCAGTAGGGTAGGGGTGCCAGAAGAAATCCTTACGGATTGTGGTGCCCAATTCACCTCCGACCTCATGGGTGAAATAAGTAGACTGTTATCAATCAAACAACTAAACACTACCCCATACCATCCGATGTGCAATGGACTGGTAGAGAAATTTAATGGTACCCTAAAAAGTATGCCACGAAAGATGTGCGTGGAACGTCCGCAAGACTGGGACCGTTATTTGAACGCGGTTCTGTTCGCGTACCGTGAAGTACCGCAAGAAAGTTTAGGGTTTTCACCCTTCGAATTGCTGTATGGAAGAACAGTTCGAGGCCCGATGATGATACTACGCGAACTATGGACAGGTGACGTCGCGAGCGAGGAAATAAAAACTACATACCAGTACGTGTTAGATCTGCGATTGAAACTGGAAAGTACATGCCAGATGGCACGCGACGAATTAATGAAATCGGGACGCAGATATGCCAAGTCTTATAACCGCAGAGCGCGAAATAGGAAATTTCTTGTAGGAGATCAGGTTTTATTGCTTCTTCCTACTAGCACAAATAAGTTACTAGTCTAGTGGAAAGGTCCCTACGAAGTTAAGGAGGTCAAGAATGACATGGACTATAAAATTGACATAGACGGTAATTTAAAGACATTCCATGCTAACTTGCTTAAGTTGTACATCAAGAGACAGAGCGACAATGTAGAAAAAAGGGTCTTGAATGTCGTTTGTATGGCAGTCATCGACGACGACTTGGGAGAATCAGAGCACGAGGTTTCCCTTGAGTGTTCCTTGGGTGTTGCATGGGAAGGGGTAGATCAAGTTGATGTGAGTGCAGAGTTGACCAAAGACCAGCGTCAACAAATTAATGCGCTTTTGGTTAAATACTCGGATGTATTTACCGACAGACCAGGTTGTACAACCTTGGTAGACCTCAAAATTAAACTGAATACATCTGACCCCATTAGAATCAAAGGTTATCTGGTACCATACAACGCACGAGAAGCTGTGGACGAAGAGGTGAGTAAAATGTTAGATCTGGGGGTGATTGAACCCTCCAACTAGCCATATTCTTCTCCCGTAGTGCTAGTCAGGAAAAAAGATGGGACGAACCGATTCTGTATCGACTTTCGACAGTTAAATAAAATCACGGTGTTCGATGCGGAACCAATGCCAGATATGGAGGGTCTATTTGCGAAGTTGTCGGGCAACCGATGGATTTCCAAATTAGATCTGTCAAAGGGATATTGGCAGGTTCCCATTGTTCAAGAGTCCCGTACATTGACAGCATTTGCGACCCAGAAGGGATTATATCAATTCAAGGTAATGCCATTCAGGTTAGTAGGTGCCAGTGCCAACTGTTGTCGTTTGATGCGCAAGTTGCTAAGAGGTTAAGCAAGCGTTGATAGCTATGTAGATGACATATTTGTGTACACGAATACTTGGAGTGGGCACGTGTCCGTCTTGGGGGAACTCTTCGATAGACTCCGCAGAGCGAACCTCACAGTGAGACCCACTAAATGCAGTATTGGTTATACAGATTTAGATTGTTTGGGTCATAGGGTCAGTGGTTCGGGTCAGTTGAAACCTCACCCCAAGCAAGTGGAAGCGATTAGGAACGCACCTAAACCGGACAACAAATCGCAAGTTCGTTCGTTTCTAGGTCTAGTAGGGTTTTATAGAAAGTTTATACCAAACTTTGCAGCCATTGCTAGCCCACTGTCTGATCTGACAAAGAAGGGGCAACCCAACAAAGTAGAGTGGGGACCGCCACAAGATAGAGCTTTTTGCGCGCTGAAAGAGAAACTAATCAGTGCACCAATATTAAAATTGCCAGGTGTTAGCAAACCCTTTATTTTTAGAACATATGCCTCTGAAACTGGGTTGAGAGCAGTTTTACTGCAAGAGCAAGACAGCAATAAGTTACCCGCAGCTTACTCGAGCAGAAAATTGCTACCCAGGGAGAAAAACTATTCAGCTATTGAGAAAGAGTGTTTGGCCGTAGTGTGGGGAATTGGGAAGTATTATGCATATCTTTTTGGGAGAGATTTCGTTCTCAAGACTGATCACCAACCCCTATTGTATTTAAACAAGGCCAAGGTCGCTAACGCTCGATTGATGCGTTGGGCGCTGACACTACAACTCTATCGCTTCCGTGTAGAGGCAATAAGAGGAGTTGAAAATATAGGGGTAGACTACTTGAGAAGGGCATGATTGGAAATTCGGATAAATTTTTACCCAGTATAGAAAACCCAGATTGCAGTATTACCGGTGTAAATAGTGTAACATATCGTTAGTAGTTATGTTTCTTTTATTCTGTGAGGGTTTCTAAAAAAAAGTGTGTACATTTATTTTCTCTTAGGGGGGAGGTATTGGTATTTAAGACAAAACCAAGTTATTTCTTTGCCTAATTCTGTGACACATGTTTTACATATTTCAAAGCTGTGAAAGGTTCTCGTTAGTAAATTAATAATCCACTGTCATAAGCATCTGACCCAAATGAAACTATAAGCCAAAGTCATAAGCATCTGACCCAATGGACCAATAAGCCACTGTCATAGGCATCCGACCCAATGGACCAGTAAGCCACTGTCATAGGCATCCGACCCAATGGACCAATAAGCCACCGTTATAGGCATCCGACCCAATGGACCAATAAGCCACCGTTATAGGCATCCGACCCAATGGACCAATAAGCCACTGTCATAGGCATCCGACCCAATGGACCAATAAGCCACCGTTATAGGCATCCGACCCAATGGACCAATAAGCCACCGTTATAGGCATCCGACCCAATGGACCAATAAGCCACCGTTATAGGCATCCGACCCAATGGACCAATAAGCCACTGTCATAGGCATCCGACCCAATGGACCAATAAGCCACCGTTATAGGCATCCGACCCAATGGACCAATAAGCCACCGTTATAGGCATCCGACCCAATGGACCAATAAGCCACTGTCATAGGCATCCGACCCAATGGACCAATAAGCCACCGTTATAGGCATCCGACCCAATGGACCAATAAGCCACCGTTATAGGCATCCGACCCAATGGACCAATAATCCACTGTCATAGGCATCCGACCCAATGGACCAATAAGCCACCGTTATGGGCATCCGACCCAATGAAGATATAAGCCAAATCCGTAGGCATTCGACCAAATTGACCAATAAGCCACTGTCACATGCATCCGACCAAATGGACCAATAAGCCACAGCCATAGGCATCAAACCAAATGGACCAAAAGGCCACTGTCATCGGCATCCGACCCAATGAACATATAAGCCACTGTCGTAGGCATCCGACCAAAGGGACCTGTAAGCGAGATTCATAGTCATTGGGATGTATCAGTTACTGTGAGAAGTACTTGACCCAATGGATCTATCAGTTATATGCTTTATATAATGCTCATATTAAACTCGTGTTAGATCTCATGTTCACATAATCATGTAACTGAGCGCATAATGAATCCATCTCAAGACAATAACAATAGTTATAATAATGACAATGGGGAGACATCATCGTTTTACAACTACCATGAATAGAATGAAAATGGCAAGGTAAGACGCCAGCAAAGCCATAAAACTGCTTTAACAGTGTTGACTATGTTATGGCAAACGTGTCTAGTACTGATTCAATGCGGAAAGCAGTATTAACAGATCGATTAGTGCCACGAGAGATTATTAGTGCCACGACAGTTACTCCGAAAGGCCTATTCACTGACCATCTTAACGATGACAACAGAACCATTAACCTGGAAGACGTTCAACAACAAGAAGAGACATCGCGCGGTGGAGTTGGTAAAATGCAAGATTCATCGCAACAAATACTGAACCTGAATGCAATAAACATTTCCATCAATAACAAAGGCAGGGTATGATTTCCTTCGCGTTATTCATTATTGTTGCGATAAATAATCCTTATTGTTATCTTGGAATAAAAAACCACTTTATTCACATATACGTAATGTCATTTGCTTTGTAGTTCAGATCAGATTTAACTCTGTAAAATTTAAAATGACCGTAGACCGATGTGCTAAGGCCATCAACAAGAACATATCTTTTGTCGTCGCATGTACACAGTAAACTTCATGTAACTCAGTCTTTTGTCTAACCTGATTGTTGGAGCAAATCATATTATTGTCGCATAATGTGTTTCTCCAGCTACTTGCGTATCACGTTTGTATTGCGAGGTTATAAAAAATTTGCTGTTGCCAAGATAGATAGAAAAGTCAAATAATTCGCTTGCAGCAAATTTATCTACATATACATGATCAGTTTCAACCTAATAACACAAAAAAATCTGTATCGGTAAAAAGTAACTTGGCTTTGTTGTGATATTTGACTTGACAAAGCCATAATGAAAGTCGTACAGGAGTAACTTGTAAAGCTCAAGTACAGTGAAACCGCAATAGATGGACTTGTTTTTCAGTAGGGCACTGTTCGTGCAATTGTTATGTATATCTACTTTTGTGTCTTTAAAGTTTGATTGATGACTATAAATTGCAGTGAGCGATAAATATATTACTTATTTGTTTTCGTATTAATTTATTGAGCCTGTTGACAAGTTTGAGGTAATTTCCCATTAGATGATTACGTCAGATGGGTCGTATTGCGACGTATGTCACGTGGGATGTAGTTTGAAATATGTCACGTGGGGATGAATTGTGAAATATGTCACGTTGGAGGTAATGCGGATTAGAGCAGTAGTATACTTGTAGGGATGTATATAAGGTTGTAGAAGAGAAAATTTACTTCATTCCTATTTCATATATTCTTGTTTTAAAATCAGTCTTCAGATGTATTTAATGTTGTATTTAGACATAATTTGACAGGAATCATTTATTGTGATTTTTCATCCGAATTAAACAGTGCTCTTATTACGGTCATTTTGGGATTATTATGAACTTCTTCAAAGGCGTTCTGGACAGTGCCATTGCGATACATAATTACTGTTGGCACGTTAGCACATTCAAAGGCTATAGATACATGAGCATTCATGACATGGAATTCATTCGGAACACTATTCTTTTGGACATGCGATATAAGGTTTAGGAATGTTTCGAATTTTATTCATAATTCTGTAAGTTGCTATTAAATTTTATTTTTATTACTTAGAGGATTAGAATATTTGCAAAGTAATTAGAATATTAGCTAAGTTTTACAAATCTTGTTGGTTTTATTTTTTATGTTACTTAATTTAAAAGCATATAGACGTAACATTCTGAATTGCCACGAGGTTTCTTAAAATATTTTAATTACTGCAAATATTGTTGCTACGACCAGATTGTTACGACACTCTTGTTCGTTGGCAATTTCTTCTTTGACTTGCTTTATTCATCAACTTGACGAAAACCTTTTTCAAGTCATTTTGTTTCTGCATCACGTTTTATTGTGTTAAAGTCAATGTTCGTTTCGGGGTCTTGTCTAAATTTGTTGAACACACTTCAGACTCTCAACAAACACAAACCTAAATCAAAACATCGCTTCAGACTTGCGTTATAATGAAACATATGCCACATTGTATTCATCCGACTTGAAAGTAGCTTTGGCGTCTTCAAGTTATCTACACCAAGTGTGTTTCCTTTAGCAACTGAATACGCGGACTTAAAATGGAGTCATCAAATGTCATGTTGTCTGGCGTCAGCGGAGAATCATTATGCATGCAGGTCATGGATCTCAGTAGGAGACTGGAGGTCAGATTATAAATGCAGCCAATATCGTCATCATTATGTAAAGTTCCTTCAGTAAACTGTTCTAGCTGCTTCCAGGTAACAAATGCCAATGGACAATTTGAGTGACATTGGTCGTCCATAAAGATTGTGCCATTAGGAGTAGAAAGCAGTGAAATTTATGTTTCAAGTGTGATCGAGGACAAGTGCGGTCGAGGACAAGTGCGATCGAGGACACGTGTAGCGGTTTCATCTTGTCATTATCTACGCCAAAAACATTGACTGAAATATTATGTTTTTCAAACGTTGGCACGTCGTGTACTTGGACAGGAAAACTTGTCCCAGTAAACGTTAAGTTGTCTTGATAAGCTGCATAATCCCTAACTCGATTTTTATATTTTATTTGATGTCAATTTGGACATCTTTGGACTCGATTTGGATATCTTTTAGACTAGACATTTGATATTTCTATGGACTCGATTTGTAAATATTTTAACTCGACTCGGATATATTTGTACTCGATCTGGATATTTTTTGAAGCAGGAAATAATGCATATAGTATCGTACCCATGAATTATTTGTTTTCATTATTTTTTATGATGACACAACGTTGACTAGTTTTAGTTTTGCATGGCAATTCCATAAACCGACCACGATGCGGACTGTATTTTGCAGCGTTCCAGACACATTGTCAAACACCAAGCATAGTCCAGCTACAAAAACATATCAACGTCATTTCTAAGTGAGTCTGAAACACTTTTGATGCCTATGGTGCCTGGGTTAAATGTGACAACTGTTTTGCTAATAAAATGTGTTTCATTTTCACCGCAAGTTATTTTTTAAAACATGGTGCTATTGGTACTGGGGAATTTTATGATGCAACGTCAACGCAGCTCAGTTGAATAAAACAAAGTGAAATTTTTTCACTTGCATTGCTATCCCAGGCCGCATAACAATACTAGAAAATGTCACACCGGAAGCAATTTGTCCATATTTAATTTGTCGTAATGGGAAACGGTGAGATTCAACGAAATCTTGATACGATTTATCGCAATGGACTGCCAGGAATCATATCAACAGAGTATGGCCGAGTTATTTCTTGATACTTGTCGTTGGAACTAAAATCACTCATTTCTGCGAGTCGTGATCATACGCTCTGTTCTAAAAACATTTTGCTGCTTTTTGTGCAACCCGTACTCTTAAAAAGATCATGAAACAATGTCTGCGATTCGTTAAGTTACAGGAAGTGTTTTCGACACATCTGATACGATAGATACTTATGCTGTCCGATTCGGCATATAATCTTTATCAAACCTCATTAATTCATTAAACTTATTTCTGAAAAATTATTTGTTTGCGACACTATAGGGATGCCACTTGTCGCTAGTCTGTCCGCTAGCGACCACAGCAAAACAACATACTTTTCATCTGATATTTTGGAAAGTGTTTCCACAGCACATCTTTTATTGTTCGATTGGATCTTTCAACGCCAAATAATATGCCTTAATTGAACCTAGAATACCGATATATTTTATTTTATTTAGCATGAATTCAAACTTTTTATTGCAAAATTCACTTTTATGATCAATTCAAAGTTTTGTTGACTTAAGTGGCCAATTTACAAAAGCGTTTCTAATAGCAACTCCTGTTTTATTTATTGCTGGAAAACTTCATGCGTACTTGCAAAAACCACCAGCGATATTCATCAACTACTTGAGTCCGCCATTATTTCAAGTGTATTCTTTTTTCATCTCTATGAGATCAGCATATCAGATGACACCAACGCCACCGGCAACAACACTTCGTCGAGAAAAAATGTTTTCTTGCTGTCGTTGTTGTTGTTGTTGTTCTAGAATTTAACGCCATTTTCAGCACAATATAGGCCATACATGGCGGCCAGTATAACTGGTGGAGGAAGAACCCTGGAAAAGCCAGGGAAAAACCACCGACCCACGAGAAGCTACTGGCAGGCTTTCCCACGTACCCACGCTATCCGAGCCTTGGACTCGAACCCACGCAGAGGTGAGATGGCAGTGATCCGGAACGGTGAGTGCTTTAGACCACTCGACCACTCGGGGCCCCTTCTTGCTGTCGTATGTACTTGTGTAATTCTTCTGCAATTTTGCTGTTATCAACAAAGGTGCCTACACCAAGTCTATATTTTAGCCCAATAATACATATGACAAGTGGACACCGAGTGGCTGAGTGGTCTAATGCGCTCACCTATGTCTGCATGAGTTTGAGTCTCAGGCTCGTCTAACGTGGGTGCGTGAGAAAGCTTGCCATTAGCTTCTCGTGGGTCGGTGGTTCTTCATGGGGATTTCCAGGGTTCTTCCTCCACCAGTTATACTAGCCACCATGTATAGTCTATCTTGTGCTGAAAAATGTCGTACAAACCTACAACGACAACAACAACAACAACCTATGACAAACGCTCGGTCGATATCCTCTGACAACCTAATGGGTTTTATTCCTGCTAATTAGTTAAAACTAATCAAGAATAATCTTAGCGCAGCAGTTTAGTTACTAGGAATGTTCTCGATAACGAATATCCTGCCACACTACATTTACTTCGTTGTAATGTTTAGGTAGTGGCTGATCATTTTCACCCAGCTGCTTGTCCAATATATCATACGGACCAGAACATTTATGTCCTCGCAGAATCGGCTTACGATGATCAAAGGTTCCACTATTGCGACTTATAATGACCAATAATCTTATTACATTGAATGCAAATTGTCTAGCGCAAATTTTCTTTTGTATTGTTGTTCTAGGGATTAACGCCATTTTTCAGCACAGGATAGGATATACATGGCGGCCAGTATAACTGGTGGAGGAAGAACCTTGGAAAACCCAGGGAAGAACCACCGACCCACGAGAAGCTACTGGCAGGCTTTCTCACGTACCCACGTTAGCCGAGCCTTGGACTCGAACCCACGCAGACAGAGGTGAGATGGCAGTGATCCGGAACGGTGAGCGCTTTAGACCACTCGGCCACTTGGGGCCCCTTTCTTTTGTATCGTGGTCTGATAAAACAAATGCAACAAAGACATACAAAGCATATTTTGCACGTGCTGGTCATGTAGCTGCTGTGTCACCAGGTGACGAGCGTACAACAATGTCGTTTACACCATTGTTTGAATTCAGATAGTGTCCTGTTGCAGTTATAGTATGACTCATTCAAGCTGCAGCTTGACTGTTGTTGTTGTTGTAAGGTTTAACGCCATTTTTCAGCACACGATAGGCTATACATGGCGGCCAGTATAAATGGTGGAGGAAGAACCCAGGAAAACCCCGGAAAGAACCACCGACCCACGAGAAGCTACTGGCAAGCTTTCTCACATACCCACATTGACCGAGCCCAGTTGCAGCTTGATAATAAGGAACCGAACATGCCAATAACTGACAACTAGTAGTGTCAAATGATGCCTCCGCTGTTTGTAAGAGCCGTATTTTGATTTACCAGAAGATGAGCCAGCAAAAAGTACATTATGTAGCAAGTAGCTGAATGAAGTTGTACTGGCATAATTCAAAAGTGGATCCGTCCAACATTAGAAATGATAAATCCTTCGTGAAGTTTTATTCAGTTTCTAGTATGAAAGGTGCTCAACTGAAACAGAAATCGATAATTATGATACTATGCAAAAGTTTTGCAGCAACAAGGGTTCAGACTTGCGTGAAAAAAAAAACACATAAAGGTGTTGATAAACAATATCAGTTATGCAGCCGAAACCAGAGATGTTCTGGCAGATGAAATACCAAACATGCTTAATAAAACCGCTGAGGCATACTGTCACATATTTAAATACAAAGATCGTAACCTATATCTTACATATAAGCTTTGATGATTATTTCTGGCGTCGGAATTTCAACACAGGCTTGTTTAGAAAGAAAAATCTAGAGCCAAAATTTAAAATAAAAAAGCAATAAAAATGGCCACAACACGTGCGTGAAAATTCTTAATAAGAAAAAGACTTGTCTGCCAGGTACAACGTACTGAATTCATGGCATTATCAAAGAACTTAGGGTTGTATACACTCTTATAGGGATCAAAGCAGATATGAAAACATATATCCAGAAAATATCAGAACCTAACAAAACGTCATACGTAGTGTACCATTTTCTAAATCTCAAAGGCATATTAAAGCAAATGGTGCCATGCCACCAAGTTTAAGTACTCATTTTCCCGAATCAGAGCTCGCGTTCACTCTGTCTACATTGGCATAGTGGTAAAAGTGCTCATTATTTTTATATTAAATTCCAGGTCACTTTGAAGGTATCCGTTACAAACCTAAATGCAATAATAGCTATCATCGTTTTTCTGAAGCCGTACAGTTTTAATTCCGGTGGCTTCTTCGTAAGCGGCTGTTACTGCTTCTGTACACATTATATCAATCACTGAAATTAAACTAAGCCGACATCAAGCCTGGTTTTTGACGAAGTCATAAAGCGATCTATTGCTACCAAGTTTGCTGTATTCCCGACCTTGTAACCGATATACCTTTCTAATTGTATGATGATATCAGCGTAAAACTCCAATTAATCTTGATTTTCTTTTGACATCTGGTAAATCATCTTGAGAGAGTTGTTGATAACCATGCTTGCTTCTGGTTAAAGTAATTCCATGAATAGCTTGCAAATCTCATCCCTTTGGAAATCTTACGGCGACATTACCCGCTTTCTCAAATGCGACTTTTAGTTTTGAGTCAAAGGAAAGCATAGTTGATATACTATTTGTTGTCTATAATCCACTTTTCATTTTGTCGTAGCTTTTGTAAAGCGTTTATGATTATCTCATCCTGTCTAGGTCCGCCGGTAACGTGGGTGAATTCAAATATTGTCCACGGCAAAACTGCAACGAACCTAATGTCTTGACATGTCCTAGTGATAGTATCGATCGATTGATAAATCACTTAAGTTTGCGTTTAAAGTAATCATGTTCTCTGTGTAGACCTTGTTACCAGTCTATGCTCTTAAAATAAGTAAAAGAAAAGAGTGAAAATCATCAAGCATTGTAAAGATCAAGATATAATTTATTTCTCTAGAATACAAATTGAAATTGAAAAAAAATCTTACGGTATTGCGAATTAAACCCTAAAATATTTATAAAATTACAGACACAAGTCCTATTAATTTAAAGATATGAATAACCTTTATTAGAGATCCAAATTAAGTCCAACGCTAAAATGTTGATGTATCTGTGATGGCTTGTATAGCGTCGATGTGCAAACAATCTTTTGTTGAAAAAACAGTAATATATCCCGTAAATGTCTATGTTCAAGAATATTATTTTTTATGAGCACTCTGTATGTCCAGAGAAAAAATAATCACTGAATTAAATAATTTGAAGAAATAAATTCCAACCCAAATGTCACTGAACGCAGCAGTAATAAAACTCGAATCTGCAAGATCATAACTGCGAATTAATAATCTGAGAAGATTCTATAGAGCTCTATTGGACCTCATATCACAATTAACATTTTCTATTTAAAAACATAATCCGACAAAAAACTTTTCAAATAGTTCTTAATGTTTATAAAATAAAATGTTAATAATTATTAGAAAGTTTGTTACTAAAATTAAAATATATAATCTGGACAATGTCAGGTACACCAGATAAACTGTTGGGGAATCCCAATAACCTAGACCCAGACCCAAATAAACATATTTACTACTAATAATCATGATCCTGATAATAAACCCATACACATAGATACTATTTATATATGTATTAGTTGTTTACAGAATAAAATATAAAAAAATCAATAATTCAGATCAAGTAGAAAATAAACTTGATTCTGGACAAGGTTAAGTCCAACATACAACGTAACATTACAAAAGCATATAATGAAATTTAACACAAAAAATAAAAAATACCAACTAGCAAACAATGCAAATTAAATTGCTTAACAGTCTACTTTCATAAATGTATTCATGGTGTCTTTGTAATAGTCTGTCAAGTTGTCTTTGTAAAGGAACATTTGAATGCCAACAAAAGAATGTTTGCTGTAACCATCTGGAGTGCATATAAAGCCGTATATGGCTTGAATACTCATATTGCTGCAAATGACTATTTCGTTCACAGTGATCTCTATGTACTTTATCATGACTGGTCAAATAGTGGTTCACGTAGCCATGGCAGAGTTGTACATGATTGTTTTCTTCTGTCGATGTCCTCTGGTTTTGCAAACGGAAGACAACACGAACATGAATCTCATTTGTCTCACTGAGTCAGTGATGGTGCAGTATAATCACTGGAAAAGGTAACTGGGTCAGTTCAGCAGTTAAATTCCACTTCGTTGTAAAAACAATCCCTGAGCGTTTTCTCACCTGACGGTGCCGCCAATGATTGGGTGTTTTAACGTGCTAATGTTATAACATTAAGCTGGCCTCAGGTTTGTATTCTCTCATTAGCGTTATTCCAGCTAATAATTTATATGTGATTGTTGAGTGTATACAACGGTCTGGTAACACCACTCTCATGCAGACATACTTGAGTGTATACAACAGTCTGGTAACACCACTCTCATGCAGACATACTTGAGTGTATACAACGGTCTTGTAACACCACTCTCATGCAGATATTCTTGAGTGTATACAACAGTCTGGTAACACCACTCTCATGCAGACATACTTGAGTGTATACAACGGTCTTGTAACACCACTCTCATGCAGATATTCTTGAGTGTATACAACGGTCTGGTAACACCACTCTCATGCAGATATTCTTGAGTGTATACAACGGTCTTATAACACCACTCTCATGCAGACATTCTTGAGTGTATACAACGGTCTTGTAACACCACTCTCATGCAGATATTCTTGAGTGTATACAACGGTCTTGTAACACCACTCTCATGCAGATATTCTTGAGTGTATACAACGGTCTGGTAACACCACTCTCATGCAGACATACTTGAGTGTATACAACGGTCTTGTAACACCACTCTCATGCAGATATTCTTGAGTGTATACAACAGTCTGGTAACACCACTCTCATGCAGACATACTTGAGTGTATACAACGGTCTTGTAACACCACTCTCATGCAGATATTCTTGAGTGTATACAACGGTCTTATAACACCACTCTCATGCAGATATTCTTGAGTGTATACAACGGTCTTGTAACACCACTCTCATGCAGACATACTTGAGTGTATACAACGGTCTGGTAACACCACTCTCATGCAGACATACTTGAGTGTATACAACGGTCTTGTAACACCACTCTTATGCAGATATTCTTGAGTGTATACAACAGTCTGGTAACACCACTCTCATGCAGACATACTTGAGTGTATACAACGGTCTGGTAACACCACTCTCATGCAGATATTCTTGAGTGTATACAACGGTCTGGTAACACCACTCTCATGCAGATATTCTTGAGTGTATACAACGGTCTGGTAACACCACTCTCATGCAGATATTCTTGAGTGTATACAACGGTCTTATAACACCACTCTCATGCAGATATTCTTGAGTGTATACAACGGTCTTGTAACACCACTCTCATGCAGATATTCTTGAGTGTATACAACGGTCTTGTAACACCACTCTCATGCAGATATTCTTGAGTGTATACAACGGTCTTGTAACACCACTCTCATGCAGATATTCTTGAGTGTATACAACGGTCTGGTAACACCACTCTCATGCAGATATTCTTGAGTGTATACAACGGTCTTATAACACCACTCTCATGCAGATATTCTTGAGTGTATACAACGGTCTTGTAACACCACTCTCATGCAGATATTCTTGAGTGTATACAACGGTCTTATAACACCACTCTCATGCAGATATTCTTGAGTGTATACAACAGTCTGGTAACACCACTCTCATGCAGACATACTTGAGTGTATACAACAGTCTGATAACACCACTCTCATGCAGATATTCTTGAGTGTATACAACGGTCTGGTAACACCACTCTCATGCAGATATTCTTGAGTGTATACAACGGTCTGGTAACACCACTCTCATGCAGACATGCTTGAGTGTATACAACAGTCTGGTAACACCACTCTCATGCAGACATACTTGAGTGTATACAACGGTCTTTTAACACCACTCTCATGCAGATATTCTTGAGTGTATACAACGGTCTTATAACACCACTCTCATGCAGATATTCTTGAGTGTATACAACAGTCTGGTAACACCACTCTCATGCAGACATACTTGAGTGTATACAACGGTCTGGTAACACCACTCTCATGCAGATATTCTTGAGTGTATACAACGGTCTTATAACACCACTCTCATGCAGATATTCTTGAGTGTATACAACGGTCTTGTAACACCACTCTCATGCAGATATTCTTGAGTGTATACAACGGTCTGGTAACACCACTCTCATGCAGACATACTTGAGTTTATACAACGGTCTTGTAACACCACTCTCATGCAGATATTCTTGAGTGTATACAACGGTCTTGTAACACCACTCTCATGCAGATATTCTTGAGTGTATACAACAGTCTGGTAACACCACTCTCATGCAGACATACTTGAGTGTATACAACGGTCTTATAACACCACTCTCATGCAGATATTCTTGAGTGTATACAACAGTCTGGTAACACCACTCTCATGCAGACATACTTGAGTGTATACAACAGTCTGGTAACACCACTCTCATGCAGATATTCTTGAGTGTATACAACAGTCTGGTAACACCACTCTCATGCAGACATACTTGAGTGTATACAACAGTCTGGTAACACCACTCTCATGCAGACATACTTGAGTGTATACAACGGTCTTATAACACCACTCTCATGCAGATATTCTTGAGTGTATACAACGGTCTTATAACACCACTCTCATGCAGATATTCTTGAGTGTATACAACAGTCTGGTAACACCACTCTCATGCAGACATACTTGAGTGTATACAACAGTCTGGTAACACCACTCTCATGCAGACATACTTGAGTGTATACAACGGTCTTATAACACCACTCTCATGCAGATATTCTTGAGTGTATACAACGGTCTTGTAACACCACTCTCATGCAGATATTCTTGAGTGTATACAACGGTCTGGTAACACCACTCTCATGCAGATATTCTTGAGTGTATACAACGGTCTTATAACACCACTCTCATGCAGACATACTTGAGTGTATACAACGGTCTTATAACACCACTCTCATGCAGATATTCTTGAGTGTATACAACGGTCTTGTAACACCACTCTCATGCAGATATTCTTGAGTGTATACAACGGTCTGGTAACACCACTCTCATGCAGACATACTTGAGTGTATACAACGGTCTTATAACACCACTCTCATGCAGATATTCTTGAGTGTATACAACGGTCTTATAACACCACTCTCATGCAGATATTCTTGAGTGTATACAACGGTCTTATAACACCACTCTCATGCAGATATTCTTGAGTGTATACAACGGTCTTGTAACACCACTCTCATGCAGATATTCTTGAGTGTATACAACGGTCTGGTAACACCACTCTCATGCAGACATACTTGAGTGTATACAACGGTCTGGTAACACCACTCTCATGCAGACATACTTGAGTGTATACAACGGTCTGGTAACACCACTCTCATGCAGACATACTTGAGTGTATGCAACGGTCTTGTAACACCACTCTCATGCAGATATTCTTGAGTGTATACAACGGTCTTGTAACACCACTCTCATGCAGATATTCTTGAGTGTATACAACGGTCTGGTAACACCACTCTCATGCAGATATTCTTGAGTGTATACAACAGTCTGGTAACACCACTCTCATGCAGACATACTTGAGTGTATACAACGGTCTTATAACACCACTCTCATGCAGATATTCTTGAGTGTATACAACGGTCTTATAACACCACTCTCATGCAGATATTCTTGAGTGTATACAACGGTCTGGTAACACCACTCTCATGCAGATATTCTTGAGTGCATACAACGGTCTTATAACACCACTCTCATGCAGATATTCTTCGACAAATGGAACAAAATTATCAACAATGTTTTCATCTGCTGTCAGTTGGACTAACACCTCGTTCGGTAAAATCAGCAACCTCATCGCCGCGGTCAGAATCGATTACTTATATTCAATGGTATGTCTACTATTAAACATAAACACCAAAGACGGTAAAGTAGTTGTGTGGATAGATGTGAAATGGTTCAAACTGAATTTCATCTTGAGCTATAAATGATATTGATTTTGAATATACGAAAGATTTCGGAAGACCTGTGCCAGGTTCCTTATATATTATTATACGTGGACCAGACTTATTGATTATCAATTGTGTTAATTACCCTATCCACTATAATAACCGGATATAATAGTGTAGAAATAGTTGGTTAACTGACATAAAGACTTCATCAGACGAGTGTCCATCTTTCTGCGAGTATTTCGCCACTTATCTCAAAACACCCTCCATATGGTGGGGCGGCAAGAGTGATCAGGTACAGTCCTACTGCTATGTCTACCATATTGGTCTTCACGTCCGAACCGGAGCCAACTAAACGCTCTCTTTGTGGTCCTGGTTGGTTCTTGCACAGACGTCTTGCATGCCCTTCATTTTATTCCCAGTGCATTGAGCATCCACCGGACTGACAGGACCGGAAAATCCCTACAACCATCTTCCACAGGGAACAATCATGTTTTTCATCCTCTGCAAGAATCTATCAACTCTTAGTACTTTGTCCTCTTTCTCTCATAAACCTCTTCTGTTCTCTCTTCCCACTGCACAGTAAGTTCCTTCATGATCATTTTCTTTGCAGCTGGTGACCTGATGATAATGACAGGGTGGAGAGATGTCTGAACGACGTCAGGAAATCCAGACCAATCGACATCTCCCATGACTTTGCTTCCTGCAATAGTCCTGCATTTTCTGCCGCTGCGGTCTTTTGCTGTTGTCCCACTTTAACAAACTCAATGCACTGGTGACCTGTCTAATTTTGACTCTCTCTTTCCGCCTTTCTCTTTCAAGGATATCAGCCATCTCCGTCAGGACTATGCTATGTCTCAACCTGTTGTGACCTTGGGCCCGCGTACCCTGGCATCTTCACAATGTGTGAGCAAGTATTTTTCTTCATTGACACAGCTTTAATGGTGGGTCTTCTACGAGTTTCCATCTTATTTAATTGGCTGGTGACGGTAGGAGGTCATACACCAATCGCAAAAGATACTGCAGCTGCACTTGTTCATATCGCCATATATCTGGCCACAAAGTTTCCTTTCTGGCAGTAATCACTTAGTTCAACTTACTTGGATTCACATTGTGAACTGGGGATCCAAGCAAATACGACCCAGACTCTCGCGCCGTTAAGATATAAGATTTAGGTTTATCAAAACTGTTTACGTTATCAAAAATGATTGGCCTTTTGCTATTTTGTCATTAGTTGTTTCCTCTTATTTGCTGGACAACAGTTTCGAGTATGCTGTAAATGAACTTACTACACGTGGTGGTGCGGCCACGTTAGCAATTTGTTCATCCTCATATTATTTTATTGTTGTATTAGTATCATAACATATTCTTTGATATAAGCAACCGGTGCGCCAGAGTCTATGATTCCACTCTTTGATATAAGCAACCGGTGCGCCAGAGTCTCTGATTCCACTCTTTGATATAAGCTACCGGTACGCCAGAATCTCTGATTCCACTCTTTGATACAAGCAACCGGCATGCAAGGGTCTCTGATTCCACTCTTTGATATAAGCTACCGGTGGTGCAAGGTCATACGAGTCAAAGTATAAACGACGTTGAGGTGTTACCATGTATGCAAGCCAATGTGTGTCAGGTCCTGTTGTCGAATCCAGTTTGACAATACCAGTTTATGTGTGCGAGGCACCATCGATGCAAGTTAATTTTCAATAAAGACACCACGAAAATGCTTGACTGTATTTGTCATCGCGAATAAATCATGACTGGTTATTGGTCGCGGAGACTTCTGCGTGTTTTACTGGGTAACCAAAGACATTCGTGATGGGATTCGATGACTTGTTCATGGAAGGTCGTTTCCTTTTATGTAGACCTAATAGCCAGGGTTACAGGCACGTTCATGAAAATACATGTCAACAACGGGTTGTTTGAAAAACTCCGAGTGTTCCCGTGAAAAATAATAGATCTGATAGAAGGTAAAAAAATCTTGTTGGAAGAAAAGTGTCAACGTTTTGGAGACGGTCTATACACAGCCGCATATTTTGATATGTACTTGCAATATGAGGAGTGGTTTCTGCATAATTAAACGCCACAAACGCATATTGTGGTGAAATAAGGCCATGTTGGGTACTTATTTCTCAAGTAAATTGTCTGACAGTAAGGTTGGTGGATGAGCATTTGTGGTGTGCGTGGGGAACGACAACGTTGACGCGATTCCAAATTGCATAAACGATAATAAACGTAATTATGTAGTAAGTGAAGATATTAACGCAGTCACCCACAAAGTCAACGTTGATAATATAACTCTATCATCAACACATCCCATACGCAAATTGCGTCCTTGCAATTGTTCTTTCGAAAAATTGTTACTGTTTGTTTGGCTCCAAAACTAACCTTACTAAAGTATCTACGAAACCAAAGAGGGGAATCGCACGTGAAAACTTTAAAGAACTACCAACGAGTTGTGATCAACACTGTGCAAATCCAAAAGTTAAAAGTTAGGTTGGGGACAAGAACAACGGCAAAACGATTTGACTAAAGAAGGGAGCACGATTAGAAGGAGCTATTGTGTCTATGATCTGCATTGTTAGTTGCATCTTTAACAAACATCATTGTTGGGCCATCTGTTATTGTGCAATCATCACTTTGTCTGGCGAGTCCATTAAATGTTGCGGCTACGTCAACGTTGTCAAGAATTAATTCGATTGTTTTTCTCCATCGAAAGAATAAAGTGCATTGCTGAACAACGACATGATTCCGTTGTTGACAAGTCCAACTCGGCAGCAGCTGGGTAATCAATACCATCATACTGTACATGTTTTCCCTAAATTTACAAGAATGCCTCACATGGAATGAAAAACATAGACTTGTCCTGCACTTTCAATTCTTTTTTAATTGATTGGGTTCTCTGGCCTGGTGTGAGTAATACTGAAAATCTCTTTTGCTTTCATCCACCAGCACAGGCGCGCCAACGTCAAATGCTGGAACAGCAATATCTTGAACCTGATCCAGTGCCTATACATTATTAATCTGATACCTTTGTGAATATACTACAGAAAAAAGTACATACCAGCTATTCATTATTTTCTACTGTCGCTAGCGAACTGCATAATGCTATAAATATAATGCAGTTTGTAAATTTCCTATAGGAAAATATGCTTTATAACATAATCATATATTGCGTGACAAATATATATATATATATATATATATATATATATATATATATATATATATATATATATATATATATATATATACTATTGTCAGATTCGTTGATTGCAAAACTATTTAATGGGAAGTGGATTGAGGATGTCAGTGAAGTGTCATAGGCGGTTTTGCTAATTACTGGCCTGCGTTACAGCGTGACTTTCGCTGCTTGCTTGGGCAACTTCACTTTTGTGGATTACTAACGCTAATAATCCACGGATGTACAAAGTGTGTGGCTTGTGGGCAAAACTCAAGGGGATTGAGGCTGTGGATCTGAAAAGTAATAATAGGAGAAAAATAAAAACAACAACAACAAACAAACAAATGCGGCAATATGACTACTTACAAAGAGGTTGATTCCAATTAGAAGTTCTTTGTTGGCATAGAATATAGGACCAATCAGATACATTTTATCGTAATACTTATGCGTATACGGTATTCGCCTACTTTCAAATCGTTTTGATAAAAGGTATTCACAGATTATTCACCTGTGAGCAAAACTATTACCTTATGAACTGAATAGTCTATTTTATATTAGTGTTGTTTTAGTTAAAGAGAAGCCAAAAAAGCGCGACTTCATTAAAACGTTTGTATTTTATTTTATATTTATTTTATGTTATGTGTGCTATTATGTTGTCCTGTTTAAGGGAAAGCGCAAATTTCTGAAGGGAAGCTCAATTTCACACAGATACACACAGACACACACAAATTACAGAAGAAGAACAAAATTCACAGAGCGGTCACACCTGACAGATTTCAGTGCGTGGTGTCTTTAAAGAAAATATCTTAAGGATTGTAAAGTTACTTGTCTGGTTTTTTATTATTCATTTGGTTCATTTCTACATTGAAACATGAATGTATGACCCCGTCAAGCTTGCATTCTAATTCGGTAACAGAAGCTGCACCCAAAGTTCGATTTTCTCTCAATTTCAGTTTGAAGTCAGCAGTCATCCAAGTCTGATTTCTCGATGGTGGAGCTCTCCGGTGGTCTAGTGGTTACAGCGTCCGCCTCGGATGCAGGAGATCGCGGGTTCGTACCCCGACAGAGTCATACCAAATACTTACAAAAATGGTAGTAATAGCTGCCTCGCTTGGCGCTCAGCATTTAGAGGTTAGTGTTAGGACTGGTCGGCAAGGTGTCAGGATAATGTGACTGGGTGGGACATGAGGCAGTATGTCTGTGGCATGATGTCCCAATGCTAGACATCACTATAAACTGCCACACTGCAGACATCGTAGCGATATGACTGAAAAGTTTTTAAAGCTACGTTTAATCCACACACACACACACACACCATCCACCCCACCCCCACACACATGCACAGCATGTGTAAGTTCAGTTACTAATAATTTGCAGGATACATGCAGAAAGCTAATTTTAAAAAGTTAATGCTTGAAGCCTATTTTTGTTGCTTTTTGTTTCTTTTTAAGCATTTTTCATGGTGCCTAGTTACGGGTTAAGTAGGCATATACCAGAGAGTCTTCAGTCTTGATACAATTTATGATTTGTTCATCTTGAGAGAAGAAGAAGAAGAAATAGGAATAAATATGGAAATACAGATTTGAATAACATATATAATAGCTTGGATATATTTCCAAAATGGAAAATAAAGTAGTTCAAAAAGTGATATTGCAATTCTGGTGATATAGTTTTTGTCCAACTGATAGATCTCAATATCTCATAATTAAATGAACAATGAAATCAACATAGAATAAAAATAAATTCGATCATATCCTTTTATTTGCGACTGTATATACGATAACGATCAATGCGAGTACTAGGCTCGAATCTTACACTCTGGGCCGCTGACTCTATTGTTGTCTTCTTAAGTCTTTTAGTTGGCTCATAAATACTTTTGTTCCACCTAACAAGATACGTTAAAAGTTTATTACATTTAGAATATAGAGTCCAGATAATTAGGCACGTGAATATTTATATAGAGTACATTTCTTCAACATTCACCACTTGTACGGTGTCAACAATGAATCCGATTTTATGGTATGATGATATATATAACACGTTATTAACACTGAAGGTAATTGTTCTGCCTCTTAGTGTGAAAATGAAACAGATCAGTGTAGATTTCGATGCACATCATCACGTGTACTATGACGTAAACATGAATATTTATGTCATATATATATATATATATATATATATATATATATATATATATATATATATATATATATAAAAGACGTGTGTTTGTTACTACATATATGGATATATCAAATTATACAGGCAGACTTCTGATATAATTCTGAGAAATTTTATTTTTTTTCGTTTAGTGAAAAATGTATGCATCTACTCCGATAATCTAAATGGAATAAATTACCTTTTTCTGTCTTAAATAAATACTTATATTTAGATCGCTAAAATCGCTGTTTTAAAACGATTATAGAAAAACCATGAACCAATTTTTAAAATTCTTAGCCATTAATACAAATCCACGTGTGTCGACATGGACACACCTCTCATAGTAGCTACTTCAAATAACTTGAATTTATTATTCTTCAATCTGTCGCCTGAGCTCCACGGGAGAATTCTCGCTGCATTTATAATGTGTAATTGACTCTTGAGTTGTGGAGTATTGACCAACAATTTACAGTCAACATTCCATGCTTTGTTCAGGACGTGACGGTATGGAGTCGTAAATATCTGGGTACCGGAAGTGCCTGCTTTCCTGATGTAGTTATATATAAGACAATATTCGATCCCCTCGATATCACAACCAAGACACGGAAAGTTAAATGTTTAAAAAGACAGAATTGTTTAGAGTTCTGGTACTCGTTTTGCCGTCATTGATTTATTTCATCTAGGATTATAATCATCTCTGTAAGACACCATCTATCAGAGATAAGTAGGTGTTTTAAATATTCAATAACAACTTTGAAGACACACGAAACTTACTGAACCATCCCGTTTAGGATCGTATTATATTACAGTATATCTTGCTACCTGATTTGGATTCGGAAGAGTGACAAACATTTAAATCATCTCTGATTTATTGGAATTATATTTTCTAAGCCGTCTACTCAGAATGAATAACAATTACTTTGCATCCTTGATATTTATTTGTCTATGCACGAGGACATTGCTCTGTTATAGCTTCGGAGGCGTAGAGGATACAGGTGAGTAATCTATTAGTCCGTCCGTCTATATCCTTCCCTCTTATTCTATATATATCTATTTCTGTATATCTCTGTGTATATATACATATATATATATATATATATATATATATATATATATATATATATATATATATATATATATATATATATATATATATATATAGAGAGAGAGAGAGAGAGAGAGAGAGAGAGAGAGAAGATGTTGTATATTTGCATAGTCGGTTTTTAATGTTTATTATTATGTATTCCTTGATGTATATTACTTTGCTGGCAAATGCGCATGGTCTTGAATTACCTGTAACACTGACTACTGGAATATTTGCTTTATATAAGGTATGCTTGTTTTGTTTTGTTTGTTTGTTTGTTTTTCAACTTTGTCACATGTTCAAAGTATCAAAATATGAGTAAAAGCAAAAATTACCTTGGAATCAGCAAAATTTAGCGTCCCAAAGATATCCGAGCACTGTTGCAAAGTACAGGTATTTTCAACCCTTTTAGAACACCTACATGAGTACGGTCTTTAGCGGAAATAAGTCCTTAAATTTAATATTTGCAGAGGTGGCGTACAGGATGCAGCAATACGTGACTCAAAGCGACAAGTTTCTACAATTCCTAATTTGATCGAAAAGTTTTTAAAGTATTTTAATTTTGATCATATATATGTATGTTATATCTGCTAATATTGTCAGGAGTGTTCGAATAGATGTACGGTGTTTGTGTTTGGTTAAACCCAAAAATGATATCCTTCTCAAGATATGTAAGAAATCGAAAGCATTGCGCAGGCTGCCTACCACGTCAAGCAAGCGCATCATTAGCAAAACAGTATAAATTCCTGAAGGAGTATTTCTTAGCAAAATTCTTCGCTTCATATGCTGTAAGCTAAATCTCTCTAATTGGAATACCCTATTAATAGCAATTTGCACGGGCATCACTACCAATGTAGTCGGATTGTATATTGAATGAGAGATAGAGTAACAAAAGCAACCTCATTTTCCGAAGCCACAAAACTGTCTGAGAGTCTATATAAAGCTTAGACTCCTTACGAGTAAGAATTAGAAACCTCCTACTCAGTATACTTCGACATCAGTGAATTTAGGTACATATGTACAAGAATTAGAAACCCGGTACACAGTATCGTTCGATATCAGTGAATTTAGTGTACATATGTACAAGAATTAGAAACCAGGTACACAGTATCGTTCGATATCAGTGAATTTAGTGTACATATGTACAAGAATTAGAAACCCAGTACACAGTATCGTTCGATATCAGTGAATTTAGGTACATATGTACAAGAATTAGAAACCCGGTATACATTATCGTTCGATATCAGTGAATTTAGGTACATATGTACAAGAATTAGAAATCCGGTACTCCTTATATATATAAGAGTTAGAAACCCTAACTCGTTATTTTTAGACATCAGTGAAATTAGTGTACTTAAGAACAATAGTTAGAAACCCCATAATCTTTATTTCTTGTTAATAAAGTTATTAAAACTACAAATGATGAATATTGAGACTGCGTTTGACTAGTTTACTCAAAAATCGTTTCGAGACCAGGCTTAAAACTTGTTTTGGGATTAATCTCAAGTTCAAGGTCAAAACCACAATGTTAGGTATTATCATTGGGGTGTACCTACGTCACCAAAATTTAGCAGTCCATCAGAGGGGCCCAAGTTAATAAATATCGGAAAGTCATGTGATTGTTTACTGCTAGCTTTATTACACTTTAAGTTATAAACTGATAAAACGTTGCGGCTGTGAACTTGAGCTTGAGAGTACTGCTCAGCAAATGTTAAGAATAGAGAAACCAGGCCTTAGATACACGTGTATAGAAACATTGCCTTAGACACAAGTGTTCAGAAACCAGGCCTTAGACACAAGTGTATAGAAACCAAGCCTTAGACACAAATGTGTACAGAAACCAGGCCTTAGACACAAGTGTATAGAAACCAAGCCTTAGATACAAATGTGTACAGAAACCAGGCCTTAGACACAAAATATGTAATAAATATGTATAAACAAAATATGTATAAAACGTGCACAGAAACCAGGCCTCAGACACAAGTGTACAGAAACCAGGCCTTAGACACAAGTGTATAAAAACCAGGCCTTAGACACAGATGTGTACAGAAACAAAGCCTTAGACACAAAACATGTACATAAACCAGGTCTGATATACAAAAGGTGTACAGAAACCAGGCCTCAGACACAAAACGTGTACAGAGACTAGAACATTTGATTTTCATTCACAATAAAAATAGAACTGTCAAAATGTTTGAAGAAAAAAGAACATATAATTTTACATCGCATATCTGTGTTACGTCACAAATGTTGAAAAATTCTAAATACACTTATAGTTTTGGCTTGTGTCTGAGTTACGGTTTTCTACCCTGCTAGTTTCGTGACTAATATCTCTTGGAGCAAAGATAAAACGTTAGTATGAATCCTGATTTTTGGCAGTTTCTTGATGATAGAGATAAATAAGTTAATAAGTACGTACGATCCACTGTAGTGTATACGTAACGATCCACTGTTGTGTATACGTAACGATCCACTGTAGTGTATACTTAACGATCCACTGTTGTGTATACGTAACGATCCACTGTAGTGTATACGTAACGATCCACTGTTGTGTATACGTAACGATCCACTGTAGTGTATACGTAACGATCCACTGAAGTGTATACGTAACGATCCACTGTTATATAATATACTCCGAGAGAGACCTTCGTTATTTAATAGAATGCACTCAAGCACAGTCCAAGCCCAAAGTTGAAATAATAGCTCGGAGATACGAGTGAATAAAACCGCCACTGCAATATAAATCACTTCAGACAAGTATTTGCTCAACCATTTATTCTTCCAAAGAAAATAAAACCAAGTGTTTTTTTTTAAGGAGGATATCTTTTGTTTACAACGAGGTTTCTGAACTTGACTTAACTGGTCTCTAGCATTTCGGGACCAGTCTGATAAAACAAAATATATACCAGTCTGATAAAACAAAATATATACCATACCATATGCTTCTGGAGAAACGTATTTCCGCGATGTGTTGACACTTGATTTTATCGCATAAAATAGTGTCAGTTCTTTAGTAAATTGAACAAGATATACCTTTTTCCAAAATACAAATATTTCTTTCAAATGTATCATTCAGCAGTCAAACTACGTTTACAACATCTTGTGATCCTCCACCTTCGTCTTGCGATGCCGTAAAAAATCACACGCGTTCTCGATATATCCAGGTAATTCTTTGATGCATATGCCTGGAGATAAAATTTAAAATCAGTGGATTGAACCACTTACAGATATAATTCTTAAAGATAAATGACGAGTAAATTTCATTATCATTTTTCCGATACTCGTCGTTGTGATTGCAGAGATTAAGGCCTTCTAGTGACGTTCCGGGCACGTTCACAAATATAAGTAAATAGGTTTTAAAAGGGGAAATAACTGAGTTTTACAAATCCACTAAAACTTACCCCCACGAAAAGATATCAATGAACTTAAATACAGGTTAGCAGAATATTTGAATACTTCATATGTAGATGATTTTAATGAAAATCAAATACACTTCTTAGAAGCCCGTTACTGTTTTATGATTGTAATTAATGTATGCATGAATTAATGTAACAGGATGTCATCATTTTCGGACTTTGAGCTTGAAAGTGAGTTTCATGCCTAAGAGAATATAGTGTCATGTCAGGATACGTACAAACCAAACATTGACCTATGACTCAAGTCTTAATGTATACGGTCAACATCTGCCATATTATACTCCTCTATGTAACAGGTATTGTCGAAAGTTGCATACACATAAATGCATACACACACACACACACACACAGATATATATATATATATATATATATATATATATATATATATATATATATATATATATATATATATACTTACCTACCTACATACATACATACGCATGTGGAATGCTTTCTCAAACATGGATAGCATCAGACTAATTTATTTCTAACCTTCACAAACTCTAGCTATTTTCTCTGCTCATAAAAATAATAGGAATGCTTCTAAGAAAACCAGACTTTAAAGAGAAATACATAATCTTTAACTGTTTTCTTTAATATCTTGCCTGTGCGTGTTGAACCTTTTTATTATATTGTTTTCATTTTAATCTATGAATCCAATCATTTTTGTTCATCTTGTTCTTGTTTACCGTGATTCTAGTTTTGATAATTAGTGTTTGTTACATGTCAGAGAGGTGGGTGGGGGAGAGTGTATGGTCAGGGGTGAATTGAAAGTTGACGTTGATATGCAACTTGTGTATTTTTTTTTAGCAAAGGCAAAATAGTTTTTATTCTCTGATTTCCTATTTTCATAAAGACGTAATTGCTGGATTTTCTAAATGAGAGAATGGCGAACGCGTCATATCTTTCGTACCCGATTTATTGGCTGTGCAAAAGGTAAATTGGTTCGAGTTTGCAATCAACGAATTAATTAAAAATCTAATTGAAGGCTGTAATGAAAAGGTCATAGAATGCTTTCTGTTGGAGGATATATCTCAGTCAAACATAGTGTAAGCTGTTGTGAATTTGGCGAAAAAATGCAATTAAATATTGAAATATCTTTCCATCATAGGCAAAGCAATAACTTTTGATATTTCTTGAAATTAATGAAGAAATTTAATGAAATTATATCACAATTAAAATGGAAATAACATCGCGCGTATCGCTGAGAAGTCACCTATTTACACATAATGGAGGTTACTAATAAGAATCGATGGCAGGTGATATTTACTACGATTGTTCCTACCGTCAAATCAGAGATATTGCTTTCCCTATTTAAAGAAAAATAGCTAAAGCAATCAAATAGAAGACGCGATTCTTCGGTATGCGTTTTTTCCTAATTGTTTGATACAATAAGCTTTCTATCCTAATTGTTTGGTATAATATATATTCTATGCGCGATATATGGCATGTGATCCTAAAATAATTCACTTCATTTACTTTGAAAGAAACCCGATGCAAATAAATATAATTTTTGATTTTCGATCCGAACGCCATAACTACAATTATATCGCAACTGGTATTAAATAGATATGATTTGGAATGATGAAATCTTTGAACATTTTATATTTATGTACTGTCGAAGCATAATGAACAGATTGGGGTGCGAGTACAGGAAATTGAAGATCGTCACAGGAGATTGGCGTGAAAAGTGAAATAGATGATCAGAATAATTTTTTTAAAAAATTGAGAAAGTTGCATTCTCTTGAATAAGTGCATTTTGATGGGTGAGCTTTTAGACTGCTTAGAAATAATTAGAAAATTAATGTTGATAAAACCTTATACAAAAGCTTCCAATAAAGGCTTCTATTCATAAGGAGTAAGTGTCAAATCTTATTTGGTGTATTGTCAAAACACATTTCATTAAAAAGGACACACACAATTAAAAAGAATTACTAGTAACTTAAGATTTGGTCCCTGCATGTTGATTCACAAGTTATGGAGTTGAAAATTGGAACATTTCTTTCCCCCGGAGGAATTTAGAATTTTGATTTGTATGTGATATACAAATATATGCGTGCTCTGTTAAGTTTGAAGTTGTATTTTTTAAGTTATTCTCATAAAAATAAGCATTTTTTAATTTGAATTTTGATGTTCTCATATGTGTACGGCTGATCTAACAACGAGCATATATATGCTCTATAAATTAAACAGTTGCATTTTAACAAAAATTCTGGAGTTTGTTAAAAGAAGCAAAAAATTCAAGTCTGGGTTTGAAGCATGGTCCGACGAGAAAGTGTTGTCTGGGTTTGAAGCATGGTCCGACGAGAAAGTGTTGTCGGGGTTTGAAGCATGGTCCGACGAGAAAGTGTTGTCGGGGTTTGAAGCATGGTCCGACGAGAAAGTGTTGTCGGGGTTTGAAGCATGGTCCGACGAGAAAGTGTTGTCGGGGTTTGAAGCATGGTCCGACGAGAAAGTGTTGTCGGGGTTTGAAGCATGGTCCGACGCGAAAGTAGCAGTTGAATTTCAATATCGCATGTCAAAAACTCCAATTTCACACGTTGAATCAAATTGCTGGTGTTGAACGTTCTATTTCACTTGCTAAGTTTTAAAATCGTATCTGATCACTTGCATAGCGTGGTTGAAGGTTCCATTTTCTACAATTTGAGTTCCCTCTTTTAAGTCGAAAATAGAACCAATTTGTTAAATTTATGTTATGCGTGTGACAAAAATTTAACTTTTTGCACACTTCTAGTAATACAATCTTGTGAGCCTCAAAAGTCCCCCCCCCCCCGGCTAGAAAGTAAGGGCATGGTAAATATCCTCCCAAAAAGGCGTTTTAAACATGTATCACACGATCAACAAGTAAACCCAACAAACAAACCTAATTTTATCGCGAATTACATATAGTTTTGAGGGATTTTCTACATTTTAAGCGTTTTCAACATTTTAAGCGTTTCCATGGCATAATTTTAGCTATCTAACTGTAAATAACACTTACTATAGGAAACATTCTGGTTGTTTCGCGCTCCTATGTGTTGATGGGATGGGGTCGCAGACTCCACAAGACCTCTGAATCGTTGTTATTTTTGTGTATTGTTATTATTATTATTGTTCTTGTTGCTGTTGTTGTTCATACATTGCATGGATAATTCACATTTGCATCTGTGAGAAATGAAATGAGCATTTGGCACTGAACAAAAGGCAAATTGTTGGGAAAAACGCAGGCACAATGTAACAAAAACCCAACAAAATAAAACAAACAAACAAACACAAAGATAAACGGGAAAAGAAAGTCTGCCGCGACTTCATGTTGAAATCACAATCAACACAAAGATGTAAAATGTGTGACCTCAATCCCAATCTCAAAAGATGAAACGAACACGATGTCGCATTGTCTTAACATCATGACAACTCATCCAATGTAAGAACAAAATCAATCAAGGTGTTTAGCAATAAAAATGAATGAAGAAAAAAAAATCAAAACTTGAATTAAAACATCAATGCAAATTTTCTATATGACTGATCCAAAGGCAAAATGGGCGAAAGTGAATGTCGCAGGATGGCCATGGCTTCATGCAGATACACCCCAAGTATGGAGAAAACTCATCCATTAGTTTGGTAAATATAAGCAAATACAACACAAAACAATCTACAACCTTAACGCAAATTTTCTATAATTGTGACCATGATCATAAGGCCAAAGAGCAAGTGCGCATGTCAACAATGGAATCATTGGCTTAGCTATAACTCGTTCCAAGTATGAATAAATCCGTCAAGGAGTTTTGAAAATATAAGCAAATCAAAACCTTTTCAACTTCATATGACTGGGACCTTGTCTCCAAGTATGATGTCAGTGAGTATCATGATGCCAATTTAGTTTGGTGTTCACGGCACAGCAAAACAAGTAGGTCATTGGAAAATTGGAATAAAGTACCTTGCCCAAGGATATACACCAGATGCCGCCTTCGGAAACGTAACTCCTATGTCTCGTTTACCGCTGATATTGGCTCGAAAATAAAAATTCGAGTAAAGTCTGAGATGTAAAAAAAACCCAGACTACATTGACCTTCTTTAAGTTGTTATTTTTGGTTGTAACCTAGATGCATATACATGCAAAATTGTGTTGCTCCTGGGACTAACAATGCGAGAGGAACTAACCACCCACCCACCCCAAATAAAACCTCCCACAATAACCTTAAATCAACCTCATTATAAGGTTTTCAAGTAAAATAACAATTATAAACATAAAAGTCATTGCAGACCTTGTTCAGGCAGGTTTTAGGTGGTGCCAGTGATTTCGTCCGATCCTGGATAATACTACCATGTCGGCGTTAAAAATACGTAATCAACATCACACAGAACAAAAAAGATGAAATATTGAATACAGGAATATAAATTTTAAAAATGTGTTCCATACTTGTGGTAATTATTAGACATGAAATGGAACTTTCAACCACCGCCGTATAATTCAACAAAGAATATCTTAAAATGCGTCATATCAAATGGAACTTTCAAAACAAACAAGTTGATTCAACGTGTGAAACTGGAATTCTCCACATACAACGTTAAAATTTCAACCACCGCTGTGTAATTAAACCTAAACAGGTTAAAAACGCGACGTATGAAATGGAACGTTTTAACGCAAACACTTTGACTCAACATGTCAAACTGGAATTCTCAACAACCAACATTGAAATTTCAACCGCCGCTATGCAATTCAGAGATAAAATCTAAAAACTCAACTCAGAAAATAGAACTCTCAACCACTGCAATGTAATTCAACAAACGAAGTTGCAAGACACGAAATATGAACTGGAACTTTCAATACCAAATATTTTACTCGACATGCGAAATTGCTCTAGCTGTTGTCCCATACAGAGCCCCATATTAAAGCAAATAGTGGAGTTATCAATTGTTCATGATTTAAGAGATACTTTCAAATCGATTGCACATGGTCTGAAAGCTTACATTTTGATGTCAAACCTGGTCTGATTGTCCATAGTCGTTGACATTGTACGTCATCTGGCAGTAGCCCTGTTAGGTTTCTTTTTATCCGCGCGAAGCTATTTCTTGTCCTAACAAACCAGATGTGATAAAAAAAAGTTCACCTTGCCCATTGCCACTACATATTGTTACAAAAGTCTCTTTTCTTTTGCTTGTTAGTTGTTGTTGTTTTTTTTTTTTTTTTTTTTTTTGTTGCGGTTAGGGATCTCTTCAAATCAAAATACATGTATTTGGCTATGAGCGTACGAATGTCACATACCTAAAAATTCGCCAGTCGTATACATCATCTAGTCTCTATTAAAAAACACTAACATCTGACATTTAGGAAAGTGTATCAGGTGCTCTCTCTCTCTCTCGAACGAACGAACGAACGAACGATCGACAGTCACACAAATGACTCTCTCTCTCTCTCTCTCTCTCTCTCTCTCTTAAGCAGCCACTGAAGTTAACGTTAAGTTTAGAATGGATGTATCTGAAATGAAGATATGGTTAAATAACAGACACCAACTGGATATGGGATGTTGCTATTTCAGGAAGGTGACCATTAATTGAGATCACAGCATGTGTCGTTTTGAAGGGAAACCAACTATACGCATTACACAATACAATGCAGCATAACGTACCAATATATTTTTAAGTCGTTACCAAAAGAGACATAAGTTTAAAAAAGACGAAAAAGGTTTGGTTTGATTAGAATCAGAGAGTGACTTCCTTGTAAGTAATTAATGACCTATTCACGTACGTATAGTTCCCACTGGTCCAGGAAATGGCGGCCTTCGTATTTCCCTGTGATACTTCCGGTACGAGATGGATGGATAACGTACAGTTGTGTTTTAACATAATGTGACATATGGTGTAAGTTTAACAGACTAGTTCTTGTGTCCAGATTATGTTAACGGAGAAGAGAAAATCCAAATTTCTACAAAAGATGCAAAGATATGGCATGATTTGTGAACGAAATGTCAGAACTCGTTGTTCATGAATAATGTTTTCCTTTAAATGTTTTACGTGTATGCTCTACACAGTCTATGTCACACTTTGACGATCGTCAATACAGAGAGAGAGAGAGAGAGAGAGAGAGAGAGAGAGATGGGGTTGGGGTGGGATGGGACTCTGTTCTGTAACAAAATATTCTCGCAGGTAGTGCCTGAATAACGCTTAAGATATGTTTAAAATGAATTATGTTTACAATATTTTGCAGAAATGTCAGATCTAGAAGGCACAAGAAAAGCTGTATTTCTTCTCGACCTTCTAAAGGGAATTTCACCTTCAGAACAGACAGATCCACGATCAGAAATACGAGCAAGTCACGTATATAAAGGTAGGTCAAGGAACTGATCAATTTTGTCTTTTTTAGCATTGTATTATTGAGAGCTTTCTTCGATGTTTGGTACATTTGACCCACCCACCTCTCTCTCTCTCTCTCTCTCTCTCTCTCTCGATCGATCGATCGATCGATCGATCGATCGATCGATCAAACGAACGAACGAACGAATGATCGACAGTCACACAAATGACCAGAGTTTGAAATCATTCAGACAAAATAATAATTGGCATACTAATATATTTTCACATTGCAAATACCATAAGCCACTGTAGGAAAGTGAGTCATTTGACGTGTTGGAAGAAATGAATGGCGGACCCTATTTCGCATTGGTCATTTGACAAATTGTTCTGTATTGTAAGCTACAAAAATGTTCATCATCTTGAACAATGCAGAGAGAGTCATGCTCACTTTTAAAATGTATCGGACTTATGCCCTGATCCACCCATGTCCAGTCAGTCTTTGTAACAAAATAATCGACATGGTTAGAACGTTATCACGTTTGGCCTTGAACTTCTTTCTGCCATTTCAGTTAAGAGCATTAAATATACATGAGTTCTGTCGCACTGATTTGATACATTGTTCTCAATAATCTCCAGCATATACCGGACTAAGTCAGAATCGACGTTACCTTTTACGATTGCTTCGTATGTGCGAAATATGTAGAATAAAAGTCATTTAGAAAACAAATTCAGGAACACCAAGAACACGCGATTTACATACCGAGCCTTGCTTTTGAGAGAAGGGAAAGAACACTAGATTTATGTGCCGAGCCTTGCTTTTGAGAGAAGGAAAAAAACACTAGATTTACGTACCGAGCCATGTGTTGAGAGAAGAGAAAGAACACTAAATGTACGTGCCGAGCCTTGCTTTTGAGACAAGGGAAAGAACACTAGATTTACGTGCCGAGCCATGTTTTTGAGAGAAGGAAAAAACAGTAGATTTACGTAACGAGCCATGTTTTTGAGAGAAGGAAAAGAACACTAGTTTAACGTACCGAGCCATCTTTTTGAGATAAGGGAATGAACACTAGTCTTACCTACCGAGCCATTGTTTTGAGAGAATGGAAAGAACACTTGTTTTACATACCGAGCCAAGTTTTTCAGAGAAAGTAAAAGAACACTAGATTTACGTACCAAGCCATGTTTTTGAGAGAAGGGAAAGAACATTAGATTTACGTGCCGAGCCTTGCTTTTGAGAGAAGGGAAAATACAATAGATTTACGTGCCGAGCCATGCTTTTGAGAGAAGGGAAAGAACACTAGAGTTACGTGCCGAGCCATGCTTTTGAGAGAAGGGAAAATACGCTAGACTTACGTGCCGAGCCATGCTTTTGAGAGAAGGGAAAAGACACTAGATTTACGTGTCGAGCCATTTTTTGACAGAAGGGAAAGAACACTAGATTTACGTGCCGAACAATGCTTTTGAGAGAAGGGAAAATACACCAGATTTACGTGCCGAGCCATGCTTTTGAGTGAAGGGAAAAGACACTAGATTTACGTGCCGAGCCATTGTTTGACAGAAGGGAAAGAACACTAGATTTACCTGCCGAACCATGCTTTTGAGAGAATGGAAAAGACACTAGATTTACGTACCGAACTATTTTTTGAGAGAAGGGAAAGAACGCTAAATTTACATACAGAGTCATCTTTACGAGAGATGGAAAAACACGACTCATTCTACTACTCGCAGAACATAAACCACATAAAGTATTAGTGTAGAGTATCCATCGAGATGGAGTCTTGTCCACTACAGTACTCGTGGCTAGTCTTTCTGGATCTGAGCGGTGCCGGTACCGATCAGAAACCTTCGTGCTCTCCTCTATACCGCAGCGGTTCGGGTCGGACCATGGGATAGGACAGTTTGTTTGGATTGATATAAAATAACCGGCCGTTTCATTCCTATTGAAGATTTTGTGCTCCAGGTTTATATAGACATAACCCTTGGTAATGGCACAAATGCAAAACAGTTTCCAGACGTTTTGAGCTAACAATCATTTTGTTAATGGGGAAACCAATTTACATCAACATACAATTACTAAACACAGAAGAAGAAAAAAATGGTACTTTCTCTCACATACCAAAGAGAACACGAGTGAAATCTTGCTTGAAACATGAAATCAATGCAAATGAAAGAATTATATTTTCTACCAGATATATATTTTTATAAAAATTTAAAGGTCGGTGCTAGTAACGAACCAGTATGACATTCTGTTGACTGGTGTTTCACTTGTATAATACATCAATCCAAACTTGGCATTGTAGCATACATAATAAATTTAAAGGCATACATGAAATTGTATTGCCATGCATGCAACAGTCTTTTGAAAACGGATACAAGCGATGAAGTGCGTCTGGCGTACATTACCCAAGAAATTGCGACCACTGTATAAATCTAATTTCAATATGAGAGAGAGAGAGAGAGAGAGAGAGAGAGATATTTACAATTGCGGTAAAGTGCATTACAAAGATTTGTATCACTCTCACGCATTAAAATGATCCGTATCTCTCTCATGTATTCAATGATCTGTTTCACTCTCACATATTTGAATGATCTGTATCACTCTCACGCATTCAAATGATGTGTATCACTCTCATGCATTCAAATGATGTGTATTACTCACGCATTTAAATGATCTGTATCACTCTCATGCATTCAAATGATCTGTACTAAAATTTAGGACGTAATGTTCAATTGGATTCAGTTAAATCAAATTAGGATAGATACCCAATTAGGGCACACTTAAAGGTACGAAAAATGCTTAATTTAAGCCAATTAGAAAATATATTTTACTTTAACTTGAGAGGAATTTCTATATGTAAAGTACATGTTGTCACAAGTAATTTTCACATGCTAATCCAAGCAGCCATACATGTTTGACATATTTCATAATTTTGGCAGTAATTTACTAATGCAATAAGGTATTTCCGGCAACACTAGGGTAAAAAAAAACACCGAAAAACCCCAAAGCCTGTCTACGTAACACGAGAAAGAAATTTTTAACAGACACATATAAAAACTATTATTATTGCTTCAACTTGTCGTCATTATTGTTCTTCTATTGCCGTAGTCATTGTCATGGTCTTTATTGACAGCAAGATTTTAATTTTATTATCATAGATAAATTAATACCTCAAATATTATTGTTTTCTATCTGAAATTTAAAACGCCTTCTTCTCTACTTCTCGTACTTCACGTTATATAGCCATCTTAAAATACAAACTCAATACGTTAATGATAAAAAAGGAGAGATCGATATTTTCGTATTGGGAATATTTTTCTGCACTTGTTCGTATTTTTACAGCCCGTTTATTTTGCTTCGAACTAATTTAATTCTATTTTTCATAGAGACAGACGACAGGCCATATTCCCAATATAACCTTGGGAAACGAGACTTCATGATACTTCCTCCAGCCAATGAATGGTGCCGGTTAATGGGATTCCGAAAATGCCCGTATTACGGAAGCTAACACACGTCATTTCCTTCAGGACCGGAAATCCATTAGAACTGTACGG
Source organism: Sinohyriopsis cumingii (assembly GCA_028554795.2). NCBI lineage: Eukaryota > Metazoa > Mollusca > Bivalvia > Unionida > Unionidae > Sinohyriopsis > Sinohyriopsis cumingii. The sequence goes on along the minus strand of JAPYKE020000125.1, from coordinate 156,607 downwards.
AGATTTTATGTGAAAATATTCAAATGAAAAATGATATATTTTTGCACTGATTCTGCTTTGTTTGGAAAAAAAGAAAATAAAAGATGGACATGGTAGCAGATCATTAGACATGATGAGGACAGCAGTGCGCTTTGAAGATCAATATAAATATAATACATAATATAATGCATATTGCAGATAGTTTCATTGATCTGCATATATCAGCCACGGCAATGCACTTATCAATTTGCATCGTGTTTAAAGTTAGTCTTTCTACATTTTATCTTGCTATGGTAGTAATACCAGAAATACAGAATATTTATACTTCGTAGAGTTATTTTTTTCTTTTCTTCTCTCTAATATAATTTTCACACCACTACTTCTTCACCGAATTTTGTGGTAATACAATAGGGATATCATTTGTACCGGGTCCTTCTTGACAAATCTGTTGTATAACACAAGTGCGCCACATTGATTTTATTCGCCAGTTTTAATTGATTACTCTTATCTTTACACATTAGCGTGTAATGCTAAATTAACTTATTTGAGTCACAGGTCTTGTTAGACTACTTAAATTCTACAAATCGATTAACATACCAAGTGAATTACGCCCATTCAGGTAGAAGAAACGGAAGCCATTGCCTTCTAAACATGCAGTTCATGCTCTAATATAATACCAAACAATATTTTTATCTCGAATTAATAAACACTTATACACTGAGATATCCCGAGAATCCCTTATGCTAAGAAAGTATGGATGTTTTATTTTACAAAAATAGCCCATACTACCATAAAGTCTCGTGAACAATGTACTGTAATAAATTTGGAGCCTGAGCCATTTACGTATAGCTCTCCATTTTAAGGATTTATTAGATTTTCTCGATCACTTGTTTGATTATGGGAAGTCGGTGTTGGGGAAATAGTCCTCAGCCCGAGAAATTAGCCAATTACTAGATGCTAACAAAAAGAGTACAGTTCGGATGAAATTTCCTTTTGGCGTTGTTTAATTTCATATTGAGTTCAGGCCAAAACTGCTTAATTGGGCATTGAGCCAAGTAGTTCCTATTAAAATCTAATTGTGTAGATTGATTGTGTGACTCAATGTGCAGTATTTGTGATGATTACTGGTAAATGGTACAATGGAATAATTGAGACTAGACTGGTCCGTCAATTGGGAGGCGCCTTTTATTGTTGCTATGATGATAAGTATAATTTAGAGTTACATAGAGAAAGTAATTCTCTGTGTTGGTGTTTGAGTTGTATATTTTTTACGGCGTGAAATACTGGCGCTACGTTACGGAAACGAAATAAGGAGAAACCATGCAGTTGTGGGGCTGGAATGCAACTGAGAAGTTTTGTTGTAAATGTATAGTTGTGATATTTGTGGTCATGCACTGATTAGAAGAAAAAAATCATTTATAGTCTGGACGCGTTGGAATTTCATTTGACCATGGTCGTTGTCGAGAATTCCTTGGAAATCAGGGGAAAATAAATGACTTCTAGCAGGATTCAAGCTAGGGTTGAATTCGCACGGTAAAGATACCCCTTTGGCTTATTATAGTACATATGACGTCTGCTCCTAGAAATTGACTGATTACTGGGTTTGAGAAATTTCTTCCCAACACCGACTCCTCGTCATCAAACTAAAACCTGACAACGTTATAAAAGGAGACGTAAATGCAGATAACAAAGATTTACATTATTCTACAAATTTACTTTGAATTTGATGTCTGAGAGTTATTATAAGTCCTGTCAGCGATTCGTTGTAGTGCAGCCAACAAGGTCAGGAAAAAATTTGCAGGAACACAGGGAATCATTCTCAGAGAGTAATGCCTGAACAAAAATATAAAAGTAGCATCCGAAATATTTTATCCGGATACAAAGTCCAACGTAAAGTAAGCGTAAAGTACAAAGTCCAATGTAAAATAGGTGGAGTGGGTTTTATAACACAACATTAACCGGGCAGAAATATACAAGAACATCCCAAATAACATACATGAAAAAAAATTAATAATATCACGAATATTTGATTCTTCTTCGATGCATCTTTTTATGTGAATGCATCCACAAAATCTCTTAGGTTCATGGCTAATTAAATAAAAGCCTGACACTTTTGGACCTGAAATGGGAAGTCGTCAAAAAATGGTGTTGGGATCGAACTGAATAGGAAGTATACGAATATTAGTGGAATTAGTACAATAATGTTCTTTATCTGCAATAAATCATTTGGATTTGCCAATAAAAGATAGAATAAAATAAAACAGCCACGAGTAATTTACTTATTTTCTAACAAAACATTTTCCTTTGGAGAAAGGACGCCAAAACAGCACGTAAGTGTATGTTTATATCAGCCAAGAGGGGGCTTTGAAACCGTCTCTTTAATTTAATTGTTTTTTATTCAGTTGCTAAAATGAATCCAATTAACAACAAAATATATATTAAAAAGGTTTGAATACTAAAACACATAACAATGTTGAATTTCTTTACACAAGCTTTTGGGGTTTTTGTATTGTGAGACGGTAGACTTTAAAGATCTTATATATTTACTGAAACCCTCTTGAATATGTATATGTCAGTTTATATTTTATCTTTTGAAGTTAAAGTCAGCACCGGCCTAATCCCTTTAAAAATGATTGTGTATTGTTTTCGACCAAACACATCCAAAGGAAATTCGATGTAAAAAAAATCATGGAATTATTTTGCTTGTCACAGCGGCATTGGAAATCATGACAGTCTTCAATAAAGGTAAAAATTACTTAGGTTGATCTAAATAAATTTATCTCAGTCATGACATGATATATATTTTATCTCAGTCATGACATGATATATATTTTATCTCAGTCATGACATGATATATATTTTATCTCAGTCATGACATGATATATATATATATATATATATATATATATATATATATATATATATATATATATATATATATATATATATATATATATAAAAAATCTCAGACATGACATGATATATGTTTTCTCAATCATGACAAGATATATTTTTTGTCTCAGACATGACATGATATATGTTTTCTCAATCATGACATGATATATATTTGATCTCAGTCATGACTTCGTATTACTGCAAGGCTGTTGAAGACTACACCCGGTACCGTACGAAATTTTGGACCACTGACACATCTATGTCAGTAAAAGAAGAATGAATAAGATAGAATGCCCATGACAGAAATTTATTACACTTGAATTTGCCACTACCACAGTGCTCAGAATAGTGGGTTTTGGATCTTATACTAGGAGAAAATCCCCTGTAAGATTATAAAAGCCGAAAACGGCAGAAATATATTTGACAATTGCTAACATTTGATACGAGTGTTTATTGATGTATTATAATTTTCCAGTTGGAAAAATAAACTTTCAGATTAAAACAAAAAGAAAATTAACCATAAGTTTCTTTTTATTTCTTACATTTTTAATGTGTCTAACAGTAAACTGTAATGACTTTATTGAGTAAACTTTTAAAGCATGAAGTTGTAATGGCGGATAGAATCTTTTGTTAACAAGGGTCATCTAAACATTATCAGTTAAGAAAACATATTTTAAAGAATAGCCTGTTGGTTTGCTGGTTTCACTAGGTGGTGATTTGACTATTTGGTTTGCTGGTTTGACTAGTTGGTTTGCTGCTTGAGCTGGTTGGTTTGCTGGTTTGACTAATTGGTTTGCTGGTTTCACTAGGTGGTGATTTGATTATTCGGTTTGCTGGTCTGACTAGTTGGTTTGCTCGTTGGATTGGTTGGTTTGCTGGTTCGACTATTTGGTTTGCTAGTTTGACTATTTGGTTATTTGGTTTGCTGGTTTGACTATTTAGTTTGCTGATTTGACTATTTTGGTTTGCTGGTTCGACTATTTGGTTGCTGGTTTGACGGTTTGCTGGTTTGACTAGTTGGTTTGCTGGTTGAGCTGGTTGGTTTGCTGGTCTGACTATTTGGTTTGCTGGTTTGACTATTTGGTTTGCTGGTTCGAATATTTTGTTTGCTGATTTGACTATTTGGTTTGCTGGTTTGACTAGTTGGTTTGCTGGTTGGGCTGGTTGGTTTGCTGGTTCGACTATTTGGTTTGCTGGTTCGACTATTTGGTTTGCTGGTTTGACTATTTGGTTTGCGGGTTTGACTATTTGGTTTGCTGGTTTGACTAGTTGGTTTGCTGGTTGGGCTGGTTGGTTTGCTGGTTCGATTATTTGGTTTGCTGTTTCAACTATTTGGTTTGCTGTTTGACTATTTGGTTTGCTGGTTGTCTATTTGGTTCGCTGGATGGACTTGTTGGTTTGCTGGTTCGACTATTTGGTTTGCTGGTTGACTATTTGGTTTGCTGGTTTGACTAGTTGGTTTGCTGGTTGGACTGGTTGGTTTGCTGGTTGACTATTTGGTTTACTGGTTCGACTATTTGGTTTGCGGGTTTGACTATTTGGTTTGCTGGTTTGACTATTTGGTTTGCTGGTTGGACTGGTTGGTTTGCTGGTTTGACTATTTGGTTTGCTGGTTTGACTATATGATTAGCTAATACAACTGCAAGTCCCATGCAGGCATTTTATTAAAAAGATGTAAAACATATGAATAGGAAACAATGGTCAGTTTAATTAATATAGATCAATAGTCATATGTGGACATAAAATGTTTGGACCTGCACAAAATAAAAAATCGAGGTCAGTCTCATTTTCACTGGTCATTTCGGTTTATCTTTGCGTTGAATTTTAGGCGAATTTAGGTACAGATTTATTAATAACAAAGCTTGAACTGTTCGGATGATGGCGAAAATTTCTGAATCGTCAGTTATTTTTCTCAGGATCACACCAAACCCGAGGTAAGAAAAAAGACATACTCTTCTGCACGACACAACATACTTTCAAACATCAATAAGACAACGGTGATAGTACACAGTAAAGATAGTACACAGTAAAGATCGTATACAGTAAAGATAGTACACTGTAAAGATCGTGTACAGTAAAGATCGCACACAGTAAAGAGTGGACAGAGTAAAGATCGTATACAGTAAAGAGCATGTACATTAAACATCGTACACAGTAAAGAGTGTACACAGCAAAGTGTACACAGTAAAGATCGTGTAAGTAAAGATCGTACACAATAAAGATAGTGTGCTGTATAGATTGTACACAGTAAAGATCGTATATAGTAAAGAGTGTACACCGTAAAGATGGTATACACTAAAGCGTGTACACAGTAAAATTGTACACAGTAAAGATCGTGTTCAGTAAAGATTGTACAAGTAAAGATCGTATACAGGAAAATTTTCAAACAGACCATACCGATAGCCTCAATTTGGGGCAATGTTTAGTTCATGAGCTGCAAAATTTTCAAAAAAATTCTTTGAGCACACATGAATGCGTTTGTTTATATTTAAGAATGGACTCGTCGGGTCTGTATGATTACCTGTGTTTTTTCACATGTACATACCTCGTAATCGTTTTTTCATTAAGAGAATAAAAAGGATATAATGTGTGCAGAAAGTTTTATTTTAGGAGTCACCTATAGCGCGACCCTATTCAACCACCGTGGCTGTTCTGGACAAAGTATGGGGGGGGGGGGTGAGGGTGGAAGAGGGATGGAACCATTTCTGATGTTTTATACGTATATGTCGATGAAAAAGTTTTATGCATGAATGCAACTATGAAGCGTGTGATGGCTTTCAAGTAAATAAAATAAATTTATTGGTAATTATTGATTTGTCTATATTTGTATAATATATGTACTACAATTATTGTTTCCTACACTCGTCGTAAAACTATGTGTTCCGTATCAATTAATAATATTTGACGATTTACTCTTGGTAGCCGACTCCTGCATTCTAGTTCGATTGAAAGCATTCATTCATTCATAAAGAAAATGAAACCCATTGATTTATTGACGCTTATTCGCCGTCTTTTGATTTTGTTTACGGCTTTGAATGTACCGCCTAACACAGTTAAATAATACGGTTAATTAATCTACAGTAAATTAATGTCTGTATTAAAAGGTTTCAGAGCGACCAACATTTCCTGCACCGTGAGAAGATCAAATATCAGATGGGAAGATCAAATATCATATGCAAATAGCTGTAGAATCCGTTTAGAATGAACACGGATTAAACGAATTTACGGATATAACAAAGTCCTGACTTGATTCTTAACGTAAACTTAATTGAAATACATTTAGTAATCTTTTGACTTAGAATTTTAATGCTCACTGACACTTTGTTTAAACAAGTTCAACCCAAGCATTGTACAATCTATTGGCTACCAAGGATTTACGGATGGAACTTTTCTTTGCACCAAGAATCTAGTCATGCGATCAAGGACTTTTTTCTTCGATTTGTAGATATTAAGATCTGTTAGTATATAATACCAAAGTATATCTTGGTCTGTCCTGTTTTTGAGTTGTGTGTAAATAAGACAAAATTAGGTACAAATAAGAACAAATATGGTCTAAGATTTGAAACTCTAAGCTGTGCTGCTTTCCCATTTGAAGAGTTAGATTCTTAATTAACCTCTAGTCAGGCCACTCCGTCATAAAACTTTCCTCGGCATTTCCAGTAAGAAATATTTTTCCAGACGTCAGAATCGACAATTGTGGGTTTTTGATTGGTTAGAATATTTTTGAATAAGATTTAAAATAGAGCACATTTTTTTGATGGCGGGGACTGATTCCTGGAAAATTTCATAAAGTGTGAATTCTGTATTTTCACTGCTAATACGCCTCTACGGTGACAAACTAAGACACAGGAAGAAGCAAAACCAACAAGTTTAAGCTACAAAGTAAAAGTTAAACTTACAGCATTGTGAATTAAATGCAAAATAATCCTAAATATCCTACCACATGACCAAATGTATAGAATGTTCCGAATCAATTGCAAAAACTTTAATGTGCTGGTGTGCCAATAGTCTTGACTATGTTGATGTACCAATAGACTCTATGTATCACAATAAAATAATCCAGAATATCTTTGTATGAATCCACAATAATCCCAAAGAAGTGTTTTAGTCGAAAAGGTCAACGACCACTTTGCAATTCCAATCAATAATTTTAAATAAATGTCACCTCTCCAATTATATCTGAACACAAAACAAAATAATTCCATAGACTGAACTTAAAACTTTAATGAACATTTTTGTTTACCTCCTCCTATATATACAGTCACGTGACCTAAGACGTAATGGTATTTTCGGTAACACGTCACTAACTTGTACAGTAAACATTTTAAGTTCTTATAAAGGTTAGGCCTTTAACTTATTTTCAAGTAAACATCTTTAAGAAAGGACGAAAATCAGGTAGACACAAAACTCTATCCTCATTCATGGACAAAACTCAATCATACAATACAAATTAAATATGCATAACACGGGTTTACTTAGAATATAATCTGAAAGTTTTAAAATCAAACTCATAGGTAACCATCAGTGTTTTAACGTGTAATTCTGTCACGTGGCCCTTCAACTGGGTCATTTCGTCATAAAAAATATATGTATAAAAATACTTTTTACGTATATTTTCGATATGCAGACCGTATAGGTATAATATTTTTGGTTGTCAACAAAAGAAAGTGATTCTTTTTTGGAACTTCAATAAGGTAATTTCTATAATTGTTTAATTTATGTTTTACTATATTTTTTCGCTAAGAACCATGACTTTAAGCTTTGCTGGGTTAAAACATTACTAGTTACCTATCTGACCAGTAACTAGTTACCTATCTGACCAGTAACTAGTTACCAATCTGACCAGTCACTTATAGGCAGCAGTGAACATGTATTGGATATCATGTACAGTTCTAGAAGACAGCCAACTGTCGCAAGCAAAAGCTCTGGCGAGACAAAGTAGACATAAACAATATCATTGATATATTCATGCGGCAATAACATGGCTCGAATTGAATCCAGAGGCATCCCAGCTGAAGTAGACTGAGTTGCTGAGTCACTGGTTTTCACCACCCCAACAGTTAGTCTTATATCGGAACAATAATTGGTGAATCAGTCAATTATAATATATATATGTACATATGTATATATATATATGTATATGTATATATATATATATATGTATATATATATATATGTATATATATGTATATATATATATATATATATATATATATATATATATATATATATATATATATATATATATATATATATATATATATATATATATAGATATAGATATATATATATATATATAGATAGATATACCATTTAGATAGATATAGATATATATAGATAGATATAGATATATATATATATATATATATATATATATATATATATATATATATATATATATATATATATATATATATATATATATATATATATATATATATATTACATACATGTCATCAAATACCTTATAAACATATCAATATATTACAATCAAGTCATCAAATACCTTAAATAGACTCAATATATTACACACATATCATCAAATACTTTAGATACATTTCAGTGTATCACACACATGTCATCAAATACCTTAAATAAATCTCAATATATTATACACACATCATTAAATACCTTATATGTATTTCAGTATATTACACATATCAGCAAATACCTTAAATATATCTCAATATATTACATATGTCATCAAATACCTTACACTTCACACATGTCATCAAATTCCTTATATACATCGCAATATATTACACACGTCATCAAAAACCTTAAATACATTTCAATATGTTACACATGTCATCAAATACCTTAAATAGATCTCAATATATTACACACATGTCATCAAATTCCTTATATACATTTCAGTATGTTACACATGTAATCAAATACCTTAAATAGATCTCAATATATTACATATGTCATTAAATACCATTGATACATCTCAATATATTACACATGTCCTCTCTGGTATCACGTGATTTCAAAACGTTGCAGTATATGTAGCAATTTGATCACGGATTATTGATTGGGGGGGGGGGAACACGTACAAAATCATTTTGGTATAAGTAAATGTATGCATGTTTGAAAATGACCCTTTCTATGATTTTGCACACGCAGAAAGCAAAGAAACGTGCATGTAATTAGTGGGGCCATTTTTGCATGTAATTAGTGGGGCCATTTTTGCACTCTTTCTTCTGTAATGGTACAATTATTCCATTTTTCCAAGGAACGAGGTATATATTTCTCCTTAAAAGATATATTGAATTAATGTCTTTAATTGCTTTACCATTCAGGACACAAGAACAAATCAGAGACAAAAGCTTTATTCTGAGAAATGGTTCTTAAATATCTTGAACTTCATGTTCACCTTCTACAATGCTTGTCAAGTTGAATCTGGCGTGAAATTCCGGACGACCTACAGAGTATCGTTCATTTTATAAATAGATATGAAAAACAAATTTGATTACTCGACATTCTCTAAATGGTGGATATAGTACACTGCTTAGCGTGCCATCCTACTACATTTAAACTGAATCGCTTTAGGTACCTAAGTGTTTTGTCAGCCATCAGTTTCTTTTTCTTTCGTTCCAATGGAAACAGAAGAGAATGCTCTGTGTTCTGAGGGTGTCCATAATTGTCATAATTTCAGTTTAATAAATGTTTTTTGTCAGTTTTGTTTGATTGTGTACTTATTTCGAAATTCTTTTATAATCAGCCCAGTCTTTGAGGTTATTTGTTCTTCGTGCATTTTGTCTCAAACGATGTGTCTGCCAATAATTTCTTTGTAAAACGCTATCATGCCAATCTTTATAGCAAGGTCGAAAAGTTACTGGCCTTGTAGGGATGCAGCCGTCCGCCATTTCCAATAAGGTGGATGTAAGCAGATTGGTTGCATCGTTCTAAATCATTCTAGCTTTCAGTATTGCTGGTGTAATTGAAGAGATTAGGCTGTTAGCGTATCTAGGCGAAAAACCATAAAATTGAATATATATAAACAATATTAAAATGAAATTATCACTGTTATCTTCCTTGTTATGTCTAATTGTCAAATTCAAGGTATTTTACCTAACCATATATCTGTACTACTGCTACTCCTCCTCTATCTCTTAAAAATGTAGATATTTCCAAAAATCCTATCTACCTAGTCATGTATCTGCTTACGAATCTATGCCTGCCTTTAATTATATATATATATCAGTCAGAACGGAAAATGCAATCCCTGGATTATTCCTATAGATGAATGCTTGATAATAGTAGGCACAATTAATATTTTGATACAATGCTATAATACAGATTAGAGAATTTTTAATTCATATTCTACGGAGATTCGAACCCAGGTCCGCGGGTTAACGGCACCCATCGCCTTGCCTGCACACACGAGCCCATATTCCTTCACGACTAAGCACACATCACCAAAAAATGATGTTACTCAATCGGTTTTACATGCACTCGTGTGTAGCATATATATATATATATATATATATATATATATATATATATATATATATATATATATATATATATATATATATATATATATATATATATATATATATATATATATATATATATATATATATACTTATTTATTTATTAGTGACATCTTAGAAATGATAGTGGTGAGTTTCATTTTCCTGTCTTTCAGCATAACTTTGTTTGCTATGTTGAAAATATGCTATGTACATTTTAAAAGAGTTCACTTTTCATGGGGTGGGGGAGGGCTGGGCTTGTTGCTTCTAACGAATACTGTTGGAAACAAACACACGATTATTATTCAAAAAGACTGTTTTGATGCTTGCGACAAAGTTAAATCATATAATAATAATACCTATGCGTTCGTTATGGTGGCGCTCTACAGATATTATGTACTTCTGAAGGTGTGACATTTGTAAGGTGAAGCTGTTTGTATTTGCATCATCCACAATGGAGATACTGTAGTTTTGCTGAAACTGTAGCCTACATGATCTAAATAAACAGCTAACCAAAATATTTGCTCGGAAAATCAGCCGGAATTAGTGTAAAGTACACAATCTTTAGCAGCTATTAAAATAGGGAAAGCTTATTCTGCTAGACAAGACAATACCAGCTTCTAAAAGTGCAATGTATGAATTAAAAAATACATAAGAAGTAAAAACAAATACCTGTTAGCTGCAATTTCTTTTAACAATTTACCTTTGAAGTCAAGGAAGTGAAAGGTAAGGTGCACATTAAAGAAAGACCAATCTCTACGCTCTGTAACACAATTAGAACCTATCAGTCATACACTAAAATAAGGAAATTAAAGATTTTTTCAACAATAGGTAATAATACAGGGTTTTTGTTAAAAGCCAGAATAACCTTTGAGAAAAGCCTGGGAAATTCCTTTTCTTTAAAAATTTGACCCCAAGCAAAATCTGAAATTATGCCACCTGAAAAGTGTATATATTCTCTTGGTTACTGAAAAACTGTATACAGTATGTAATCCTGGTCACTGAAAAGGCGTATTTAATATTGGTCACTGAAAAGGTGTGTCTAATATTGGTAAGTGAAAAGCATGTATTTGGCATTCATAATGCAGCCTTACTGTGGTTCAAGTCCTACTTGGTCAACAGGATACAAATTGTATCTGCAAACGGAATACACTCCAGCCCAGTTGATCTATGTTGTGATGTTCCACAGGGGTCTGTTGTTGGACCTGTTATCTTCATTCTGTACACTCAGTCGCTCTCAAGTGTCATAGATCATCATCCAGTGTCTCACCAACTGTACGCTGATGACACCCAAATATACAAATCTAGCCACCCAACTGAAGTGATACTACCATCCAAGGTGTAGAGAGGTGCATTTCTGATGTGAACTTATGGATGACATGTAACAAGCTGCTGATGAATGATGATAAAACTGAGGACATTCTGATCACAACACAAAGACTTTCTCATTCACATCCTTTACCTCAAACAATAAATATCAGCAGCACCAATATTAAATTCATACAATCAGTACGAAACCTAGGTGTTACTCTGGACAGTGCTCTCACATTGCACCAACATGTCATGAACATATGCAAGGCTGCATATCTTGAGCTGAGTCGCATCAGCTCAATTCGCAAATATCTTTCAGCTGATGCCACTAAAACACTTGTGTGTTCATTAGTACTTTCAAGACTAGACTGTTGTAACTCAATTCTGTCTGGCTCATCTCAATATCTGCTCCAGAAACTTCAAAAAGTTCAAAACACAGCTGCTCGGATCATACTTAGAGTACCACGATCAGAGCACACCTCCCCATTGCTCTGTACCCTACAATGGCTATCCATTCGATCCAGAATCAAAGACGAAATTTGTTCTCTGTGCTACGTTTCACTGACGGACTCCAGTCCAACATACCTATCCTACCTCACCCATGTGTACACACCAGCAAAATACTTACGCTCCTCTTCTGACAATCGTATACTCATTATTCCCAATATGAAAACAAAGTCATATGGACAGCGTTCTTTTGCATACCAGGGCCCAGCAACGTGGAAAGAATTGCCCACTGAACTTAGACACAAAGACACAGTGATCACATTCAAGAGTGCTCTCAAAACTCACTTATTTCGACAGCAAGAACAAACTTAAAGACCCAATAATGTTTCCTACCTTAAATATTCTCAGCATGTTTTTTAATGTTTACTAATTTCATGGTGTTTGTTTTTGTAATCATATCATTATATGTTTTTTATCTTACAGGTGTTGTCTAATGTTGTAAAGAGCTTCTAAAGATTAGGCGCTATACAAAGTCCTCATTATTATTATATTAACAGCCAAATTTTTAAATTGTTGAGCCGGAAAGGGCGAAAGGGAGATAACTGGAATTCCTCTTCCTGTTCTACGCCGGCCAGCTTTGAAACAACGTTCCTGTTTTCGCTTCCGTTTACATTTCAGTAATGATGATTGTAGTCCCAGTTCGCTTAGTCTAGCGCAATGTAGTGTGGAGAGCCAAGGAGTGGTCATTTAAAGCAATTAATGAAGGTCTATCATAGCATAAACGGGTGGACTAGCGAGTATCAAGTGATGGCGGTTTGTTCGACAACAAAGAACATTGTAGCAGTGGAGCAAGACAGCTGCGAAAAAGTCCAATTGTTTTCTTTTCCAAAACAACGAAATGAAGAAACACATACGAACTGAACAGCCAATGCATGATGAACACAATAATGTAGGCGAAGACAGACAACACGCACATATATCATGAAAAACGGCACAATAAAAACGGAACAGCTGCTTCAAGCCTGTTAAGCGATAACGGCCATCTTCCCCAATATCCCAGTACTTGTTCTGTACTTTTCTGTTCCATGGTCTTTCCAAAAAGTCGTTAAAAGTCTTTTTAAATAAATCTCTCATACAGAGTCCGTTTTATTAACATTTAATTTATTGTATTAATGAGATAAAGGATTACAATTAAAATATTGCAGAGTAATTCTTTTAAAATTGAGTTAAAATAAAATGCCCACCTACACCATTCAGTGCAATATTGATTTAAGTCTTGTGAATTATTATTACATAACGTTTGGAGAAGTAATGTTATTTGTAACTGTTCACATGTCACATTAGTATTGCTTTTAGACTATTTGAATGAGTCTTTGGACAGTTTTGCCTTTTTGGTTTCTTCTATCGATTATATTCCATGCTTCTGATATAAATTACTACCGGTTAGAACGTGCACATTCTAAGTTTCGTCCCCGGGGGGGGGGGGAGGAAGGTAATATTTCAAGGATATATACATTAGTAGCTATCGAGGTCACCAAGAAGCGAAGGACGCAGTTTACTTACTGAATACCAGTAAATAACATACTCAATTGGCGATTTCGTTCATTGTACGGCAACAAACGTCGCGTTACATTCGATATTTAGCATGTACATTACCCTGCGTTAGTTTGCACAGAGAGACGGGAATACTAATAACTTCAAAATATGCAATAGATCTCTGTCAGATGGACGCATAAAAGCATCAACTAAACCCTAAGTTCTACTTTATTAAAACTGTATTGATTATCAGATATTTACTTCAGTCATCAGCATGAATTATAGGATTATAAAAATTACAAAGTAATTAAACGGTACTCAAGCTCTATGGATCCAATAATCCTCTGGAACGGTTCCCTTGAATCATTGAAGTATCCGATAATGAAAAATTGAATAGAAAGATTGTCTTTGCTACTAGGAAACTGATGTTTTATACAGACGTTACCATTTGCTGACAAACACACTTAATCGGAAATGCAAACATAACCCTCGTTTACGAAAGGGTCAATTCTTTGTTTGAGATCTCAAAATTGAAGTCAAGAGTTTTTATATTGTAACGTAATATTTATTGTGATAATGTAATTGTTTCTCTGAAAACCACAAATCACCTCTTGTCATTCTCACGTGTTATCATACGACTAATCAAGTCGCTAAGTGATTTAATCGACAAAAAGAAAAATATCTGAATCCAGCCCCAACAATATCAAAATAAAAACCTTTTGGCAAGCTGCGACGTTTATATGTTGCTGATCCTACAGACAATAATAACTAATAGGTGTTACTGTCACAATAAAAACAGTTTAAGGATACAAGTAAAAGGGTAGGTGATTGGAATAATTGAAACGCCGTTGTCTAAATGATATAGGACACCTTCAGAAGATATAGGTAGTGTACATATTAAAGCAGCACTTCGTGATATTGTCGTTACACAGATAGAGGAGCAGTTGGGTTATTGGATTGGATTGTGAGGAAATCGTTTCCCTTAGGTCATATATATATATATATATATATATATATATATATATATATATATATATATATATATATATATATATATATATATTCCTGTTTAAAGACACCTGTGTTGCAACTATCCAGGAAGTCATAGTGCAATGTATTTGACTTTACAATCAAATTGTTCTGTGCAGTGAATGCTATTATATAACACTGACTTTCTAGATGCCATCACGTGGAAGGTTTGAATGCAGCTACTATATGATCCATAGATTTTATGCTATTTACCTGAAATAAATATGCATTACGTAATACTAACTAACTACATGACATTATTATATAAACATAACTTGATTTTGAAGTAAATGAAAGAACATTTAAATCCGCTTAAAGGACTTTGCCAAAAGTGTCTGTTTTTCACAAATTAACAATGGAAGATGAAGAAACAGAAACAGAAAAATACAGAATCTCTGCTTCAGCAGTGTGTGACGAGTTATATGGAAATCCAGAAGTTCTTTTTTTAAAGAACATCCTTCAAAAATGTGTTGTGTTAATGTAAGAGTGGTGTGTGTGTGTGTGTGTGTGTGTGTGTGTGTGTGTGTGTGTGTGTGACACACAACAAAACAAAATTAAGTCATACAGGTAATAGACTTGCCAATTGTTTTTAAGAGAGTGTAGAAACAGCAGCTTATCAACACAGGGTGGGAGGATGGGGCGTGGTATGACAATTAAGAGGTAGTCTTGTTAAAGACTTCTACGAGATGGAAATCAATATATGAATGACTAGTGTTGAAAACTAACTATGGAAAGTTAAAGATCTATCATTAATCGATACCAAATAAAGGTGGTGACAAGAAAGAGCTACATGCGTAGCGGTTCTAAAGGTGGGGACAAGAAAGAGCTACATGCATAGCGATTCTAAACGGAGCAGACACTAAAGACACCAACCATGACACTTTGCTCGAGTGAGATGATCTGGATACAAATGCGGAAAAAACAAGCATACATACACATATACGCACACACTCACACGCACACACACTCATACCCACACGCACTCACACACACCAGGAAGTGGAAAAGAAAGGAAGCAATTAGAACGAGAAATTTGTATCACAAGCAATCTTGCCATCTTAGAGGGACTTAAGCAAAGTGGTATCAAAAACAAAATAAATTTTAAGCTCTTAAAATGAAGTAACATAACCAATCGTACGTTTAAAATGAAATGGCTCACATCATACAAATAAGTCCGAGTCCTAAGAGAAAAAGTACATACGCATTTTGACATAGGGCAATTAAAAAATGAGCAATGCAGAGAAGATTTCAACAGAACTTTCCGAGCATGTACTAGTAGATGTCATATACGATAAGTAGACCAGGATATCCTCAGTGTACCAGAAACGTGGTGAAAGAATCTTGACGGAATGGATGACCTGAATGACTCGATTTTAATGGTCAAAGGTAAAATAAAGAAACAAACTGTAACAAAAGTGTAGACGAGAAACAACGAAAATATTACAATCTTACGAAATGAAGAATAGATATACGAATGAAGTGCAGAGAGAGAGAGAGAGAGAGAACGTAAACGAAGGTTAACTTCAAGGGAATCCAAAATAAACTGTTTAAAATAAAAAGTAGTTATTTAGAAGCATACAGTATTCGATAAGATGACAGTGATAAGACTGGGACACCTATAAACTGAGGAATATAACGAGTGTTACAAAAGAGACACCTACAAACTGAGGAATATGATGAGTGGTAAGAAAGAGACACCTATAAACTGAGGAATGGGATGAGTGATAAGAAAGAGACACCTATAAACTGAGGAATGTGATGAGTGATAAGAAAGAGACACCTATAAACTGAGGAATGGGATGAGCGATAAGAAAGAGACACCTTTAAACTGAGGAATATAATGAGTGATAAGACTGGGACACCTATAAACTGAGGAATATAATGAGTGATACGAAAGAGACACCTATAAACTGAGGAATGTGATGAGTGATAAGAAAGAGACACCTATAAACTGAGGAATGTGATGAGCGATAAGAAAGAGACACCTATAAACTGAGGAATGTGATGAGCGATAAGAAAGAGACACCTTTAAACTGAGGAATGTGATGAGTGATAAGAAAGAGACACCAATAAACTGAGGAATGTGATGAGTGATAAGAGAGAGACACCTTTAAACTGAGGAATATAATGAATGATACGAAAGAGACACCTATAAACTGAGGAATATAATGAGTGATACGAAAGAGACACCTATAAACTGAGGAATGCCATGAGTGATAAGAAAGAGACACACATAAACTGAGGAATATGATGAGTGATAAGAAAGAGACATATAAACTGAGGAATATAACGAGTGATACGAAAGAGACACATATAAACTGAAGAATGTGATGAGTGAAAAGAGAGAGAGGCCTATAAACTAAGGATTATAATCCACGTTATCAAAAGCGAGTATCATAAACCCATTTTAAATGAGATGGAGAAAAACTTCAAGATGGTGTTGCATAACATCTTGGGTAAAGCAAGAATACGTAATACCGTAATTGATTTTGACAAGAATAAAACTAGCACCGCCACCCAAATATGGCACACAGTAAAATTTAACACTTTTAGACAATATCGATCTCACAGATGTATTTATTTTGCTTCTCATGCACACCGGTGTATGTAAAAAAATAATAAAAAAAATAATTCAAAGTTCATTTAAAAATAAAGGACAATGAAGCTAAGATAAAATCATTTATTTTGTGGATGAACATTTTCTTGGTTTAGCAAGAAAAGGACTTTTGTTTGTACTAAATTTGGTGCACTGTGGGAAAGGGTCCAAATTAGTATCATAGAGAATACCGTTCTGTCGAAGTTAATATGACATAGAATAGGAGTTCTATCAAAGTCAACATGGCATAGAATAGGGGTTTTATCAAAGTCAACATGGGCTAGAATAGGGGTTCTATCAAAGTCAACATGGTATAGGATAACGGTTTTATCAAAGTCAACATGGTATAGGATAAGGGTTTTATCAAAGTCAACATGGTATAGGATAGGGGTTTTATCAAAGTCAGCATGGCATAGGATAGGGGTTTTATCAAAGTCAACATGGTATAGGATAGGGATTTTATCAAAGTAAGCATAGTATAGAATAGGGGTTTTATCAAAGTCAGCATGGTATAGGATAGGGATTTTATCAAAGTCAACATGGTATAGGATAGGGATTTTATCAAAGTCAGCATGGTATAGGATAGGGATTTTATCAAAGTCAACATGGTATAGAATAGGGGTTTTATCAAAGTCAACATGGTATAGAATAGGGATTTTATCAAAGTCAACATGGTACAGGATAGGGATTATATCAAAGTCAACATGGTATAGAATAGGGATTTTATCAAAGTCAACATGGTACAGGATAGGGATTTTATCAAAAGTCAACATGGTATAGAATAGCGGTTCAATCAAAGTCAACATGGTTTAGGATAGGGATTTTATCAAAGTAAGCATAGTATAGAATAGGGGTTTTATCAAAGTCAACATGGTATAGGATAGGGATTTTATCAAAGTCAACATGGTATAGAATAGGGATTTTATCAAAAGTCAACATGGTATAGGATAATGATTTTATCAAAGTCAACATGCTACAGGATAGGGATTTTATCAAAGTCAACATGGTATAGGATAGGGGTTTTATGAAAGTCAACATGGTATAGGATAGGGGTTTTATGAAAGTCAGCATGGTATAGGATAGGGATTTTATCAAAGTCAACATGGTATAGAATAGGGATTTTATCAAAGTCAACATGGTATAGGATAGGGATTTTATCAAAGTCAACATGGTATAGAATAGGGATTTTATCAAAAGTCAACATTATATAGGATAGGGATTTTATCAAAGTCAACATGCTACAGGATAGGGATTTTATCGAAGTCAGCATGGTATAGGATAGGGATTTTATCAAAGTCACCATGGTATAGAATAGGGGTTTTATCAAAGTCAGCATGGTATAAGATAGGGATTTTATCAAAAGTGAACATGGTATAGGATAGGGATATTATCAAAGTCAACATGGTATAAGATAGGGATTTTATCAAAGTCAACATGGTATAGGATAAGGGTTTTATGAAAGTCAAAATGGTATAGAATAGGGGTTTCATCAAAGTCAGCATGATATAGGTTAGGGATATTATCAAAGTCAACATTATATAGGATAGTGATTTTATCAAAGTCAACATGGTATAGAATAGGGGTTTTATGAAAGTCAACATTATATAGGATAGGGGTTTTATCAAAGTCAACATGGTATAAGATAGCGATTGTATCAAAGTCAACATGGTATAGGATAGGGGTTTTGTCAAAATCAACATGGTATAGGATAGAGATTTTGTCAAAGTCAACATGGTATAGGATAGGGATTTTATCAAAGTCAGCATGGCATAGGATAGGGATTTTATCGAAGTCAGCATGGTATAGGATAGAGATTTTATCAAAGTCAACATGGTATAGGATAAGGGTTTTATGAAAGTCAAAATGGTATAGAATAGGGGTTTCATCAAAGTCAGCATGATATAGGTTAGGGATATTATCAAAGTCAACATTATATAGGATAGTGATTTTATCAAAGTCAACATGGTATAGAATAGGGGTTTTATGAAAGTCAACATTATATAGGATAGGGGTTTTATCAAAGTCAACATGGTATAAGATAGCGATTGTATCAAAGTCAACATGGTATAGGATAGGGGTTTTGTCAAAATCAACATGGTATAGGATAGAGATTTTGTCAAAGTCAACATGGTATAGGATAGGGATTTTATCGAAGTCAGCATGGTATAGGATAGAGATTTTATCAAAGTCAACATGGTATAGAATAGGGGTTCAATCAAAGTCAACATGGTATAGGATATGGATTTTATCAAAGTCAACATGGTATAGGATAGGGATTTTATCAAAGTCAACATGGTATAGGATAGGGGTTTTATCAAAGTCAGCAAGGTATAGGATAGGGATTTTATCAAAGTCAGCATGGTATAGAATAGGGATTTTATCAAAGTCAACATGGTATAGGATAGGGGTTTTATCAAAATCAAAATGGGATAGGATAGGGATTTTATCAAAGTCAACATGGTATAGGATAGGGATTTTATCAAAGTCAACATGGTATAGGATAGGGGTTTTATGAAAGTCAACACGGTATAGGATAGGGGTTTTATGAAAGTCAGCATGGTATAGGATAGGGATTTTATTAAAGTCAGCATGGTATAGGATAGGGGTTTTATCAAAGTCAGCATGGTATAGGATAGGGATTTTATCAAAGTCAGCACGGTATAGAATAAGGGTTTTATCAAAGTCAGCATAGTATAGGATAGGGATTTTATCAAAAGTCAACATATTATAGAATAGGGGTTTTATCAAAGTCAACATGGTATAGTTTTCTCAAAGTCAACATGGTATAGTTTTCTCAAAGTCAACATGGTATAAGATAGGGATTTTATCAAAGTCAACATGGTATAGTTTTCTCAAAGTCAACATGGTATAGGATAGGGGTTTTATGAAAGTCAGCATGGTATAGGATAGGGATTTTATCGAAGTCAGCATGGTATAGGATAGGGATTTTATCAAAGTCACCATGGTATAGAATAGGGGTTTTATCAAAGTCAGCATGGTATAAGATAGGGATTTTATCAAAAGTGAACATGGTATAGGATAGGGATATTATCAAAGTCAACATGGTATAAGATAGGGATTTTATCAAAGTCAACATGGTATAGGATAAGGGTTTTATGAAAGTCAAAATGGTATAGAATAGGGGTTTCATCAAAGTCAGCATGATATAGGTTAGGGATATTATCAAAGTCAACATTATATAGGATAGTGATTTTATCAAAGTCAACATGGTATAGAATAGGGGTTTTATGAAAGTCAACATTATATAGGATAGGGGTTTTATCAAAGTCAACATGGTATAAGATAGCGATTGTATCAAAGTCAACATGGTATAGGATAGGGGTTTTGTCAAAATCAACATGGTATAGGATAGAGATTTTGTCAAAGTCAACATGGTATAGGATAGGGATTTTATCAAAGTCAGCATGGCATAGGATAGGGATTTTATCGAAGTCAGCATGGTATAGGATAGAGATTTTATCAAAGTCAACATGGTATAGGATAAGGGTTTTATGAAAGTCAAAATGGTATAGAATAGGGGTTTCATCAAAGTCAGCATGATATAGGTTAGGGATATTATCAAAGTCAACATTATATAGGATAGTGATTTTATCAAAGTCAACATGGTATAGAACAGGGGTTTTATGAAAGTCAACATTATATAGGATAGGGGTTTTATCAAAGTCAACATGGTATAAGATAGCGATTGTATCAAAGTCAACATGGTATAGGATAGGGGTTTTGTCAAAATCAACATGGTATAGGATAGAGATTTTGTCAAAGTCAACATGGTATAGGATAGGGATTTTATCGAAGTCAGCATGGTATAGGATAGAGATTTTATCAAAGTCAACATGGTATAGAATAGGGGTTCAATCAAAGTCAACATGGTATAGGATATGGATTTTATCAAAGTCAACATGGTATAGGATAGGGATTTTATCAAAGTCAACATGGTATAGGATAGGGGTTTTATCAAAGTCAGCAAGGTATAGGATAGGGATTTTATCAAAGTCAGCATGGTATAGAATAGGGATTTTATCAAAGTCAACATGGTATAGGATAGGGGTTTTATCAAAATCAACATGGGATAGGATAGGGATTTTATCAAAGTCAACATGGTATAAGATAGGGATTTTATCAAAGTCAACATGGTATAGGATAGGGGTTTTATGAAAGTCAACACGGTATAGGATAGGGGTTTTATGAAAGTCAGCATGGTATAGGATAGGGATTTTATTAAAGTCAGCATGGTATAGGATAGGGGTTTTATCAAAGTCAGCATGGTATAGGATAGGGATTTTATCAAAGTCAGCACGGTATAGAATAAGGGTTTTATCAAAGTCAGCATAGTATAGGATAGGGATTTTATCAAAAGTCAACATGGTATAGAATAGGGGTTTTATCAAAGTCAACATGGTATAGTTTTCTCAAAGTCAACATGGTATAGTTTTCTCAAAGTCAACATGGTATAAGATAGGGATTTTATCAAAGTCAACATGGTATAGTTTTCTCAAAGTCAACATGGTATAGGATAGGGGTTTTATGAAAGTCAGCATGGTATAGGATAGGGATTTTATCGAAGTCAGCATGGTATAGGATAGGGATTTTATCAAAATCAACATGGTATATAATAGGTGTTTTATCAAAAGTGAACATGGTATAGGATAGGGATATTATCAAAGTCAACATGTTATAAGATAGGGATTTTATCAAAGTCAACATGGTATAGGATAAGGGTTTTATGAAAGTCAAAATGGTATAGAATAGGGGTTTCATCAAAGTCAGCATGGTATAGTATAGGGATTTTATCAAAGTCAACATTATATCGGATAGTGATTTTATCAAAGTCAACATGGTATAGAATAGGGATTTTATGAAAGTCAACATTATATAGGATAGGGGTTTTATCAAAGTCAACATGGTATAAGATAGCGATTTTATCAAAGTCAACATGGTATAGGATAGGGGTTTTGTCAAAATCAACATGGTATAGGATAGAGATTTTGTCAAAGTCAACATGGTATAGTATAGGGATTTTATCAAAGTCAGCATGGCATAGGATAGGGATTTTATCGAAGTCAGCATGGTATAGGATAGAGATTTTATCAAAGTCAACATGGTACAGGATAGGGGTTCTATCAAAGTCAACATGGTATAGAATAGGGGTTCAATCAAAGTCAACATGGTATAGGATATGGATTTTATCAAAGTCAACATGGTATAGGATAGGGATTTTATCAAAGTCAACATGGTATAGGATAGGGGTTTTATCAAAGTCAGCAAGGTATAGGATAGGGATTTTGTCAAAGTCAGCATGGTATAGGATAGGGATTTTATCAAAGTCAACTTGGTATAGGATAGGGGTTTTATCAAAGTCAGCA
Source organism: Sinohyriopsis cumingii (assembly GCA_028554795.2). NCBI lineage: Eukaryota > Metazoa > Mollusca > Bivalvia > Unionida > Unionidae > Sinohyriopsis > Sinohyriopsis cumingii. The sequence goes on along the minus strand of JAPYKE020000125.1, from coordinate 133,949 downwards.
AGGTATAGGATAGGGATTTTATCAAAGTCAGCATGATATAGGATAGGGATTTTATCAAAGTCAGCATGGCATAGGATAGGGGTTTTATCAAAATCAACATGGGATAGGATAGGGATTTTATCAAAGTCAGCATGGTATAGGATAGGGATTTTATGGAAGTCAGCATGTTATAGGATAGGGGTCTTGTCAAAGTCAGCATGGTATAGGAAAGGGATTTTATCAAAGTCAACATGGTATAGGATAGGGGTTTTATCAAAGTCAGCATGGTATAGGATAGGGGTTTTATGAAAGTCAACACGGTATAGGATAGGGGTTTTATGAAAGTCAGCATGGTATAGGATAGGGATTTTATCAAAGTCAGCATGGTATAGGATAGGGATTTTATGGAAGTCAGCATGTTATAGGATAGGGGTCTTGTCAAAGTCAGCATGTTATAGGAAAGGGATTTTATCAAAGTCAACATGGTATAGGATAGGGGTTTTATCAATGTCAACATGGTATAGGGTAGGGGTTTTATCAAAGTCAGCATGGTGTAGAATACGGGTTTTATCAAAGTCAACATGGTATAGAATAGGGATTTTATCAAAGTCAACATGGTATAGAATAGAGATTTTATCAAAGTCATCATGATAAAGGATAGGGGTTTTATCAAAAGTCAACATGGTATAGGATAGGGGTTTTATCAAAGTCAACATGGTATAGGGTAGGGGTTTTATCAAAGTCAGCATGGTATAGAATAGGGGTTTTATCAAAGTCAACATGGTATAGAATAGGGATTTTATCAAAGTCATCATGATAAAGGATAGGGGTTTTATCAAAAGTCAACATGGTATAGGATAGGGGTTTTATCAAAGTCAGCATGGTATAGAATAGGGGTTTTATCAAAGTCAGCGTGGTATAGGATAGGGATTTTATCAAAGTCAGCATGGTATAGGATAGGGATTTTATCAAAATCAACATGATATATAATAGGGGTTTTATCAGATTCAGCATGGTATAGGATAGGGATTTTATCAAAGTCAACATGGTATAGGATAGGGATTTTATCAAGGTCAACATGGTATAGGATAGGGGTTTTATCAAAGTCAGTAAGGTATAGGATAGGGATTTTATCAAAGTCAGCATGATATAGGATAGGGATTTTATCAAAGTCAACATGGTATAGGATAGGGGTTTTATCAAAATCAACATGGGATAGGATAGGGATTTTATCAAAGTCAACATGGTATAGGATAGGGATTTTATCAAAGTCAGCATGGTATAGGATAGGGGTTTTATGAAAGTCAACACGGTATAGGATAGGGGTTTTATGAAAGTCAGCATGGTATAGGATAGGGATTTTATGGAAGTCAGCATGGTATAGGATAGGGATTTTATGGAAGTCAGCATGTTATAGGATATGGGTCTTATCAAAGTCAGCATGTTATTGGAAAGGGATTTTATCAAAGTCAACATGGTATAGGATAGGGGTTTTATCAAAGTCAACATGGTATAGGATAGGGGTTTTATCAAAGTCAACATGGTATAGGGTAGGGGTTTTATCAAAGTCAGCATGGTATAGAATAGGGGTTTTATCAAAGTCAACATGGTATAGAATAGGGATTTTATCAAAGTCAACATGGTATAGAATAGGGATTTTATCAAAGTCAGCATGATAAAGGATAGGGGTTTTATCAAAAGTCAACATGGTATAGGATAGGGGTTTTATCAAAGTCAACATGGTATAGGGTAGGGGTTTTATCAAAGTCAGCATGGTATAGAATAGGGGTTTTATCAAAGTCAACATGGTATAGAATAGGGATTTTATCAAAGTCATCATGATAAAGGATAGGGGTTTTATCAAAGTCAACATGGTATAGGATAGGGGTTTTATCAAAGTCAGCATGGTATAGAATAGGGGTTTTATCAAAGTCAGCATGGTATAGGATAGGGATTTTATCAAAGTCAGCATGGTATAGGATAGGGATTTTATCAAAGTCAACATGGTATAGGATAGGGATTTTATCAAAGTCAGCATGGTATAGGATAGGGGTTTTATCAAAGTCAGCATGGTATAGGATAGGGATTTTATCAAAGTCAGCACGGTATAGAATAAGGGTTTTATCAAAGTCAGCATAGTATAGGATATGGATTTTATCATAGTCAGCACGGTATAGAATAAGGGTTCTTTCAAAGTCAACATGGTATAGGATAGGGATTTTATCAAAAGTCAACATGGTATAGGATAGGGGTTTTATCAAAAGTTAACATGGTATAGAATAGGGGTTTTATCAAAGTCAACATGGTATAGTTTTCTCAAAGTCAACATGGTATAAGATAGGGATTTTATCAAAGTCAACATGGTATAGTTTTCTCAAAGTCATCATGGTATAGGATAGGGGTTTTATCAAAGTCAGTATGGTATAGGATAGGGGTTTTATCAAAAGTTAACTAGGTATAGAATAGGGGTTTTATCAAAGTCAACATGGTATAGTTTTCTCAAAGTCAACATGGTATAAGATAGGGATTTTATCAAAGTCAACATGGTATAGTTTTCTCAAAGTCAACATGGTATAGGATAGGGGTTTTATGAAAGTCAGCATGGTATAGGATAGGGATTTTATCGAAGTCAGCATGGTATAGGATAGGGATATTATCAAAGTCAACATGTTATAAGATAGGGATTTTATCAAAGTCAACATGGTATAGGATAAGGGTTTTATGAAAGTCAAAATGGTATAGAATAGGGGTTTCATCAAAGTCAGCATGGTATAGTATAGGGATTTTATCAAAGTCAACATTATATCGGATAGTGATTTTATCAAAGTCAACATGGTATAGAATAGGGGTTTTATGAAAGTCAACATTATATAGGATAGGGGTTTTATCAAAGTCAACATGGTATAAGATAGCGATTTTATCAAAGTCAACATGGTATAGGATAGGGGTTTTGTCAAAATCAACATGGTATAGGATAGAGATTTTGTCAAAGTCAACATGGTATAGTATAGGGATTTTATCAAAGTCAGCATGGCATAGGATAGGGATTTTATCGAAGTCAGCATGGTATAGGATAGAGATTTTATCAAAGTCAACATGGTACAGGATAGGGGTTCTATCAAAGTCAACATGGTATAGAATAGGGGTTCAATCAAAGTCAACATGGTATAGGATATGGATTTTATCAAAGTCAACATGGTATAGGATAGGGATTTTATCAAAGTCAACATGGTATAGGATAGGGGTTTTATCAAAGTCAGCAAGGTATAGGATAGGGATTTTGTCAAAGTCAGCATGGTATAGGATAGGGATTTTATCAAAGTCAACTTGGTATAGGATAGGGGTTTTATCAAAGTCAGCAAGGTATAGGATAGGGATTTTATCAAAGTCAGCATGATATAGGATAGGGATTTTATCAAAGTCAACATGGTATAGGATAGGGGTTTTATCAAAATCAACATGGGATAGGATAGGGATTTTATCAAAGTCAGCATGGTATAGGATAGGGATTTTATGGAAGTCAGCATGTTATAGGATAGGGGTCTTGTCAAAGTCAGCATGTTATAGGAAAGGGATTTTATCAAAGTCAACATGGTATAGGATAGGGGTTTTATCAAAGTCAGCATGGTATAGGATAGGGGTTTTATCAAAGTCAACACGGTATAGGATAGGGGTTTTATGAAAGTCAGCATGGTATAGGATAGGGATTTTATCAAAGTCAGCATGGTATAGGATAGGGATTTTATGGAAGTCAGCATGTTATAGGATAGGGGTCTTGTCAAAGTCAGCATGTTATAGGAAAGGGATTTTATCAAAGTCAACATGGTATAGGATAGGGGTTTTATCAAAGTCAACATGGTATAGGGTAGGGGTTTTATCAAAGTCAGCATGGTGTAGAATACGGGTTTTATCAAAGTCAACATGGTATAGAATAGGGATTTTATCAAAGTCAACATGGTATAGAATAGAGATTTTATCAAAGTCATCATGATAAAAGATAGGGGTTTTATCAAAAGTCAACATGGTATAGGATAGGGGTTTTATCAAAGTCAGCATGGTATAGAATAGGGGTTTTATCAAAGTCAGCGTGGTATAGGATAGGGATTTTATCAAAGTCAGCATGGTATAGGATAGGGATTTTATCAAAATCAACATGATATATAATAGGGGTTTTATCAGATTCAGCATGGTATAGGATAGGGATTTTATCAAAGTCAACATGGTATAGGATAAGGATTTTATCAAGGTCAACATGGTATAGGATAGGGATTTTATCAAAGTCAGTAAGGTATAGGATAGGGATTTTATCAAAGTCAGCATGATATAGGATAGGGATTTTATCAAAGTCAACATGGTATAGGATAGGGGTTTTATCAAAATCAACATGGGATAGGATAGGGATTTTATCAAAGTCAACATGGTATAGGATAGGGATTTTATCAAAGTCAGCATGGTATAGGATAGGGGTTTTATGAAAGTCAACACGGTATAGGATAGGGGTTTTATGAAAGTCAGCATGGTATAGGATAGGGATTTTATGGAAGTCAGCATGGTATAGGATAGGGATTTTATGGAAGTCAGCATGTTATAGGATATGGGTCTTATCAAAGTCAGCATGTTATTGGAAAGGGATTTTATCAAAGTCAACATGGTATAGGATAGGGGTTTTATCAAAGTCAACATGGTATAGGGTAGGGGTTTTATCAAAGTCAGCATGGTATAGAATAGGGGTTTTATCAAAGTCAACATGGTATAGAATAGGGATTTTATCAAAGTCAACATGGTATAGAATAGGGATTTTATCAAAGTCATCATGATAAAGGATAGGGGTTTTATCAAAAGTCAACATGGTATAGGATAGGGGTTTTATCAAAGTCAACATGGTATAGGGTAGGGGTTTTATCAAAGTCAGCATGGTATAGAATAGGGGTTTTATCAAAGTCAACATGGTATAGAATAGGGATTTTATCAAAGTCATCATGATAAAGGATAGGGGTTTTATCAAAGTCAACATGGTATAGGATAGGGGTTTTATCAAAGTCAGCATGGTATAGAATAGGGGTTTTATCAAAGTCAGCATGGTATAGGATAGGGATTTTATCAAAGTCAGCATGGTATAGGATAGGGATTTTATCAAAGTCAACATGGTATAGGATAGGGATTTTATCAAAGTCAGCATGGTATAGGATAGGGGTTTTATCAAAGTCAGCATGGTATAGGATAGGGATTTTATCAAAGTCAGCACGGTATAGAATAAGGGTTTTATCAAAGTCAGCATAGTATAGGATATGGATTTTATCAAAGTCAGCACGGTATAGAATAAGGGTTCTTTCAAAGTCAACATGGTATAGGATAGGGATTTTATCAAAAGTCAACATGGTATAGGATAGGGGTTTTATCAAAAGTTAACATGGTATAGAATAGGGGTTTTATCAAAGTCAACATGGTATAGTTTTCTCAAAGTCAACATGGTATAAGATAGGGATTTTATCAAAGTCAACATGGTATAGTTTTCTCAAAGTCATCATGGTATAGGATAGGGGTTTTATCAAAGTCAGTATGGTATAGGATAGGGGTTTTATCAAAAGTTAACATGGTATAGAATAGGGGTTTTATCAAAGTCAACATGGTATAGTTTTCTCAAAGTCAACATGGTATAAGATAGGGATTTTATCAAAGTCAACATGGTATAGTTTTCTCAAAGTCATCATGGTATAGGATAGGGGTTTTATCAAAGTCAGTATGGTATAGGATAGGGGTTTTATCAAAGTCAGCATGGTATAGGATAGGGATTTTATCAAAGTCAGCATGGTATAGGATAGGGATTTTATCAAAGTCAACATGGTATAGGATAGGGGTTTTATCAAAGTCAGCATGGTATAGGATAGGGGTTTTATCAAAGTCAGCATGGTATAGGATAGGGGTTTTATCAAAGTCAACATGGCATAGAATAGGGGTTTTATCAAAGTCAACATGGCGTAGGATAGGGCTTTATCAAAGTCAGCATGGTACAGGATAGGGATTTTATCAAAGGCAACATGGTATAGGATAGGGATTTTATCAAAGTCAACATGGTATAGAATAGCGGTTTCTCAAAGTCAACATGGTATAGGATGGGGATTTTATCAAAGTCACCATTATATAGGATAGTGATTTTCTCAAAGTCAACATGATATAGGATAAGGATTTTATCAAACTCAGCATGGTATAGGATAGGGATTTTATCAAAGTCAACATGGTATAGTTTTCTCAAAGTCAACACTGTATAGAATAGGGGTTTTCTCAAAGTCAACACACGTTGCATAACTGCTGAATCATTCATCACCGTTGACATCTATCCCTGACACAAGATGCAGAACAAATGTTGTTTTATCTCGTGTCTATAGTACAATGGGCACCATGATTTTGTGATATAATAACATAAAATAGATACCTCGCTGATCGTAGTTGCCCATCCTTCAACTCAACACTTTATAGTCACTTAGCCATGACATATACATAACGACGTAGCGTGCAGAGAATGGAATCATTTTTTTGTATGGTACAATAGGGTGCGTATAGTGTTTTGTGGTTGTTTTTCAAGCATTATAGCTAGGTAGAACAAAAACTCTTCTAAGTACTCTTACTGAGCTAAGTAAGTGTTTGTTTCTAATTTTGGACAAGGAGCTAGATGTTTCCTGCTCATGTTAGTTGAACTTTGTATTATGGTTAACATGCAGAATCAAAAACATAAAGTATATTAGAATCAAAGACATAAATTATATTACGTGTTGTTCATTCTTTGGTGTATATATTAAGACATCCAAATTTATTACAGAAATTGTACTGGTATGTTTGAAAAGAGCAAACACGATCAAGTTTGGACAAATGCAAAAGAAAAATATTTCCTTATAATAGAAATAGAAAGTGAAAATTTTAAGAGAACTTAAATTCACAGTTCACAGTATTGTGAATTTAACCCAAATAGCCCTAAACGTCCTATAACAAGTCCAAATGTAGAAAGTTCCAACTGAATTCCAGTCGTATTCCAAATAAATTCCAATATTGAATGTGTTGATGTGCATGAAGTGTCGAACGCACTGATGTGGCCTGAATTTGGAGATTTGCTAACAGTCTTGCGATTTATCACAGTAATATAATCAAAAATGTCCTTGTATGTCCAAGAATATTATTGAGCACTTTGTAATTTCAATGAATAATAATTTGAATAAATAAATCCAACCAAATTAAATCATGAACACACAATAAGAATGATTCTGCATCGGATGTTAAGGCAAGAATGAATAATCCCAATGAAAAAACAAGATTATATACCACACTAGGTGACCTATGTCGTAATTACCATTTTCTAAAAATACTCTGACAACTAATAGAAAATTTCCACTCCGGAAGTTCCAAGGTCAGTATCTTTAACTTGAAAGTTGAAGTAAAATGTTTACTATGCAGTGTGTTGTTTGCAAAATAAATGTCACTGGTCAGGAATATTATTAACTTGATTATGCACAAAGGTCAAGTGAAAAATGCAGATGTACATAATCATTAAGAAAAGCCAACAAAAAATACAAATTAAATATATATAATGTATTTAACATCTAAAAACATGCCTATACGTCATTCGCCGTCAGTTACGTTGTAGCTAACCAAAAAACACAGATACAGTGAGAAATTTAAAAGAAAGTTTAAAAAAAATACATCCTGTGTTGCAAATTTAATCAGAACGTCTTCATTATTAACTAGCTTATAAATTACATTTAAGTTGCTGGGTTTAGACATTGACCACTCGCTAATGACACGTATGTTTTCAAGAGGAGTGAACGATGGAGTCTTTTCGAATCTGGATCTCTGAGAGGCTGTAAACTGTCTATAAAATTAGCATAAGCGTTTATTGTCACCTCTGTGTGTGTGTGTGTGTTTCAGCCACTATGATCCTTATGTCTTCCACTATTCATACGCTGTATCAATTTCTTCATTAGGTGGCAGGGGACAACTTCGTTAATTGGCCCCTGGCAAATTTCTTAACTTTATGTTATGATGTAACCTTTTTATAGCTATTATTGTTTAATAATTAAAGATACGGATATATTTGTAAATTAGGTGTTTCATGCTTGTGTTATTGATGTGAGGCATGTAGTACACTTCCTGTAGTCATTTCACAGTTTGTAGCCAGTGAAATACCAATAATCGGCTATAAATCAGAGCTAGCCACCCATATCAGCAGACACGTGGGTTCAAGGCAAGTTGAATATCAGTAAAACAAATGCGCTGATGACAACTATTTTAAATTGCATCAATCAAGCAACTGAGTACACAATGTTTTTCAAAGTTATCACCTAAGGAAAGGGCTTGCCTTTGCACTGTGAGGATCACTGCTGTCAGAAATGGCCATCGGACGTGAAAAATGCATGTATAAATTTGGGGCTAAGTGCATACACTTTTTATTATATGAACTTCCATTGACTTGTCCGGTAAAGTGAATGAAAATCTGATATTTGCTTTATTATACCTATTCTAAAATACGGACCTTTTTGACCACACCCGTATATTTATTAATGAATTGTTATATTAGGCAGATGTATGCGGCATTAACTGCGTGCTTAAAAACAATCCCTTGCACCCTCTGCACTGCACCGAAGCATTCTACAGGTACCATGCAAGGGGGAGCATCCTTCCAGAATAGAAACGCATCCAGTAATAAGTTACTTTTCTTGCCTTTCGGTTTTACTCTCAGACAATGTCCAAGTTTTGCCTTTGCTACTGAAAATGCTACATTTATAAAAATTATAAATCTCTCAAGTGCCTTTGACAAGGACAGTCATTCGCTATATGATATAATTTATTTTGGTTACAAGCACTGTCACTAGGATCTGACACCTCTGCTGAGTATGTCTTTGCACTTGAACTTTTCTCTGCTGATTATGTCTATGTACTTGAACTTTTCTCTGCTGATTATGTCTATGAACTTGAACTTTTCTCTGCTGATTATGTCTATGTACTTGAACTTTTCTCTGCTGATTATGTCTATGAACTTGAACTTTTCTCTGCTGATTATGTCTATGTACTTGACTTTGTCTCTGCTGATTATGTCTATGTACTTGAACTTGCCTCTGCTGATTATGTATATGTACTTGAATTTATCTCTGCTGAGTATGTCTATGTACTTGAATTTGTCTCAGCTGATTATGTCTATGTACTTGAATTTGTCTCTGCTGGTTATGTCTATGTACTTGAACTCTTCTCTGTTGATTATGTCTATGTACTTGAATTTGTCTCTGCTGATTATGTCTATGTGCTTGAATTTGTCTCTGCTGATTATGTCTATGTGCTTGAATTTGTCTCAGCTGATTATGTCTATGTACTTGAATTTGTCTCTGCTGGTTATGTCTATGTACTTTAACTCTTCTCTGTTGATTATGTCTATGTACTTGAATTTGTCTCTGCTGATTATGTCTATGTACTTGAATTTGTCTCTGCTGATTATGTCTATGCACTTGAACTTAGTTCAGAAGTTACCACCATCAATTAAAGAGCAAAATATCTGAGCTGTGGCAGCCACAGTAAGTCAGTAGGGGAGGGCATACATTGCGAGCTGTGGTAGCGACACCAAGTCTGTAAGGGCCCTTAAATTGAGAACTATGGTAGCCACAGGAAGTCAGAAGGGGTCTTACATACCTTAACCACTAGCATGTGCGCCTGTCCAACATCGAAAACCCATTATGAGTCTCAAACGAAATCTATGGAGAAACTCAAATTTGAGCCTTCGACATGCTTTCAAACTGGTATACATTGTGTAATGCATCGAACGGATCAACAAGTGAAAGTGCTCTGTTAAGGTCTTTGCATAATCTCAAAACTCAAACAATGCTATTAAACAAAAGCCTAAATAATAATTAAACAAAACTATACAACTTTGACAACACAGTAACGTGTTACAAGAAATAATGTGCAGCATGTTCCGGGCTTGCCAAGGGAATAACATTTCTGGACACCAAATTTGTTCCATTTTCATAAATGGAGATAAAAGTGCACAATCAGCTACTGTTATCACAGAAGGCGCTCTGTATAACAGCGAAACACAAAGCAGGCTTGTTCTTTTAATGTGGATGGGTTTAGAGCACTGCAATCATCACTGAACCGGAAATCCAATCAACAGAGATAAGGATAATAAATAAACAGGTCTATTGTACCTTAGGCTGTAATTTCTCTCCCTTGTCTCGGGGTGTAATTATATAATTGTCTCATTTCTTACCAATTTATCTACAAAACGTCTCCTCGCAAGTTCTGACCGGTCTCTACCCCCCCCCCCCCCACTCTTTGGGCTATCGAGAACGGCGAGTGATAATTGCACTGCAGACGAGTGCTGTTGGATTACCTCGCATCTTGAGACGCTACATGTATTCAGCAAATCATAAGACCTTTCGAGAACAATCGATATCTTGTCTGAAGAAACAAAATATTGGATTATATTACTGTAACATGATTACGCCACTAATTTGAAATTACTCTCTAATATGAGAAATTGATGCAAAATTCTGTGTCGTCTGCTTCAACCAGAATGTGGAACTTATTGAAGTCTAATAACCGCTACAAGCCATGACCTTTTTATCACATAACGCGCTCATTTTAGTGGGTCTGGTTTATGTTTCCGCCTTCTCACTTCTAATTCTGTGGTGTTGTGTTACAGTCTGAGAAGCAGACAAACAAGCCTGGGATTAAATATGGAGGAAGAGTATAGAAAAATAGCAATAAGTCTAATTTTCATAGCGTTCAGTAAGTATAATAATCCACTATTTATTATTTTAATTATTTTAGATATTAAATAGGTTTTCTTATTGACTGATACAGATTTAGCCTGAATTTCTTGACCCAAGTATGTTACTACAGGGATTGAATAATCTGGTATAAGACTGAGAAACAAGTAACGTTTCTGTAACTAACATAATTAGTATAAGATAGTCCAAAGAAGCTTTGATTTACGATGTAAATATGAATCGTTCTCAGTTTACTTATGTTGCCATTTTATTATAACAATAGTTGACTAGTAGACAATAAGAACGACATGACTAAATGTCATATACAGTCAAACATGCCTTAAGCAGAGTTGCATGGGAAGTGTGACTTATTATTTCTGAAGGCAAGTGGTTACTTAACAGAGGTTTGCTTGTTACCATTTTCTTGGCTTTAAAGGGGCAGGTCGAGGGGAAGGTTAGGCCTGAACTGGAGGTCTCCTCCCTTCCCCGCTTTCCCCATAAAATAAAATAAAATGGGCGTTAAAGAACCGGAACGTGTCCAAGATTACATTTTAGTTACAGTTAGATGGTTAAAAATATGCCCTCAAAACGCTTAAATTACAGAAACTTCCAGGGGTCCTCACCAGGTGTTCCATCCCACAGACATCTTGTATACAAGTTTATGCCCCCCCCCCCGATATAATAGATCCGACCCTGGTTTACGGAAATCAAAAATATTGGCTATTATAGCTGGGTGATTGCTTAATACGGGTGACCTTCAAGGCAACAGGTCTTTAAAAAAATGGCCAATACTACTAGAGCGTAGAACATTTGTGTCCCTCGCCCATAGGCACTCTTCTGGTAATCATACTTTTAATTGTATATGTGTATATGAGGAAACTGAGCGTTTATTCGTTTCCTTTACGATAGATGTTTGTGTAAAGGGATGGCCACCAAGACTCCAAATCAACGATATAGAGGCGCTATCTCCATACGCGATCAAATTATCATGGGCCACAAGGAACGGCCATGCTTCGGCCAGCAGGGATATTTCTTACACAGTAAGATACAAGGAAAAAGGTGGAACGTATGAATATGTAGACGTTCTGGACTCAGAGGCAGAGATAACTGATCTCGAACCGGATACTATATACGTGTTTTCTGTAAGGTCCGTGTCGGAGGTCAAGGAAGGTGCTTGGTCCAGACATGTTATATCAGCCACGATGTCTGAGCCTAATTCAGGTGATCTCTCTCTCTCTCTCTCTCTCTCTCTCTCTCTGTAAATCAATAATCGTACCAAACAAAACTTCTGCGTGGAATAAATTCCTATGAAAGTATAGTGTGTATATGTACTCATACAGATTTTGTGTTTCAAACTGCAACAAGTGATGTGACCCTACTCTTTAGAACGGCAAAAGTCTGTTTCTTGGTCTAATAAATAAATTTAACCAAAAAAATATATTCAGCTCCAAAACAAAGTTAATTCATATAAGGAAGCTTTCACATGTTTGACATTGTTCATTTTATTCCTTTAAAAAAAACGATTTTGAGTACGAAAATATGGATACAGTAGTATGTTTGTTTTTATAAACACTATTAATTAAGTAATTAAATTATTCACAGAAGATATATATATATATATATATATATATATATATATATATATATATATATATATATATATATATATATATATATATATATATATAACCTATCGTTAAAAGGGATTATTGCCATGAAAATATATAATCTTCTCATTTATGTACATGATTCCATGTATCTATGGTTGCTTGATGATAAGAAATGTCAACAGATATGTAGAAGTTACAAAGACCGTAAAAAAGGGAATGATATAATGAATATCGCTTCACTCCAGCTCCTATGATACAGATACAAACTATATTCATTATATCATCCCATATCAAACATAACGAATATAAAATCTATTCAATATATACAAGTTCGTTGCAAAACTACAATACGTCTGTTTCATAATTATAAATATTAAATTACAACGTGAAATTACAGTAAGTCTGTTTCATAATTATAAATATTAAATTGCAACGAACTTGAAACTCACAAAACACAAAATAAACAAGATACCCCACCAAACCCCAAAACAACAACAATAAAAACAAACAAACAAATAAACAATTTTTATCATTTTATAAATCTGCACGCTTTGTCGCTGTTATCTTACAGGTGATGTGATGAACGCAACACTTCCTGTACCGGAAATAGTCAGTGGCCATGCGCTGTCTCCACATTCGATCAAACTGATATGGAATATTAAGAACAGAAAAGGCGCTCTTGAAAGTGATGTCACATATAATGTGAGGTATATATTCCGTAGTGGAAATATTGAATATATTGATGTGAATAACACGGAAGTAACTTTAAAGTTTCTGATGGCTAATACGACATACTTGTGTTCTGTGAGGTCAGTTTTCGAGGATGTTACTAGTGATTGGTCGAAACAATTTCCAGTGACAACATTGCAAGTCTTTCATTCAGGTAATCCTCTAGTCTCCCTTATCTCTTTCTCTGTAAAACATACAGATATACAACAAAATATTTACACACTATCTATATCAGATTTCTATTTCTGATAAATTTTAATTATCTTTTTGTCTTAGGTACACATTTGTAATTCCATAACCGATTTAAGAAAAATTTGACCCTTTTTCCGCTCTAGTTTATCTTAGACGCTTATTCTAGCTCCTCGTGGGTTCGATCCCCGGCCAAGTCATACCAGAGACTTAAAAAATGGTACTAACAGCTGCCTCGCTTGGCGTTCAGCATTAAGAGGTTAGTGTTAGGACTGGTCGGCCTGGTGTCAGGATAATGTGACTGGGTGGGACATCATGCTACATATCTGCGGCATGATGCCCCAGTGCTAGACATCACTATAAACTGCCACATTGCAGACATCGTAGCGATATGACTGAAAAATTGTTAAAGCTACGTTAAAAATCAAAATCACATCACATCACATATTCTAGCTCCTGAATTGATTGATAAAGATTAACGCGATTGTTCTTTTTTTGCACAATACTTTGCAGTTTTGTTTAAATGTACACGTATATAGTTTAAGGAACTAAACTGCACCTTTACCTCTCAAATATCACGTTGGATTCCATGAGTTGTCATTATTTGCTTGTATCCTGCTTTAATCGCCATTTTTGATACCATGCATCTATTTCCTACACGTTTCACAGCTCGGACATCTTTCGCAATTTTCATTTGTTGTCTCAGATTTGTTTATATGAACGTTCTTGGGGCTAAGGAACGTATAATAGGTCAGGTTCGCTCTCCTGCCTGTCGTAAGAATTGATAATGGGGGTCAGGAGTAGCAGTGGCTCATTGGTTATGATGCTGTACTCGCGAATGAAAGGATGCGGGTTCGAATCCTGCCATTGGATCATAATGGATCGGCTGCTGCGGTGCATCCATGGAGAAAACACCTTAGTCAGCATTAGGTTGTTCTGTTGCGATGCTCAAAAGTACCAAAGCAAACCAATCGTTTAAACGATAATGACAACGAGGAACATAGTCCCGCAATTTAAAAACTGTTAAAACACGAAACTCAAGTATAATTACATATCCTTAAAGTCAGATACGTTACTCTGAACATATCGAGGTCTTCGAAGTTAAGCGTGGTTTAGGAACCAAAGATACTGGAAGCTCATTTATTCTGACCCTATTCTTTTAAGTTGCACGACGTTGAAATTTTGGAACTTCGAGCCCTGTGTGAAATATAATGCTTGAAATGTTCTGAGAGTGCGGATCCTGATTTGCTTTAACTTCATAGAAGTTGCCTAATGATGTCAGGTGCACATAAATATCAAAGTAATGATTTACTAGCTTTCCACATCAGAGACCTCGTGACCAGTTCCTGACATCACCGTCTAAAAAAGATAATGAGCAGATTGTGGCTTTCCCGCACACGAAAAATGCATAAGTTGCGAATAAGTCGCAGTTAATTTACATACAGCGATTAAGTTCAAGAATTAGAATGAATATGACAAACTATCTACCCAATTAGAATGAATATGACAAACTATCTACTCCATTAGAATGAATATGACAAACTATATACCCAGTTAGAATGAATATGACAAACTATCTACCCAGTTAGAATGAATATGACAAACTATCTACCCCAAACACGTTATCCCTTTCTTTTACAGAAGAAGCATCCAAGATAGTGACAGTCACTGAAGTTTCTTCAAGTTACGTAATCGTCACTTGGTCGGAACCCGAGATATTGGAAGGCAGAAAGATTACCGGGTATAGGCTAACCCTAAGACAAGACAAGGAAGGTCCGCCCATGTTAGACTCTATCTGGCCTGCGCTTAGAAATTCTTGCACACATTCAAGCAGTACATAGTATTAGGACATATTATAATGTTTCGCAATGTTAGCTAAATACATTTATCTAATTCTTTTTCTCTAGTTCTCCATGTTATTAAAGTTAGATTTTAATCTTAAAATCAATTAAATTTACAATTATAAAATTTTCTAAAGAACAACTAAAATATGTCTAAATCATTTTTCCAAGTGTAATATTTCTGAATAAGGACCAAATTTAATCTTAACAAAGACATATACTTATGTAAAGTAAGGATACTGTTTGCTGTTATCTTTAATTTTTGTTTGATCCCATATTTAAATTTCTTATTTATTGAAAGCTCAATCCCGTGACGTCGTTGTACAGAAGCCACCGTACAAGTTGTCCAAACTGGAGCCAAATTCTCACTATTCCGTCAGTGTATATGCCCTCTTTAAAAGCGGGAAACAAAAGCTGGGGACGTCTAGATTCGTAACAGCAGAAAGGGCTGTTAATTTGCCACCTCCACCCCCCAGAAAGCTGAGAACTAAGATCATAGGAGACAAGGTATTCGTAAGTTCATGCTATCTGTTGAAAGAAATTGTGGATCTCAGAGCGTTAAGACTGAGAGAATAATTGTCGAGTCAAAACTGGGGGTGCGCATACATAAAAAGTCGACCACAGCGAAATTTGAAATAGTAAGATCTTTTCTCGCGTATAAGACCAGCTCCTCGCTGGCATCTCTCTAACTTTCTATGCACTTCTTTTTGCGTTCACAAGTAAGATTTGGCTCAGTTTTTCCGAATGCTATGTGCCACGTGACTGTCACGAGAACACAACACAAGGACCGACTCCTTTACTGAGTGTTCATAGGTAATTTTCATGCCTTCAGAGACTAGTTTTCGTCATCTTGTTGCCATGCTATATAATTAGTGCAAATATTTTAAACAACTTTCCCAATAACAGAGCTTATTTCCTTGATTTCGGAGTGTATTTGTTCCGATTTATTTTGTATGATACTCTGTAGACAACCACGTGGTTCTCATTTATATCGCGACGTATTTCATCTTTGACAAGAACCTATATGCAGACCTTTCGATCTGTAATCGCAAGCGATACGCCAAGACCTAACGCACTTGACTACTAACGCACTATAAATATAATTCTTCTATATATCTTTTACATACACTCAGATATCACAATAGTATGTCCTAGCTGCAATAGTGAATATATCTTCACATTAGTATGTCATAGCTGAAATAGTGAATCTACCTTCACACTAGTATGTCATAGTGAATCTAGCTGAAATAGTGAATCTACCTTCACACTAGTATGTCATAGATGAAATGGTTAACCTTTCTTCACTATAGTATGTCATAGCTGGAATAGTGAATCTGCCTTCACAGTAGTATGTCATAACGGAAATAGTGAATCTACCTTTACAATAGTATGTCATAGCTGAAAGAGTGAATCTATCTACACAACAGTATGTCATAGCTGTAATAGTGAACCTAACTTCTCAGGAGGAGCGAACTCCTGAATGGAGACTGATGCAAATGTTCTGCGCGATCGTTACCAAATGTACACTTGCACAGCACGACCATTCTATTCAGTGAACCAGGACTACTAATTTGATCGTCTACATTTATTTTAGTGAGATTTCAAACAGCAAGAAAGTAGCTCTAGGCCCATAAATATCGATTTTTATTGGATAATATCACCATGTTAAAATGTCGGCAAACAATTATACTAGTTTTCCAGCGCCATTGCATGCTCATATGCAAGGTACGCTTGCAGAGCACAGTAATACGGATAGTACACTAAGACACTTTGTTCTTTATGTCTGGATCTTTTGCTTGTTTTGGTTGGTTAACAAAGGCATATTTCTGCTGTTATTTTTTCTATCCTGCATTTTTTTCCATCATGCTTTGTGTCTTTTTGTTTTAACATGCTTGTGAACATATGCGTATTTAATATTTCTGTCACAAAAACACTTTAATTTAGAATGATTTAATTCTTTTAGCACGAAAGGAACGTTCTCTATCTTCCTCAAATCACGATGCATCCTAATTGATCAAGATATGCATTTTTAGTATCGTCTGCTTATTACTCAGTAGAGACAATAATAGCATTTTATCTATTCTACTTTGTTAGTAGTACGATTTTAAACTATCCGCGAGTCTGGTTATTAGTGGCAAGTCTTGTTCCATTTGATACGTGAAATATTACTACGATAAACCTCGGGCATGTACTATTTGCATTTCCGTTTCCGTTTATAACTTTGTTAGATTTCAGTGATTATTTGTCGACTATGGTGAGTTTGTGTTGGGAGGACATCTCTCAATTTCAGTGATTAGCCAATTTCTATGAGCAAATGTCATAATGTACAATATTCACGAGACTTAATCATGGACTAGTTTCGTTAAATAACCCTCCCTAATTTCTGAACATTAGGCATTCTCTGGAAATGTATGTGTTTAGTAATTTGAGATAGGAATAATTCTTTGTATTAGGTGTTCTGTGTCGTGTTTTGTGGTGCATGTTGTAAAACATCAGTTTTCGGCTGGGATCAGCCTAATGATGAGTCATACATATTTGAAGCAAGAAAAACCATGCAAGCATGAATTTAAGAATTGCGTGAGGTGTGGTCATTAGATTATAAGAGGCGCATTGATTGCAGTATTTGCGCTTTTATGAAACCTTCTCTGTTTTAAGGTCACTGGAAATAGCGGTGACAGCCTTAAGCCAGCCTCACGCAGAAGTTGTTTGATTCGCTCGGCAGTAAGACCCCTTGTTTGCTAAAATATCTTCTAGCCTGACCGGTCCATCAATTTTATATCAGTGAACATACAAATGGAAATGAAAGATTTGAATTTTTAAAACAAATGTCTGATGTATTTATTTTTTCTTCGTCGACGCAAAAAAGATCATATTATTTTAAAATGGTATGATGGGCAGGTTAGGTTTATATGTTCGCCACTAATACATTTTGTACATGGTGGACATGTGGCATGCATCACATCGTTCTCTGGTGTTGAGATATTCAGCGTAGCTTTCTATACTTTGTGTGTTCTACAATATTTTATGTCTTTTTTCTTGGCAGAACATTTTGGTGAAGTGGAAGCCACCAGAAAATAACTCGGTGACAAACTATATTCTTCGATACAAGAGACGGAAAGCTGAGCCTAAAGAACTGTGTCAGGTTCAGATTGATGGTAGCAAGCGGAAATACATAATCAAGGGTTAGCATGGTATATCGTTGACCAATATATATATATATATATATATTCTTTGATAGAACTTTGTCAGGATTATTCTGGATTCACATCATAATGTTGTTGGAGTCCTCTCATAGTTTTCATTTATAACTTTGATAATTAAAGTGTTTGCTTAAGTTTTTCAAATCTTGTGGCATTTGCTTCTTTCTGTTAGTTTGTGACCATAAAGTCGTAACAATATATGAAGGGACGAGAGCATAAAAGTCTGACTGGACACTGTTATATACAATGTGTCCAGCTAAACATATTTAGGGACGAAAAGATACCATTCTGACTGGACATTGTTATATACAAAGAACCCGTTGTGCAGATTTCCGTACGATAACATTATCGTTTGACTGGTCATTTTTAAGCGTAAAAAAAATCTATCCATGAGTTTCAAAATCTCATGAAAAGACCCGTATGTACAGTCACCTGTTTAGTAACAACGCGCTTCTCCATAATTACAACATCGTAACAGAAAACCTAGACAATTATGGGATTCTGATTTTACCAGATCCTACATACAGTCCGGGTTTGTGACCATACAAACATTGATAGAACCAAGTTATTATGACACTGAGAGGAAATACTTTGAAAGTTGTCACTCAGTCTGTGGTGTATACCTGAAAGCGACTGTAGAAAGGCATTTCTAATTGTAGTGTCGTGTTGAAAATATATGTATAAGCGAAAGAAGAATACTCACGAGCAACTCGGCCGTAAATATTTAGACAGAATAATCTATGGTTTAAAGCACACCATTTTTCAGAACTTTCAAATGCCTCTAGTATGCATGTCACTCCTCGCGCCACCCATTTCATGTCGTTGGCATGCCACTCCTCACGCTTTTCATTTCATGTCGCAATTATGCCACTCCTCACGCTACTCATTTCATGTCATAAGCATGCCACTCCTCACGCTACTCATTTCATGTCATAAGCATGCCACTCATCACGCTACTCATTTCATGTCGTAAGCATGCCACTCCTCACGCTACTCATTTCATGTCGTAAGCATGCCACTCATCACGCTACTCATTTCATGTCGTTGGCATACCATTCATTTTATGTCGATGGCGAAAATTCAAATCGTTTTTCCCCCCCAAGGATCTGCTACTCCATACACATACAAAAACTATTACCATAGTCAGTGGTTATTAGTCCGAGTTTCCGCTAACCCTTCCCATCCCATCTAAGATATTTCTATATTTTTGTTGGGGTGTGTGGTTAGATCGCATTGCCTAATGAAAAGTTGGAAATCGCCACCACGCGAGGCGGCAGTAGCCACTTACTAGGGGCCCTAAAAATTAAATGAGCTTGCATCGAGCCATATTTGCACGTAGGCTGTACAAGTTTTGTTGTAATGTAACTTGCATTTTACTCATATAGAGATATTGATTTATATTTCCATCCATTAAATTTAATTGTATTGTACTGAAGAATATTTAGTATAGAATGGAAGATATATATTTCGTGGCGTCTAGTCGACGATCACGATGTATTTCTGGTTCCACAGCTATCGTGGAATGGTCTTGGAGCATCCACGCTTGTCCGCTCCTCTGAAGGATCCATCAAGGAGAGCCTACTTAATCCTGAAGTTTAAACTTTCTCACTTCTAGTACACCAATACCGTTCTCCGAGTCAACGTCACCACTGGCCACCGCAGCATCCAAATTACACCAGAGAATTATACAACACCCCCACCCCACCCATATCGTGAAATAATTAAAATTACAGTAACTGAGCCTTGTACAACAGCAGACACGGTCAAGTACGAATACGATTATATGTATTACGCATGCGCTCACATGAATTGGCTTCATTACAGGTTGAACTATTTTATCAGTATTACTGTACAAAATTATTGTTATAATAACCATGCTTGACATGAGTATGTGTCTGACAAGAGTAATCTAACTTGGTCATAAGAGCTCGAGTATTAATAATCGTTTAAAGCGTGCAAAATAGAATTGAATTCAACCTGTCTGTTCAATTATAAAAATGTCTAACTTAAAACAGATTATACTCTGTCTGATGGGGTAGCGTTATGTTAATATGTTAGGTCTGACATTCTAGGATTTTAGAATAAATTTTCAAACAGTCAGTATATAAAAAAATTCAATCACATAAAACGGGTAGCAAGAAAGAACAAATTTATAGTTCACATTCCTCTATAACCAAAGATTGCTCCAGTAAAGAGGACAGCTTCCTGACAAAATTAATCTGCATTGTGATTGTACGGAGAGAATTTACTCTGAAACTGCCACGTTCATGGTCAAAATATAGCCTACGTTTAAAATATCTCTTCACATTATGACAAGCTTTCAAAGCAGAAAAACCTTGTGTGAGCAAACTAAAATATAAGATTCTCACACTGATTTTGTAGGTGTACGAAGTGATAGCAAGTATGGCGTCCAAATGGCTAGCTTTCACCATCGTACAACAGGACCATTTACGGACTGGGTTGTAGAGACAACTCCACCCTTAGGTAAGTAACCTTGTGGAAATCATTCACTTGAAAGAAAACAACTTTAATCCCAATTTAATGTGTCTGTTTGCATAGACATATTGCGTGTTTTAAGTGAGGTATTGTTGGAAGCAAACAGATCTGCATTAAAAAGAATCCAAAACTGTTTTCTTTGTAAATGCAATTTTGTAATTTCGTGCAGGTATAGCCTAGGAAGAAATACTATGATAAATAATGCAGAACTTATTCGATGTAAGATTCGTTCTGTTTCGTGGTGTTCACGGAGCAGACATATATGGAAAAGATCATTCGGCTGTAACGTTATTAAGACCAGTGTCAAAACAAATGTACGGTGATGGACCAGATATACCGCCCGGATCATTGATAATAGCTCATACACTGAACTGGCAAAAATGGCATATGTTATGTCAAATCTTATAATATTTAAATTAATTCAGGGTATGTACCATTGTATTTACGTCTCCAGTTTATAGCTTGGTTAGCTTTTAGTAACTGCTTGTTTGATTGTGGGATGTCGGTCATGGGGAAATAATTCTCAGCCCAAGTAATTTCTCATTTTCTTGTTGCAAACTTCAGACAGTATTGATGAGATTTTACGAAGGAACTATTTAGTTTCGTAGCTGAGATTAACCCAGAGACCGATAAATGGACATAAGCCAAGTACTTCGTATTTACATTTAAAGGTGTTGATCGGTTTTAATAATTTTATGTGAAATATTTGTGATAGAGACTGATATTTGATACAGTGGAATAACTGAGAAGGGTTTGTTCCATTACCTGGAGGCGCTTTTAATTGTTGCTACGAAGGTGAACGTAGTCGAAAGATACATGTGAAATATGGTTCAGAACTTTGCATCGAGTAACACGGGGTTGTAATATGAAAATAGTTATGATTTGTATTTTATGGTATTTAAGTACTGATGTTAATCTACGGAGTCCTAGCAAGGAGAGGACATAAAGTTAAGAAGTTGACATGCAAATGTGAAATTGGGATATTTTGTGGTCATTGATTTGTTAGAGGAAACTTATTTATAGTCTTCGCGCGTCATTAGAACTTCAGTTTGATAAGGACTATTGTCTGGAGGTCCATGGAAATACGGAATAACAGTGGACTTTCAGCTCAAAACCGATGCTCAGTAGAGAGACCTCTTGCATGTAACAGTATTTTGCATATGTCTTAATTAGCATATTCTGTAGTCACGTGATTTGTATCATTTGTAAACTTTTGCTGTCAACAATCTGTACAGCAATTGACGAGGGAGTAACATTTGTAAGGGTATTTGATACACGTCTCACTTTCCGCACATAATTGAAAGAGAAGTTATCTTTATTTTAAAACTATACTCTACAGAACGAAAGGAGAGATCTTGCGTAAAGTATTAGCACGGTGAAAAGTTAACATTTGTCCCAACAAAATAGGTCCTCATTTAGTTTATAAAGGTGACAACCGATATTCTGGAGTTGTTGCTATGCTGTAGCTTCATTTATGGAGTTCATATTAGTTTCCATATGTACCAGCTTGGGAACTAGCCATCTAAGTACCGATTTTAAATCTTGCATATCTTTTTTCGATACAGCTACAAGTTCTAGCACCCAGTCTTCTCGGTTCAAGGTGTTTGCAGTAGCTCCGCATGAGGTGGTAATTTTATGGAAGTCCAAGACATCTAGACCAGAAGACAGTACCTACCTGGAAGTCTGGAAAGGTCTTTCTTTTATATGTACACCCAGCTATAAAAAAGTGTCGTATGAAATCAGATGTAACCAAATAGAAGCTGAATTATTAATCTTTCAAATATTTACTTCATGTGCTCATTTAAGGACCGAAAAGAAGGAACTGTTGCTCTTTGGACTTCTTTTACAATGAGAAAGGAAACGTTGTCCTTTGGACTTCTTTTACAATGAGACAATAATGCATGACCTAAAAGAAGAAACCGTTGTTCTTCGGACTTCTTTTACAATGAGACAATAATGCATGACCTAAAAGAAGAAACCATTGTTCTTTGGACTTCTTTTTGAATGAGACAATACTACATGTAATATTTTGGACAGAATAATCTAAGTTTTAAGAGGATGAAGAATATGATGCAAGTGCCCTGTAATTGTGAATTTGTACCTTGTGATGTAATTCTGACGTGGTAAAAGTCATCACAGTTTGTAAAGTTCTGCAGTGTATTATAACTCAATTTGCAAATTTAAATTGTATATAAATTGAAATTTATTTATTTTAATCAAGAATATAATAATTTGCATCAGCATGGGTAAACCAGAAGCACATTTGTGATATGATCATACAATTATATTTTGTAGAAGACAGTTATTTGTATCAAGTGCAGGTGACAGGATGGCGTTACTTCATGATCCACAACCTAACGGCTGGTGACACCTACACTTTTGTCCTAAAAGAATTAACAGAACTCTGCCCGAGGAACAGAATCATTCAACTAAGAATGGCTAGTATGTAATTAATAATCTTCGGCTTACTTGTGTTGTGCATCCATTGGCTTTATTAGAATCATAATAATAATAATAATAATAAAATAATAATAACAATAATAATTAAACAGAACCTAGTGCCAGTGTAACTAGATATATGTAAAAAAAAAAAAAAAAAAAAAAAAAAAAACTCTTGCAACCGTGTAACGGTGTAATTAAATGCCAGTAGGAACCTCTTGCCACAATGTAACTGGTTACATGTAAGGACCCCTTGTCACTGTGTAACTAGGTACCTGTAAGAACTTCTTGCCACCGTGTAATTAGACACATGTAAGAACCTCTTGCCACAGTGTAATCAGATACATGTAAGGACATTATGCCGCTGTGTAACTAGGTACATGTAAGAACCTCTTGCCACAGCATAATTAAATACTAGTAGGAACCTCTTGCCACAGTGTAATTTAATAACTGTAAGAACCTCTTGCCACAGTGTAATTAGATACATGTAAGGACCTCTTGCATCAGTGTCATTCGATACCTGCAGGAACCTCTTGCCACAACGCAACTAGATACATGTAAAGGACCTCTCCGCACTGTGTAATTTGATATCTGTAGGAACTTTATGCTAAAGTGTAATTAATTACCTCATTAGAAACTCTTACCAAAGTGTAACTAGATATCTGTAATGCCCTCTTGCCAGAGTGTAACTAGATACACGTAAGGACCTATTGACACAGTGTAACTAGATACCTCTTGTAACAATGTAATTAGCTGTAAAATCCTGTTACATCAATGTAATTAGCTGTAAAATCCTCTTACATCAATGTAATTAGATACATGTAAGAACCTCTTGCCAGGGTGTAATCAGATACCTGTAAGAACCTCTTGCCAGGGTGTAATCAGATACCTGTAGGAACCTCTTGCCAGTGTAATTAGCTAACTGTAGGAACCTCATGCCACAGTGTAATTAGATACCTGTAAGAACCTCTTGCCAGGGTGTAATCAGATACCTGTAAGAACCTCTTGCCAGTGTAATTAGCTAACTGTAGGAACCTCATGCCACAGTGTAATTAGGTACTTGTAAGAACCTCTGCTCACAGTGCAATTTGATACCTGTAGGAACCTATTGTAACAGTGTAATTATATACCTGTAGAAACCTTTTTCCACATTGTAACTAGACACATCTAAGGACCTCTGGTCACAGTGTAATTAGATACTGCAGGAACCTTTTGCGAAAGTGTAATTAAATACCTGTTGGAACCTCTTGCCATAGTGTAAATAGACACTTGTAAGGACCTCTTGCCACAGTGTCATTAGATTCATGTAAGAACCTCTTGCCAGAGTGCAGTTAGATACCTGTACGAATCTACTGCCATATTGTAACTAGTTACATATAAGAATCTTTTGCCATAGTGTATTTAGATAACTGTAAGAACCTCTTGTCGCAGTGTAATTAGATACATGTAAGGACTTATTGCTACAGTGTAATAGGATACTTGTAGGAATCTCTTGCCACAGTGTAATTAGATACATGTAAGAGCCTCTTGCCAGTGTAATTTGTTAACTGTAAGACGTTTTAGCAAGTCAACTTGCTAAAGCTGCTGATATAAAGTTTTATGATGCGCTCCGCTGATTTTTCCCAACCAATCAGATCAAGATAGTTTTGTTCATGGTAGGAGGATCTAAAATATTAACATGCATGTGCTTGCTGTCTAGACAGTTGAATGATATGTTGGAAGAAATGGACGTGACCTGCGTGCTTAAAGTTCAAAACGATTTCGGCACGCTAAAAGATTACTCAACTGCAGATTTATTCACACAATAAAAATAACATGAAAAATTTGGAATTGGGGGAAATGATTAATTTAAAAGGTAAAGATATGAACCAACCATGTATTTAGAAAAAGAATTTCAGCTTTTCAAAAATAAACACAAAACATGTTTCCACGAAGAGTGAAAAGTCCGAACATGTGAATGCCTCTCGGTTCCAGACAGGGCGTCTTGGTAAATTGAGTTCCAGCCAGCAAATATATAGCATTCTATATCGTGGGTGCGCATGAAGGTAAAAAAAAAAACAGCTTGATGGAAAATAAATTTAATAAAACATACAACAATTTGTCTATTTTAATAACTCCAAACCAGTCTCCACATTATTAACCTCTCACTTACTAACACGAAAAAAAAAGAAAAGAAAAAGAAAAAAGAAAACAAACCAAGGAAAGGTTGTGTAAATTTGTTTTTAGAAAACTTGTTCTATTGAACTGAAAATGTTTTTACTAAGTAAACACTTCTCAAATCACCGCCCTTATTAATGTAAAGACACCATAAATCCTTGACTGGATATCATCATTATATTTTATATTTTGAAATATCACGTGTCTTTACCATACTTCTTACGATATGTTTAATGTCCAAATCTGCAAGGTGTTTAAAATAGACTTATTTTCAGCTTTGGAATTTCAAGACAACAGAGTTATAGCACCCGGTGTCAAATCACCGTTGGTCGACATGTAACTTTTTAATGTATGCTATAGACAGAATGATTTGCTACGTTCTGGTATGAAGCAAAGAATGTCCTATACAGTTATAAAGTTTGCTATGAATATTTTGTTTGAAAACATGCATTATGACAGAACACGCAAAAGGCAACAGTTTTGATCAGAATTTGTCTCGAATCTCCTCAGAATTACGCTTCATAAGTTTTATCGCAATTCCTTCTGGACGGCTGAAACGTCTGATTTTTCGGAGAATATCATTGATTGACGTAGGTACGTATGTTTTCATTGTCATTCTCTGTATATTTCAGCTCTTCCTGTTGCAGCGGTCAATGATACGTGTGCAAGAAACTACGATCCCCTCCTCAGAGCTTTACCGTCCCCCGACACGGGTGTCATTGTAACTTGGATTCCAATCAGCGAATGTAAAACATTCTATATCATCCGTGCGTATGAAGGTAAAAGAAAACTGGCATTGAAAGTTTATATTTTTTCAGAATGCAGAACCATCTCCCAAAATACTCACTAACTCGAAAAAGTATAAACAAACACAAGAGAAAGAAAAATATGTACACAAATAAATGAAAATTTATCTAAAAACAGGCAGGAGATTTATAATCCCAACAATGTTTAATTTGAGAATATTTCTTAAACTTATAATTATCCTTGTTTTCATTAAAATTTTAAGGAATTATTGTTACAAGTAATCATCTTGTTTTAGAATATGTATACATCCAATTTTTTGGTTAAGCAGCAGAGAGTGAACCCTACAAACTTTTTAGGAGGGTTATTTCGCGAAAATAAAGGTTCCTACGAAAAATGAAAATAGGAGGTCAATAACATCAAACCGAAATTTCTAACCGACCGAGACTTCTCTAATTGGGTTGTTTTATCTCTTTACGTTTATGTTTTCAAATTTGTATGCGTGTTCGTTTACTTACCCGGACACTCACTTTTGGTCGTCACCCTCTCTGCTGCTGTTTCTCTTCAGCAAACATTTTATCGAGACTTACACGATACCTCGAGGTTCATGTAAATTTATCGTGATAAATCCACGAGGAATCGCTTGAGCGCGCGAGAAGACGTTTCTGAATTTAATCATATCCATGTCCCCTGAACACCAAGCCTGATGAATGTTTCCCAGAGTATGTTTATCGATTCCATTAAACACAACCAAAAAGATTGCAGTTATTTCTGATCACTTTAGGTATTTGTGTATATCGCTGAGCAACATAAATCACATCCATGTTTTTGTGCCTGCTTCGAGAAAATATCCGAGCTGGATTTGATTGTTTGTCCAGCATTACATCATCCTATACTACGAAGTTATTAATAAATCCATCGAGGTCATCTACAGATGGGGCTTCGTCAATATCGGTGATAAAATTAATAATATAATTACTTTCTTCATCCGACGACTTCGCTTCTTCATTAAAATCTTTAAGCACATGGTAGCATCGCTGATAATCTACAGATGGTGCCACTAAATACAACTTATCCCATTTGAGTCATCTCATTATTAGATTGAGCAACAGTTGCGTCTTACCAGACGCAGATGGACCCATGATAATTGCTCTGATAGAATTTGGTAACGCTGCATGATGCTTGATTGGTTCTTGCTTTCGTGTGGCCGAGAAATCAATGACATTCATGTTGTACAAATATAATAAATAATATGAATTTATATTGTGTTCAATGCAGAGCATCCACCCCCACAAGCGTGCGCTTACAGGTAAGTGTCTAAAGTGTGGTACCAAAAATACAAATTGATATCTAATGAAACAGGCGGTGATATCGCTGCTTCACTATTAAAATTACCAGGAGCTCCATGGGCTAGGTACCCTGGCGAGAAGCATCTTCCTGGATATAATTATTGTGGTCCTTGAACCCGATTTGATATCCGACTTGACGAATGAGACCAACCAAGACCTGGAGAGTATCCAATAAATGCGATTGATTACGCATGTCACGTTCATGGTGTTGCGTATAAAAATAAACAGCGACATTTTTCGGACGTGAAGTTGATTCACTCGTTAAATTCCATAAAAAAATAAATCTCTCCGAGAAAAACTTGCTAGCTTCCTAGTAAAATCTGCGATGAAAGGTAAACTAGTGCCAGGGGCCGGTAATTAATTAACCGATTATTATTATCATATTGGAATCGAATTAGTATAGACCAAGAGGATATTGGAGGGGTAAATCATAGATTAGTTAACTTGCTGATGTTGGAGATGTCGCAAGTTCTGTTGCCGCAGATTGGTTAGCACGACAGGCAATATGGCAAATTTGATCTACCACCACCTAAAACAATTCAGTACGCACATTTTGATGTCAGCACTCTCAATGAAGTTTATCAAGCAGACATTTTGATTTTACCACAAATACGCGTTAGCTGTCGTTGGCGTAGCAAGTATAATAAAGAAGCAGAGTGGCCATCAACTAAAACAGCAACTGAAATTGCATCTGTGTTTGGACGAATTTATCAACGATGGCCATAGTTACTACAGGTTGATCCTGGCAGAAAATTTCTTGGTGCAGTATCATCTCTGATGAGACAACATAACGTCAAAATCAGACGAGGACACACTACAATTCATCGCGATCAGGCAATCGTTGAACGATTTAATCAACACTTGCTGAGCGGTTATTTGGATATCAGTATGGGCAGGAAATATCCTTAAACAAAGTTCAGAAAGACGTGAGATCTCGTGAATGGGTTGCAAGAATACCAAGTATGATAGCTGCGTTAAATAATGAAATTACTTCGTGCCATTTCTATGAAATATATCAGCATGATCACAAAAACATATATCAATACAACGACATGACTCCTCAAAACAACCAGTACTAGGTTATGTGTCTGTAAGATATTTATATGAACCTGGTGACTTGAAGGTGGTAAAAAAGCAACCGTTCCTATTTGGAGTGTGACCACACATAAAATTTCCAGCGTGGTAAGACCCACGGGCAGACCTGCAATTTACAGATTTGATTCAAGTATTCCTCAACATGGATTTGTACGTGAGCAATTACAAGTAATTCCTGACGATACACATTTACCACCGCCTTCACTTTTGTGAAAGCAGTGCACCAGCGCCCCGACGTCGATTACATTCAAGACA
Organism: Sinohyriopsis cumingii; assembly: GCA_028554795.2. Classification (NCBI taxonomy): domain Eukaryota; kingdom Metazoa; phylum Mollusca; class Bivalvia; order Unionida; family Unionidae; genus Sinohyriopsis; species Sinohyriopsis cumingii. The sequence continues at coordinate 105,118 of JAPYKE020000125.1, read as the reverse complement.
GGTCAGCATCACATTTTCGTGTATGTGACCAAGACTGTTATTAATTCTAACCACACTTAATTGTTTTGGATTATTATTCGAATGCTGCCACAACATTACTGTGTTACAGCTCGCACAATGATTATTCTGTCCTTGTTTCAGTGTCATGATAATTTCAGCATCGTACACTCTGATCAATACGATCAACGACAATCCAAATACTTGTATCGGAAATAGTTAATCCTTGTGATGAATGAATCGTTATAGCATCTTCTAGAATCCATGGAGTTTCGTCCATCGTTAACGCGCTCTCCACAGCACTCACAATTACTAAGACAATATCATTTAGTACAAGATTTTGTTTGTCATTAATTCCAGGAATTTCGACATCGATATTCTGTCGTTGTGTATCTGCGTCCAGGTAGATTTGGTACAGGTAGATTTGAAATTTTTTCTTTGTGTCACAGAAATAATTGTTGTTGAAGTCTATCACGAACTATCTTCCTACTTGCAACTATCAAATCAGCAGGACTCCATAAATTCCGAAAATCATTTATATTTGTTTCCAGAATTATTTTACGCATTATTAAACACTGAATCTTGTCTGGTTTTTAGTCTGATTAATTTCCTAAACTCTCTTAATTCTGGATCAACCGATCGATAATCATCAGTAATTTCTTCGTGATAATCGACTAACGTTTTTAGCCATTCATGCGGAGATGATCCAACAAAAGGCGGAAGTTGACCATGATCGCCACACATGATCACATGTCTGGTCACGGGATCATACACCGACGGTGCAGATGATAATAATGACATTTGATTATTCTTGTGGTATATACCTTAGAGTTAACGTCGGCTGATTCAGAATAATTAAGCATCTTTTATCGCTTTATTCTCCATTCGCCTCATGATGCATCGGTACGAATCTATAACAAATCCGCATAGTTTTTATTCACATAAAATGAACTGTGGCAACTCTAACCGCAGTATCAGTGATTCTATTTATCATCGATGATAAATTTTTTTAAACATACGCTAACATCGAAGATCATAAATGAGTAAACTGTGGTGAGTCACCATCAATACAGCTCATGATTGTACCTAATTTAGTTCCATCCGACAAGAAAGCATTATTCCGGCTTATAAATGTGTCTTTCTCTGTTGTATCAGTAATTATAAAATCAAGTTCAGCGTCGTCGATGATTAGTCGACAACAATGCCGTTTATGATCACATGAACCGCCCTGAGTAAATTTACCGATTATTTATCTGCCTCGATCCTTTGCAAGTTTTTTTTTTCATATTCAACTTCATCGGGATTACGCTCAAAGATTATATGAAGAATAGTTTTTTCCCTTACATCGTCAGGGAGTTTCGGTAACCTGACTTGTTTCTGTGGATGATACGATATTAGTGTTTCTGTGGATGATACGATATTAGTGTTTCTGTGGATGATACGGTATTAGTGCTTCAATTACAGTTTACGATACTAAAATTCCGTCATCAAGCATATTCTATGCTGGAAAAAAAGTATCTTTGTCACAGAATTGTCTACGACTGTTTTCACGGACTAATCGAAAGCGGCCTTGTGATTGGTCATATCAACGGCATAAAACTCTATACTTTTTTTGAATAATTTGCGGAACATTACACAAAGTCAGAATTTTAAATTTGGAAGAACCGGTGATAATAATAAGAACACACAATCAATTATATCTGTACATGTAGAAACAGGACAAGAAATAGAATTTCATTCGATATATGCAGCTACCAAATATTTCGATTTTTACCGTGCTTCAGTAAAACATGTCGCAGATAAAATAATAAGATCAAAATTTTGAAAGAGATATGAACAGCGAACAATATTTAAGTACGCTGCCACTCCTGAATAGAAGAAAATATTGAAACAAAAAATGCTTTTGAATTGTGATGTAGTTGTGTTGCAAAAACACTCAAGGTCAAGGGAGAAAACTCTGTCAAGTAAAAAGAGCGATTAAAGAATAATGTCGCTTGTATTTTACAATAATATTAGCTAATGAATCAATTATTGTTTTTGCTTTCAATTTTTTTCACCTCATATCGCAAAAAATATAACCGAATCGGTATTTTCAAAGAAATACAAACAAATGTGTCTCACTTCTGAAGTATAACTCTATTGTAAGACAGAGAAATTCAACGTCCAGTGACTAAGGCGTTGACAAAGTCAAGGGATATAACTCTGTCAGGCAAAAGTAGAGCTTGCTACTTATAAACAATTTTTATTCACTAATAAATAATGTTTTCTTTTGTTGTTTTTTTATATAAAGAAACATTATCTTTATTTTTATGACTTTGTCAGGTTTCTTGCTTCCTCCAGTTTTGTCAGGGATAATAATTAAGAAAAAAGATAAAAACGGACAGGGAACAAGCCACGCCCGTTGTGTGAGATACTTTTGGATTTCCAAGTATTGGTCAGCTTAAATAGTATATGACCTGTATTATTATTTGGGATCCGCCCTAATTGCTTGGAAATCAACAGACAAGTACGCCCTCCCACCATGTGACCTCATGGTGGTTGCTCTTTTGCATTATCCGGAGCTGATTATAGGGTGGGTGTGCATATATCATTTGAACGTAGAGAAGGTCTCCATTTGTATATGTGTATGTACATGTAAATGTATATATTTAAATAGATGTATGTATGTGTATATGTAAATATTTCGAATTACCCTCTGGACCTGCTAGAATGTAGTTTGTCATTCCATGGATTCACGTGGGGGTTGTGCCATCCATAGAATTAAAATTATATATGCTGTAAATATGTGTTGTGCAAATATTTTTTTTATTATTTTAAATATATAGTTGTTATATAATGAATTACGAAAATAGTAATGCTATTATTTCTGCAGTTCAAAAATGGCATGATGGACGTATAAAAATTTCTGATAATCTTGATCCTAAACAAATTATTTGTGATTTTGAATCACTGAGGAACAAATATACCAGGGAAAATATACATTACCAGCCGAATACCAGTTCATTGAATTATTCTGACGGTCAATGATACAATCGTGGCGACCGCCGAAGATACACAAGTTGAACAATTCGTTTCACTCGCACACGCGATTGAGAAAATTAGATCAGAATTGTCTCACGAATGTGAAACAAAAAAGATTGTGAATGTGCGTGTACGACAGCTGAAAAAAGATTATGTCCGATTTTAAATCCCTAGACGCCGTCGATGATTATATCAAGGACAGAGTTCTTGATGAAGTCAAGGGTGAAAGTGAAAGCGGTGACAAAGTCACTGCTAACAGCTAAACAAGGTGAAAGTTGTAACGGATTGTGAAAGTGAAAGTCACTGGTAACAGCTAAACAAAGTGAAAATATGAAACAAGGGGAATAATTCATTTATGACTATAGTAAAAAGTTATCTTTTTGGGTTATGAATCAGAATACTTTTTAAGCTTATCATATTTAAGGCAAGAATGTGCATAATGCAGAATTTGATCTCTATCACATACAGCCGTAATAATATGTTGGCGCTACAGCTCATTTAACTGTTCATGTGTTAAGGAAAAATTTGCATTTCCGTATTCATGAATAAGATATTAGCACTAAATGTTTCTGTGTGGGGAGTGTCAAGATTGTTCTGACGGCACTTTCGAATACCTCTGTGTTGTATACAAAAACTGTCACGTGTTGGTACATTATATAATATCACATAAATAGTTGTTTCTGTATACGCTCATAGAGCCTCATCGTAGAACTTCGACTCAGAAACAAAAGAATGTTTATTTTGTTTTACAAAATCCTGATTTTGAAGATCTACGATGAAGATCTATGATCTGACATAGAGATTTATATTTATAAATTCTCCTCTTAAATCAAGCAAGTATCCGAGCTGGTCAGTATGTTTGAAATGTATCCGTGACATCGCAGATAAACTGGATTAATGGGTTCTAATACAACCAAAATCGGGGGGTGGGGGTGGTGGTGCTTGAGGTGTAAATGAATATAAAATGTATCCCTGCTAGGCCTGACTGAATTTTTCAAGATCTACTTGGTAGCTGCCATCAATTGCATAACATAGAAGGTTGACTGCAATCGTTGATGTGATCGCGACAACACCTGGTGATGTATGACGACTTCCAGCGTATGGATCAGTGTTGTGCTTGAGGATGTTTGCCGGTGGGACTATTTCTGTCCATGCTTCAATAATTTTTGGAAAATTTTCATCGATGATATCATTGACAGTTTTTAATAGCTCCTGAACTTAAATCCTGGCATTATATATCTTCTTAATTCTACTTCGGTTATTTTATAGTGTTCTAGAAATAAGGTTTTAGTTTTGTTGTGTGTGGGGGTATCAACGAAATTATTGCCGATGTCAATCATTGTTCCGAAGATAACCCGATTAACAAAAAAATGCGCTCGTGCAACCTGGTTTAGATGTTGTATCGTTTTAATGATCCTTTGACGCGTATCATCGTTGTAGTATTGTGTTATACTGGAAAATAAAATTTGTAGATCACCGAGTACCCACTCGTACTCAGATTTAATTGCGATGGAAAATTATTTAATAAACTCTTTGTCAATAAACGACTTTTTATTATCGTCATAAATATGTATAAGTCTTGATAATACAGTAAGCCGTTCACCATCAGACGCAGTAAAATAGATTCCTTCATCGTATACCCGTGTATCGATATATTTCCATGGATAAATTCTTCGATAATGTGGAAGATTTAAAACTATTCGTTCATCTGTGACGTAATCGGATTGTTGCGGTTCTGTTGATGCTTGATAAACAGGTGTTATCTCTGGCCATCCTAACACAGTTCGAATCGACGACCGATATATATCGACGGCATAATCTAAATAATGTTTTTCTATCGTGGCTGATGAGGTTGGTTCATAAACAGTGTTAGCGATTTTGGTTCCTTTTCTGCAATAGTTTTGATTCTGCGCTGAAATTCATCGTTGATTTGTTCGATCTGATAACTACCCGTAGGTACACTCAAAACATTCCAGTTTGGGGTTCCATCAGATTTATTTTTATACGCAAATACCATTGAATTATTTACTTGCAACCTACCGAATGATTTTGATATAATATTTTGCCAGCTATGATACACTCGTAATTGTGCTAGTGCTATTTCCTTCGCTGGAATCGCAGTTGGAAAGCTAACGCTGAACTCAGGATTGGTTGAGCTTGCTGATATCATCGTGGTTTTTATGGAGTTGTATTAGTGACGATCTTCTGAGGACGACAGTATTACTATTTAAACCCTGATTCTAAATCAGGGAGTCTAATATCGTTTTTCGTAGATTCTAACACAGTCGATGACTGCATCATTGCCTCATGGTAAATCTTAATCATTTCTGTGAATTCCTGATCTGATATCATTCCATCGCTGAGACCTGATGATATCAACAAAGATAATTTGGAGTATGCTAGCGTCCCTGTTTGAAACTTTATTGTATACTCGTATAATTTATCAACCGCGCACGTGGATATTTTTTGCGATTATATTAAGAATACCAGGAATTCCTGTTGCAACTGAAACACCAATTCCTATTACTGGTGCAATCACGGATGTGGCTGATAATGCTCCGGCTCCGATGACCGTTACTGTTCCAGATATGTCGCAAATGTAGAGTATACAAGTATACAATTATATCAGTGACAACGACACGTCTGCGGTATTTTTTAAATGTAATTTTTTTTTTTTTTTTTTTTTTTTTTTTAGCTTATACCTATCGATATTTTTCAGTTGGGTATGCCACGAACACACTTGCCACTTGCTCGTATCTGAAATGTTGAACGTGGATTATATGAATTACTGAATTTTAAGTAGGTAGTATGCTGGAGACAAATTCAAGACACCAAAAGTATAATATGGTGGCGCCTTTTCTTCGGGTTCCCCCCAAAATATTTCCTCGTCGTTTTGATCCAATATCACTAACATAGATCAAGAGGATCAAGTTAGTTTATAGATATTGCAAATGTTGTAACGCCGAGTACTGAGAACCTGTATAGGCTCTAACCTCAGCGAAATGTTTAATGGATTTACTGAGTGGTGTCCATGATGCTGATCCACACGCAACTGTATATACTACACTGTCGGTAATTTGTTTTATGTCAGAGAGGTTAATATCAATAACCGCTGGTTATATAAAAAAAAATTCATCAACGGTTCTATTTGTGTTTCTACGAAAATTTTCTAAAAATTCGACTACTTGAGTAGAAAAATTCAGATCTAAATGTGGTCATTCCATCATTGATTGTCATTAACGATGCCATCATCCTGATGTTGCTATTGTCGAAATATTTCTTCGTTGCAGCGTCATCGTTTGATTCTGGTTCTCTAAGACCAGTAATTTTAGTAATAGCCTTGTTGAGAGAACAAGTCATTATATCACCGTGGATAGTAAACGATCATCGATCTCAGTTCTGATCGTGTTGTTGTTGCTGTCAACGTATATTTTTGTTGCCACAACATCGCCTTATTTTGGTTCTTTCACATTAATTTTTGTATTTTTAGTCATGTTGAGGTCGCCATACATAATATCTCCAATTCTTCTGATACGTTCGGCTAAGTTATCTTTGGTCGCATATCGAACCCGCAGAATAATATCTGTCAATGGGATATTGCTCATCTTTAATTGTCCTTGTGTATCCTGAAAAACAACGACTTCGTTTTGGTTCACATTTGCGCGACTCAAAAGATCAGCGAGTTCATTCTTGACCTGGTCAAAGGCTGCATATTAGGATAAGTCACCTTGATGGTTGAGACCCAGAGAAGATCTTCCGTAAATATATACCACTGTATATTCAGTAAGACCTATTTGAAACGTTGGACGACTTTATGAGGCGGTGTTGTTGACGATGACACAACGTCAAGCACAGCGAGTATTTCACGGCCACATATTGGATGATCGGTTATTTTCTGTGTTGGTAATGTTGAAGACCAGATTTTAGTGCTTTGCATCCTGCTGACATATTTTAAAAATTCATTCAGCAGTGCCACGTGGATCAATCGCGTATGCAACACAGTGAGTGCCTGGACCAAAACTTCCATCGAGATTAATGATACCGGTTTCAACACGGTTGGTTGTTTTGGTAATTGATCACGCATAAAAATACCTCTGAAGTCTTTGATACTTAATTTTTAGCAGCATAAAGGAAATAAAAACTGGACATGGGAACCATCAACGACGTGTCCCGCAGATTCTTAGACCATTCCCCCTGGATTGACTGCACCACGAATGGGAGTCCCTGGCAATTTCAGACCTTTCCCTTTTATGGAATTTTTATTCCGTGACCTGTTGCATTCTTTAATGCCATCCCAGCGGCAGTACCAACAGCACCAGGTGCAACTGCTTTTGCAACAGCTGGGGCTGCAGCGGCTATTAACCTGGTATAGCTGCAAGAAGTGGAAATATACCACCCGTCTTGACTACGTCTTTAATGGATTAAGTCTAACGCCGGTCTTTGATCGTTTGGCGTAATTGAAGTGCCCGAGTTGACGTTCTGTCAGCGATAGTTTATTTTAACCACCTGCAATCTGTTCTGATTTCAGCAATATTTTTATTCCACAGTTCCTTTTTAATACTGATTGTATGATTTTAATCTGACCAGGAGTCAAAATGACATTAAAATGATGATATGACATTATAATATTATGAGCGATTCAATTTCATGTTTGGAAAACGTTTACATGTTTTCTACTGGGGCATCAATAACTCTCGTTCGTCCACGAACACCTTCAAGTAGCATTGTTTTATCTGAGAGTATAACAGCGAATGCTCTGTAATCAGTAACACTGGCTGGCAGTGCACCTACTCGAGCTCGAAAATTTATGTCAACGACTGACTGTCTAATCAAATATAGGTGTTCCAGCAAGAAGTAGGAGATCGGATATAACGTTGAGATATCCCGCTGAAATTTTTGCAACTCATGATCTACATGAAGCGATGATAAGCACGTGCAACGTGATTATTTTCAAAATCGAGCAACACTTCTTCAGACGGTTCTTGATGCCCAGACTTCACTAACCCCAAGTTGGTAAAATACCATATCATTTTGTATTTGAGAATTCTGTCGACTTATATCTTGAAAAGCTATAAACAGATGTATTGGTGTTGAAACTCCCTGTTGTGATGCGATCTTCATGCAAATGTGCCTACAGTTGCATTCGTGATCGACTCTGTAGTCATTGTGGACCATGACAGCGTTGATTTGCCGCCGCTGTCCATAAAAGAGAGCAGCCGTTGTTCTTCAGCGAGCAATGGTGACCATTACTGGCATCCACAACACAATTTTGTCAGTGTCACATTTCCATCAGGTGCCGCGGTTGCAGCTGGATCAACTCCTTCACCGTGCCAGATAGCATCGTTGTCCGTGGATGTTCGAACGAGAGCAACTGTATGTTTTGCCCCAAAGATAACGTTTCTAACATTTTTGCAGAAACCAAAGCTATACGACAGTGGTGTTGCACAGCTAAATCTTCCATGAGCATCAATTTGATTTTTACGTGCTGAGAATCCCTGATTAAAATTCGCATTTACAAAGAACAACCTTTCACCATCAGCGTCGTCAGCCGCAGCAGAGACTTTTGGGCGCCTAAATGTATAAGGTCTGCCATCAGCGCAATCGGTGGTATCTTTTGCAAATATCATTGACGGACCAGCAGACCGTGAATAATCATAGCTGTATCTGGATAGCCCCTATATCGTCATTGCAACATCAACATCAACATTACATACCTCAATTTCCCGACCATCAATAATATATCGTGCAATGTTAAATAATGCCATAAGTTTCTTATTAACAAAGCCATCCTGCGCATCACCATAAGGGTTACCATCGGTTTTTACAAGTCTACCCTGAACTTCATTGAATGCTTCGGCGGCCAAGAAATATCTGCTTGTATCCTGAACTTGTACTTTGATTCGATTACGTTGGTTTGGTTCTCGTGCTTCATAAGAATATTATTGATACTCACGCTCTGACTCATCCTTGAGTACTGGTGCGTACATGTCAAATACTGGATCAGATACACGTTTGAACATCTCTATTATACTTGTAATCTTCTAACACGAAGACCACTTCTTGATATTAAACTTGCAGTTATATTTTTTTTCTGACATGATTACACAAGCCAAGTCTGCCAGTTTTTGATTTGCAGCTTAATTTATTATTTTACTAACATTTGCAGGCATAACTTCTGTGTTGGGTAATTTTACTGATTGAGGTTTTCGTCGTATTAATCCTGATTGTCTATCCTTGATTGCTGAGAATGCTTCACCAGTAATGTCACTAACAGCACCAACACCTTTATCACGAAGAACGTCAATAGTTTTCGGTATTGCCTTTGGGGCCATTCTTTTAAAGAGACCCTGAACAACATCACAGAGTCCATCCCCACAAATCGCTTTATGCGTAGGTAATCACGAATGTATCACCCTGACCAGTACAGGTCTACGTTGAGCTTTATGTAACATCATCTTATTTTCTTGGCACTGATATAATTGCATACCCTCAATCCCTGGGCAATAATCATCAACGATTTATAAATGAGGGACCGATAAACACTAATATCCACGATACAGCCTGTGAATAATCTCTGACAAATAGCAGCTGCTTCATTAATGATTTCTGCGAAATTATTACCAGCTTATTTTCCGCCAATCAAAAGTTCTAGTCTTTCAACATCGGCAAGGACGTTATTGGAACATGAGGTAATAAGGCCAATTCCCCTGGCACCTTTACCAGGAACGACGAGACCACATCCAGTTGTTTCTTTTTCCTCAATGCGAGGTGGGCTGAATGGCTATGTTCCTGGCGATACTATATCTCCGGGTAATGGCGCTCTTTTAACTTCTTCGACTTGTTTCTCAAAATGTGCAAGTTCATCGCTATATTTATCAGTGATTCTAGATATACCACGGGATTTTCGAAATACAAAAGGAACCCAATTTTTTCTGAAACACTGGCGGCTGTTGGATCTAATAATTTATCACCATCTGAATATCCTGTTGCGGAAACCGCGATAGTTCTCTCTCGAAGTAGTCCACGACCTTCTTCGCTAAATCGGGCTGGTGGTTTTGGTTCTGATGTAACAAGATCCCTTACATCGCCGACCTCCTCATGAACTTTGTCAATACTCTCAAGTACTTGTTGTATTTCTTCTTTAATTGTGGCTGAGCCGCAGCTATTTCAGCCGGAAGTTCTCTTACAATCTTCTGTTTCCTTAGTTTGTCTTGCGGTTTGTATCGTGGATCTAGCTGTGTCTATTAATGGAAGCAATAATAACTTATCAGTGGATTATGTAACCGGTTTAAATAACTGTTCTGCACCTTCTGTAAATACCAACTGAGACTCCTGACGCTCTTGTAATTTTTGTTTGACAGAATCACGGACTGGAAGATATTTTTTGATTACCTCTAGTCGCTGTCGAGCTAGTTTAGCTGTGCAAGATTCCATAATTAGCGATATTATTGATATAATAATGATTTAATTACACCACGCTACTACAGCAGCGGAGAGGGTGACGACCAGAAGTGAGTGTCCGGGTAAGTAAACCAACACGCATACAAATTTGAAAACACAAACTTCAAAAGATAAAATAACCAAATTAGAGAAGTCTCGGTCGGTTACAGATTTCGGTTGACGTTATTGACCTTGTATTTTCAGTTTTCGTAGGAAGCTTTATGTTCGCGAAATAACTCTCCTAAAAAATTGTCGGGTTCACTCTCTCTGCTGCTGGTTATCATTTCGATTATGTATAATGAACACTTCTTCGTATAATGAAATATCATCCTTCTTATAATGAACTCTTCTCCTTTTTATAATGAGCTCTTCTTTTTTTATTTTCTTCGGATGACGACGACGACGATGATGATGACAACGATGATGTCGACGATAATCAGGTGACAGGCAAGATGTTCATATTGGATCATTTGTGGTGGAAGACAAAGTTAGCCATGCGAAGCTGAGCTTTCTGAAGGATGACCAGACCTATGCAATAGTGCTGAGTGCATTCAACACGTTCAATGGCCAGCTACTGTATGAATCGGCACAACTAATACTGCGACCACGGGAAACTGGTATGCATAGTAGTAATACAGGTTGGCTGTTAGATGTGGTCATAATATATACAGTGTACTAAAAGACATACACATAAAACCTGCTTTCATCTTAGGATGCATGACCTGGATCCAGGAGGCCTCTGCGTATTCTGTATATTGCTATATCACCAACCTAATTCGTAATCAGTCATGTACTCTTTATTGCTAGTGTTGTGGACAGATAAGAGAATCCTGCCGATCCGTATTATAATATTTGTGGGGATGGGGGTGGGAACCTATGTCTGCTGTTTCACAGGCTGCATTACCCTTTCGAGAGCAATAAAAAAGGAACAAACTAGTTTAGAATTGTAAAAAAATATGTTTATTATCAGTTGTCTTTGTGATTTTGAAATTTTGTTATTGATATTTATGAAAGTACCCCCCTACATAACTCATAAGCCTGACGATAATTAGATTGCAAACTCGATTTCTTTCCTCAGAACCGTTACAAGCGAGACAAAAAGAATTCCTGGCATTTGCCATTTGTAATTTTGTTAAGATAATGCATTAAAAGTTTGTCAGACAAAGTCATTTATCACTGGCAACTTGATGATACGAATTCAATGCAAAATGTTTAAATATGGAAGGGAAATGCGCATGTCAAAGAAGTGAAAATTGATATATGAGGAGAAAAGTAACTTGAAAAGAGAGTGGTTGCATTAAAATAATCATAGAATGATTATAGACAATAATGCAAGAAATTGCTGAAACCTAAACTGTTAACCATGACAAAACCACGAAAAAGCACATGATGCACCAATGAATTCAGAATGACCTGAACATTACAGCTCTTAAATATGGCACTCTTATAATGTTCAAACTCTAGCGTATCAATACTTCTTGATTTCAATATTCAGTGTCATGGTCCAGGGTATATTAATTTCAGAAGGTATTTAATCTATTTTTATGAACATGTTCCCCAAACCCATGCAGGGGCCCCGAGTGGCCGATTGGTCTAAAGCGCTCTCCGTTACGGATCACTGCCATCTCACCTCTGTCTGCGTGGGTTCGAGTCTAGGATTCGGCCAATGTGGGTATGTGAGAAAGCTTGCCAGTAGCTTCTCATGGGTCAGTGGTTCTTCCCGGGGTTTTCCCGGGTTCTTCCTCCACCATTAATACTGGCCGCCATGCATAACCTATCGTGTGCTGAAAAATGGCGTTAAACCCAACAACAACAAACCCATGCAAGATGACTGACCGAAGTGACAAGCTAACATACTGTTGCAATACTAAATTATTGTATCCGGTTCCTGTTTGGGGGCTCTTATTTCTAGCAATTTAATTCGTTAAGAAAGCATCAATCGCAGACAGGTGGAGAATGGTCGGCGTGTTTCTACGGCTCTTTGGTGACGCTATTAGCTATGTGATATATCGGAAATGGAAGCATTGTGCCTTTTTCCTAGGACACACGGAGGAAGTCGACTCCGTGCAGGGTTCGCTGGATACTGAGCTCTTGGCCTTTGGATTACTAGTCCGACCTTGTCCTTTGGATTACTAGTCCGACCTTGTCCTTTTGATTGCTAGTCCGACCTTGTCCTTTGGATTGCTAGTCCGACCTTGTCCTTTGGATTGCTAGTCCGACTTTGGCCATATAGTTACTTGTCCGACCCCAACCCTTAGATTACTAGTCCAACACTCTACAAAGTAACCTTCAGCGCCTTACCTGCATTTGTTACATGCGTATTTTGTATTGTTTGCATACAAACCCAAATATGTGTATTGTGTAATTTTGTATTCATATTTAAACATGTGTATTGTACATTGATTGTATTGTGAAAATTTGAAATTTAAAAAGAACTTTCAATATGGTGATTTAAATTCCAAATAGTCCTGAAAGGTTTTCACAAGTTCAAATGTATAAAGTTCCAACTGAATTCCAGTGGTATTTCAAATAATTTCAAATATTTTGTATGTTCGCGTGCCTGTAGATTCGGATATACTAATGTGCCAGTAGCCGGGACTCTGGCGATATGATAAGAATCTTTTGATGTACCACAATATTCTGTTCTTGTCTGAATTCGCAATAATTCCAAAATAATGTTTCTATCCAAGAATATTATTGATGAGAACTTTGTATTTTCAGTGAATAATAGTTCGAATAATAAAAAAAAAAAAAACAAATTAAATTATTCAACACAATAAAGAGGACTGATTCTGCTGAAGACTTTAATGCACGAACCTGGGTTTTTTGTGTATTTCTGGATTTTTGACGTAGCTTTTACAATTTGAGTCATATCGCTACGATATCTATAGCGTGGCTGTTTACAGTGATGTCTAGCACTGGACATCATGCCGCAAACATGTAGCATCATGGCCCACCTAGTCAAAGTATCCTAACACCAGGCCGACCAGTCCTAACACTAACGTCTTAGTGCTGAGCGCCAAGCAAGGCAGCTGTTAGTACCATTTTTATAAGTTATTTTTATATCACTCAGCTGGGAGTCGAACCCGCGATCTCCACTTATCCACAGGAGCGGTTTTAATGCAAGAATTAGTAATTTCTCAAGTAAACAACATCATACAAAAAAGCTAAGATACAAAAATAGAAGCAGGATAAGGGTCAAAATTTCATTTATAGAACATACTAAGTTGTCAACAAGAAATGGTCTATTACTAAAAGTATAATAAAGAACATGGGAAACATCAGGCAGACCAGGTTACTCCATGGAGGAAACCCGATATCCAAGCCTCAGATTAAGATGAAAATGTTTCCATTACTAGTGGTCTGTATATTTAGTCCACACACATATAGAAAAGTTTAGCTACCTATTATGTTGTTTACAAGTCAATGTCCCTAGTCAGGTACACAGTTAAGTTGATATATATATATATATATATATATATATATATATATATATATATATATATATATATATATATATATATATATATATATATATATATATTGTTTGTATATACACTCAATAATGTGTATTATATATTTTTTATACACATTCAGTAATGTGTATTGAGTATTGTTTGCGTATGCACGCACACTTGTGTATTGTTTTACATATACACTCAAACATGTGTATTGTGTATTGTTTTGTATACACGCTCAAACATGTATATTGTGTATTTTTGTATACACACTCAGTATTGTGTATTGCGTATTGTTTGTATTTGCACGCAAATATGTGTATACACACTCAAACATGTGTATTGTGTATTCTTTGTATACACACTCAAACATGTGTATTGCATATTTTTGCATACATATTAAGTAATGTGTATGGCGTATTGTTTGTATGTACACGCAAACATGTGTATTGTGTATTGTTTTGTATACACACTCAAACATGTGTATTGTGTATTGTTTTGTATACACACTCAAACATGTGTATTGTGTATTGTTTCTATACACTCTCAAACATTTGCACTTTGAAAGTTCAAAACGTTTTATGCATTATGATTTTTAGTGAATTTAAATTCTTGCGAGCAAAGTGCAAGAAATGTGTTACGTATGCAATATATATTTTCATTAATTGGATGTGTGTAAGGGAGGCAACTTGAAATATTACTACTCTGTCAGACCGGATATGCAGTTGAGTCTGGAACATATACTTTCATTTTTTGGCATGAAAAATGTGTCACTTTTTTCCTCTCTTATATCAATTAATAATCCTAAAACTAAAGACCGCACCTGTTCAACTATTACAAGAATATTCCTGCCCAGTCTATAGTTTACACATCCCTCTGATCCCCATTTATTTATTTATTTATTTATTTATTTATTTATTTATTTATTTATTTATTTATTTATCAAACATATGAATTAAGTAAAATGGAATATTCAAGGTTTGTTACTGAAAGCTAATTATTATAACTGTTAGCAAGTAACTTGAACTACCTTTTGCCTTAAGTTCAAAAATGTTAACGTTTACCTCCCTTTACTAACATTAAAATTGGTTTCATAGATCTGTCGGGATTTCCTTTATCTACACATCTCCACTTGCAATGATAATCCTTCTGTATGAGTTTGGGGTTTTCAGCTGCAGCTTAAATTCTACTCGCAAAAATCTTTGGGAAATACGAAGATATGGTTTGTTATGTTGGTAATTTGACCTTAAACAACGTAAAACAGTTAAGTTTGTCTCGAATATTTGCAAAATTTTATATATTCCAGTTGAGACAAGGAAAGAGGTAACTCAACTTTTGGCTGTCCCATTCTCCTATATGGATCTTCTGTTGTACAGACCCAATATCAACACGTCGTTTCTCGATGTTAAGTTGACTTTGACTACTGGTAAGTCGAAAATATACATTGTAGAAAATTAGTTACTACTGATAAGTCGAAAACATTATGTTGCAAAAAAATAGTTAATACTGGTAAGTCGAAAACATATTTGTAGAAATTAGTTACTACTGGTAAGTTGAAACATATGTTGCAGAAAATTAGTTACTATTGGTAAGTCGAAAACATATGTTTTACAAAATTAGTTACTACTGGTAAGTCGAAAACATAAGTTGTAGAAAATTAGTTACTATTGGTAAGTCGAAAACAAGTTTTAGAAAATAAGTTACTATAACTAAGTCAAAAACATACCTTTTAGAATGTTTTTTAGATTTCGTATGTGAGAACAATACATTCATTGTCAGAACAATTCACTCAGTGTGACAACAATACACTCAGTGTGACAACAATACTCTCAGTGTCATAACCATACACTCAGTGTCGTAACCATACACTCAGTGTGATAACAATGCACTCAGTGTGACAACAATACACTCACTGTTAAACATGAACGATAAGAAATTATCTTAGAGGCTTCATTTATCTTTCAAACAACAAGACACAGGAACCATAAATTCGTCCATTAAATTATCAGTCCATCCATCAATTCATACATCTATCTCTTTATGTATCTATCTAACTCTGTCTTTTAGACTTGATGAGGTATTTTGTGGTCAGGCAAGAAATATATAAATAAAAAAGTAGATATGTTCTAATATGTTTTTATATATTAATTTTAATCCATCAAGTTAAATATGGATTTTATTTTTAAAAATCCAGGTAACTCGAGTTTAACACGAAAGTTTGAAGGGAAGGATTCCTGGATGTACCTCACATTACCTGAAGAATTTCTATCACAAAACATAACACTTACTTACGACCGTTTCACTGAGGAAATACAATTTAGGAGCAAAGGGACAGGTATGAAAATGAAAGTGAATCTTAATTGTCAATCCTCGGCAGGTATGTCACTTTTTTAACATAATTCATCAGTGTAATTTACAATGAGTCATTTTCAGTATGTGATAATACAGAGAACATACCATTTCCACTGAACCATTATCTACATGTGATAATACAGATAACATACCATTTCCACTGAACCATTATGTGTATGTGATTATACAGAGAACATACCATTTCCACTGAACCATTATGTGTATGTGATAATACAGATAACATACCATTTCCACTGAACCATTATGTTTGGGTGATAATATGGATAACATACAATTTCCACTGAATCATTATGCGTATGTGATAATACAGATAACATAAAATTTCCCCTGAACCATTATGCCTATGTGATAATACAGATAACATACAATTTCCACTGAACCATTATATATATGTGATGATACAGATAACATACCATTTCCACTGAACCATTATGTTTGTGTGATAATATAGATAACATACAATTTCCACTGAATCATTATGCGTATGTGATAATACAGATAACATACAATTTCCACTGAATCATTATGCGTATGTGATAATACAGATAACATACAATTTCCACTGAACCATTATGTTTATTTGATAATACAGATAACATACCATTTCCACTGAATCATTATGCGTATGTGATAATACAGATAACATACAATTTCCCCTGAACCATTATGCCTATGTGATAATACAGATAACATACAATTTCCACTGAACCATTATATATATGTGATGATACAGATAACATACCATTTCCACTGAACCATTATGTTTATGTGATAATATAGATAACATACAATTTCCACTGAATCATTATGCGTATGTGATAATACAGATAACACAATTTCCACTGAACCATTATGTGTATGTGATAATGCAGATAACATACCATTTCCACTGAACCATTATGTGTATGTGATAATACAGATAACATACCATTTCCACTGAACCATTATGTGTATGTGATAATACAGATAACATACCATTTCCAATGAACCATTATGTGTATGTGATAATACAGATAGCATAACATAGATGAACTTTTTCTCTGATCCGAATTTGATTAGTCTTTGGTAAATATTGTTATATCATCAAGGTATCACATTAATATAATTGTTATGGAAATCTACGCTTATCATTGATATGATCATGGATATGACTGAGGGTTCTTTCCAATCGATATAATGTATTTCTGACCCGATTTTGATCAAACTTGGTAAACAGGCTAATATCACCAAGCTCTTGGGTGAGTTTTATCGTAAACAGACTATTGAATATTAATGATGTGATCTTGTATCTGATTGGTTTTAATCCGTCCTATCAACTTTATTTCTCATAGGATTTTGACCAACCTTATAAAATAGACTTATATCATCAAAATATCGGAAGAATATGCCTATGAACGAAATGGACACATGCTAATGAGGTGATCTTATATCTGGCTAGCAACCCTATTTCCGATATGGTTTTGATTAAATCTGTTAGATGGTGTTAAATCATTAAGATGTTAGATGAATTTTATTATGTGTAAGGTGTTCACCTATTTATATGGTATTCATGTATCAGATAGACTAGGCCACCACTCTGAAGACCAAATTTCAATCGGATTTTGTAGCTAGGTAAATAAACATGTATCACCATAGTCATGGGCACGTTCTATAATAAATGCGATAGGCTCATATTGACGAGGTTCTATAATACATTCGATCTGCGCATATTGACGAGGTTCTATAATAAATGCGATATGTGCATATTGACGAGGTTCTATAATAAATGCGATCTGCGCATATTGACGAGGTTCTATAATAAATGCGATCTGCGCATATTGACGAGGTTCTATAATAAATGCGATCTGCGCATATTGACGAGGTTCTATAACAAATGCGATCTGCGCATATTGACGAGGTTCTATAACAAATGCGATCTGCGCATATTGACGAGGTTCTATAATAAATGCGATTTGCTCATATTGACCAGTTTCTATAATAAATGTGATCTACGCATATTGATGAGGTTCTAAAATAAATGCGATCTGCGCATATTGACGAGGTTCAGCTATGAGTGAGGTATACGTATATTAATTATGTCATTTTCTTCGGAAAAAGATATACAATACTCTGGTAAAATATATACAGTCTGTGAGATAACATTTATATAACACTCTAGTGAAACATATACAGTCCGGGAGATAACAATTATGTATGGCTCTAGTAAATTATATACAGGCTGGGAGATAACATTTATTTATGTCTCTAGTAATATATATATATATATATATATATATATATATATATATATATATATATATATATATATATATATATATATATATATATATATATATATATATATATATACAGGCTGGGAGATACACCTTATATACCACTCTAGTAAAATATATAAAGGCAAATCGATAAATAAAAATTTATGTAAGACCCTAGCAAATGTATACAGACTGGAAGATAATTTACATCTGGTTCTCTTCTTAGAATACTATACAAGCCTGCTAGTGAAACGGTCAACTGTTATGTCTGCCAGGTGAACGATATATTTCCCGCGTTGACCTCTTCTCATAGTTCTCTTTTCCAAATTCAATTATACATTGACTGATTTGTGTTTTGTGTTTTCAAGTCCCACCTAACGTGATGAACATGAGAGACATTATTGCGATGGAAGGTGAAACAGTCCAGTTGAGATGTTTCTCAGCTGGTGACCCGTATCCTGATTTGGAATGGAGAAGAGAGGGAAGAGAAATAACAGCCCAAGACTTTGGCCGGGTCCCGGTAAACACACACACACACACACACACACATCTCAAACATAACAAAAATCACTCTAAAATGAAGAAGAGCTTATACTTTTATTGGAAATATTAAACTACTTTCTTCATCTTTAAGTTTCAAACTAACCGTAAAACAAAAAATCCTTGAAGCCAGTAAATAAAATTATTTTGGGTTCAAAACACATATGTTTCCCTATATCTTCACTAACCGTTTCTAATATTAAGTAGGGTCAGATTAGGCGCTTTGGCTTTTTCGCTCCTTTTGGGTCCCAGTCGGATTCAAAGGTCCTATCCCCCATGACTTAGCAAGCAAGTGAAATACAACGAGCGACCCGTGGATGATTAATAGTGCACAAAAACTGAAGATTTCAGTAAGACCTGTATTGCTGATTGTAACTATACTGCACATAATCTACGTATTGATTTTCTCTACACAGTGTGGTATAGTCTATAGCATTGCATGTACTGACTGATAATTTTCTCTCGTATGAAAATTTCATACTGACGAAGAAACATACAGTATAGAAAATATTAAAAGACTGTCGTATATAATGACAAAAAATCAGATTGACGCAAATAATAGTTGAGAAAGTTTATTGAGATGTCTAGAAATATTAACAAATTACCAAACGACCAGGATATAAGTCTGTAACAGAGAAAATGAAATTGCGATATCGTTTGAATCATCATACCGCAATAAAAGAAGCACAAAAGGTGCTATATGCATTTTCAGAAACAATTTAGGAAAACCTTGATAAATTGATTAACTTGGGAGTGACCTTAGAAATGGAACATAATAGATTAGCGCAGGATTATGAAGATGAAAAGAACAAACACACACACACACACATCAAACAGCTGGTTTATTTACAAAACCATCGTATATTCATCCCAAGATCAATGACGATCTATGTCATATGTTTGCACCCAATTACATAAACTTCCACATGCACACACATATATACTCACACATACACACACATAAATCTCAAACATAATAAATATGCGTCTGATTATACCGCTAATTCGTGACTAGGATGGATTACTACACCGTGGATTCACAGCTGTGCTCGTACAACCCTGAAATGTAGCGACGCCAGCACAATCAATGTCGAAATTGACAAAGGTATTGAAAAGATTTTTGAGATGTTGGAGAAATGCACTAATTTAGGATCGGGATGGACTATCGAAAAATGTTCCCAAGTCGAGGTACATATCCCACATTATCATCTCTTTAGTGGATTCAATTAAATACCAGCACAAGAGTGGGTCCCGTCAACGTCAGTGTTAAACTCACAGAATTTTGACAACAGATGTTTTGAATGGCCAATTCTGGGTGAACTTAACTTTGGCAATGTCGATTATCACATGCAGGTTACTAAGGCCACACTAAACAAATTTGAAACACTTAACCTAGGTATTGCTGTTAATGTGATCACACTTTTACGATAAATGTTTTTATCCACTTGCACAACCCCTCATAGACAACATGGTTGAATTGAGACTGACCTGTTGCTGCTGAGAGAAATGAAGGAATCAGAGTTGGTATCGGACTACGCATGGGTAAAGAATCCTACTCGGCTGCGTAATCAACGCATCGAGCATCACGGTAAGAAACATTCATATAGACGTTGCATGCATTTATTTAATACCCAGCAACTTATCACCGTCATCGTCTATTACTTTTACTCTGGCGAAATTAATCAAAATGACCCCTATGAGTGGGCAATGATGCAGCCATTGCCGGTTGGTGAACTTCAATGGATTGATCCTGTACATATTGACGTACAAAGCACACAAACAATCACAACATCCACTACGACTACGGATACTTCTTTGGAGTTGATCTAGAATACCCTGAACATTTATGATGGGCACAACGATTATCCGCTGTCCCCAGAAGCTTTGTCGGTGCCTGGTATGTGATTGTCGCCGTATCAGTGCTGGATAGTTGAGGAGTCCGGATGTAACTACACTAAATGCACCAAGCTAGTACAAAGTCTTAGCACCCAGCGTAATTATGTATTACACGTGCGTAGCCTCAAGATGTGTCTGCGATTGGGTATGCGGGTAAGCAAGTTACATCGAGTGCTTGAATTTCGCCAGCAAGCTTGAATGACACCGTATATCCAAATTAATACGTATCTAAGAATTAAGACCACCAACGAGTCTGAGACTTTTTTCAAGCTCATGAACAATTCTGTTTTCGAAAAGCACGCGCATCCGAGTCTACGTTGTCCGTGATAGCGAACAAAACAAACTTCGAAGGTTCATCGCTGACACAGCATTTGAACCTCGGAAGATCTTTGACGGTTGACTTGTTGCCGTTCAAAGTAAAAAATCGAAGTTAATGCTGACACAAACAATATGTGTTGGTTCTTCCGTATTGGATTTGTCGAATATGCTTATGTACGTGTTTTACTATGACAGTATCAAACCGTTTTACGTAAATCAGGTGAAGATGCTGTGGTCTAAGGTTGACATTGCCCGGGGTGGGAGTGGGAGACAAGCGCCCCAATCCTCCAAAATGCCCCATACGGCCTGCGTCTCCTACTGCCTCTGTCAACTAAAATCCAGCTCCTGGCCTTCGCGAGTGGCTTAGATTTGAAGCCCGGCAGACCATGTTTTCTACTAACAGGAGAAGGGGTGAAGGCGGCCCACTGGCGCCTTAAAACCAGTTGCTTCGGGTAGATGGGACTCGTAAACCTTGGATGGTAGCTCATCTAGGAGAAGGAAAACTCCGATTCCAAACCTCTGCTGCCTTGTGGCTATACCCACTCATGGGAAAGGCTAAGGGAGTAAACCCCGACAGAAAATCCGGAGATGGAGTCCCTAAGGCGGTATGACATTGACTTCAACGTCATTCCGGCAACTCCTGCGACGCCATTGGTGCCAAGCTGTATCGGCATTCGTCGTTCCCTTGGGCACACCAGCTGCGTGGAGAGGGGGGATCTGCTGCATGGGCAACAGCTGATTCTCCATACCACCCTGCCCAGGCTTCATAGCTCCACTGGAGAGGACACTCCAGCGTCGTCGTACGGCGTCGGCACAACACGAGAAGTAGCAGTTTACCGGTTCTAAGTCAAAGCTCGATTGGCGTAGAGCTTGGCGCCAGGGGTTACTTCTGACGGTGGGAGAGATCATCAGGTCTCACTGGACAGCTACCGCCCGCCTCAAGCTGGGCAGCCCCCAGTCAGTAAGGTGCTGCCCGCCATGGCCTGCCTGCTTCACTGGGTGCGTGGAGCTCAGAGAACCATCTCGACAAGTGGGCCACAAAACTCTGCACCAGGAAAGACTAAAAGAAGAAATAAAAAGACTCCAACTCTTCATTTTGCAACCTGGAACATCAGGACCATGTGCCCTGGATTGACCACTGACCTACAGCAGATCGACGATGCACGGAAGACTGCCGTCATTGACAGAGAACTCTCCCGACTGAACATCGACATTGCCTGCCTCCAGGAGACCCGACTGGCTGACAGCGGCACCATCAGGGAAGCCAATTACACATTCTTTTGGCAGGGGAAGCCCTTGGATGAACCTAGGCAGCATGGTGTAGGCTTTGCCGTCAAGAACACGCTAATCGCCTTCATTGAACCTCCATCATCAGGTACTGAGAGAATCCTTGCCCTCCGGCTGTCAACATCCTTAGGCCCGGTCAACATCTTCAGTGTGTACGCCCCAACCCTCTACTCCACCTACGAGGAGAAAGACAAGTTTTATGAGGCTCTGGATCAGGCAATATCCAGTATCCCCAACAATGAAAGCCTTTACTTACTAGGAGACTTCAATGCTAGAGTGGGAGCTGACCATGAGGCCTGGTCCACCTGTCTCGGTTTTTACGGAAGGGGCAAGATCAACGAGAATGGTCAGCGACTGCTGGAGATGTGCTGCTCCCACAGCCTATGTGTGACAAACACTTTCTTCAAATGCAAGGAGATCCACCAGGTGTCGTGGAGACACCCACGTTCACGCCACTGGCACCAGCTAGACCTCGTCATCACCAGGCGTGCAGAACTGGCCAGTGTCCTCCTTACCCGCAGCTACCACAGTGCCGATTGTGACACGGACCATTCCCTCGTGGCCAGCAAGGTGCGAATATTACCCAAGAAGCTGCACCACGCCAAGAAGAAGGGTCACCCACGTATCAACACCTACTGTGCAAGCAACCCAGAGAAAACACAGCAGTTCATCAGCAAACTGAAGGAAGCCCTCACCAAAGTGACACCTGATGACACCATTGATTCCAAGTGGTCCCATATCCGTGACTCTGTGTACAAATCAGCCATCACAGCTTACGGGAAGAGGGAGCGAAAGAATGTCGACTGGTATGAGGCAAACTGGGAGGAGATGGAGCCCGTGACTGAGGCAAAGAGGAAAGCCCTTCTGGCATACAAGGCTGCACCTAGCCCCAGAACACTACAAGCCCTCAGGATTGCAAGGAATAACGCCCAGAAGACCGCCCGCCGCTGTGCCAACACCTACTGGCTGAACCTTTGCAACAGTATACAGACAGCTGCTGACACCGGGGATACAAGAGGAATGTATGAGGGTATCAAAAAAGCGACAGGCCCCCCCAGCTACAAGACCGCCCCCCTCAAGTCCAAGACGGGCGAAGTCATCACAGACCAGGGGAAACAACTGCAGCGATGGGTTGAGCACTATCTTGAGCTATATGCAACCCAAAACAATGTCACTGGAACTGCCCTGGACGCCATTCCAGACCTGCCTGTCATGGAGGAGCTAGACACACAGCCCACCCTGGAAGAGCTCGGAAAAGCCATCGATTGCCTTGCCTGTGGGAAGGCTTCTGGAAGCGACGGCATTCCGCCTGAAGTCCTCAAGAGCGGAAAACCAGCACTGCTCCAGCCCCTACACACACTCCTCTGCCTTTGCTGGGAACAGGGATACATCCCACAGGACATGCGTGATGCCAACATCGTCACTTTGTACAAAAACAAAGGAGACCGTAGCGACTGCAACAACTATCGGGGCATCTCCCTCCTCAGCATCGTCGGAAAGGCCTTCGCCCGTGTTGCCTTGGCACGCTTGCAGATCCTAGCCTCCCACGTCTACCCAGAATCCCAGTGTGGATTTCGAGCCGGCAGGTCAACTGTAGACATGATCTTCTCACTACGTCAGCTGCAGGAGAAGTGTCGCGAGCAGCGTATGCCCCTCTACATTGCCTTCATAGACCTGACGAAGGCGTTTGACATGGTTAGTCGGAGTGGACTCTTCAGACTCCTGCAGAAGATCGGCTGCCCCCCACGTCTGCTTGCTGTCATTATGTCGTTCCACGAGAACATGCACAGCACAGTGTGCTTCAATGGCGCAACATCTGAAGCATTCCCAGTCGTTAGCGGAGTCAAACAAGGCTGTGTCCTTGCACCGACGCTCTTTGCCATCTTCTTCTCCATGCTTCTCCAGTACGCATTCAAGGACTGCAGCGAGGGAGTGTACATCCATACCAGGGCTGACGGCAAGCTGTTCAACATCGCCCGTCTCCGTGCTAAGACTAAAGTCACAGAGGTACTCATTCGTGAATTGCTCTTTGCCGATGATGCAGCCTTGACATCACACACGGAAGATGGACTCCAGCAGCTGGTATGCTGCCTCTCCCATGCATGTAAGGAATTTGGACTGACCATCAGTTTGAAGAAAACAGATGTCATGGCACAGGACACAGACTCCCCTCCCTCTGTCTCCATCGATGGGTACAATTTGGAAGTTGTCGAGAACTTCACATACCTCGGGTCTAACATCTCCAGCTCACTCTCCATTGATTCTGAGGTGGGCGGCAGGATTGCCAAGGCAGCAGCAGTGATGGCCAGACTTAACCAGAGGGTCTGGAACAACCCCAACCTCACAGAGAAGACCAAACTGCATGTCTACCAAGCGTGCGTGCTCAGCTCACTTCTCTACAGCAGCGAAACATGGACCACCTATGCAAGACACGAGAGGAAACTCAACAGCTTCCACCTGAGATGTCTGCGGCGCATTCTGCACATCCAGTGGCAGGACAAAGTACCCAACACAGAGGTTCTAGAACGCGCCAACATGAACAGCATGTTCTCCATACTCAGCGAGAGGCGCCTTCGCTGGCTCGGCCATGTCAAGAGAATGGACCCAGGTCGCATTCCCAAGGACCTGTTATATGGGGAGTTAGCAGAAGGTGCACGACCAACTGGACGACCACATCTGCGCTACAAAGATGTTTGCAAGAAGGATATGAAGACAGCAAACATCAATGTCAATGACTGGGAGAGCTGTGCAAACAACCGTTCCAGCTGGCGTCTAGCTGTCAGGCAGGGAGTTCAAAACGCAGAGGAAAAGAGAAGAATAAAGCAAGCTGAAAAGAGAGCTAAAAAGAAGGATAAGCAAAAGCGTACTTTGGAGCTATGCCATCGTCTCTCGTAGACGGACGGATGCCAAGAGAAAAGCTGACACATCAAACTGATGCTTTAGCGTGTTAACACAAACCTTAGCGGCAGTTCTGTATTTGTTGAAATAACTTACACTTCATCTTTCATAAATGCTTGTTTTGGAAGCTTTGCTATTTGTTGATTCATATGTTTCAAATGGTAACGCGTTGGATGTCTTGGAGTATCAATACGTTCTGAAATATTAAACACATCGACGAACCATTCTGGGTCAGTAGCACGACGTCGTCCACCTTCTAACTCTCCAGGTGCTTTCAGATACCGACCACATCTTTCTCTGAGTGGCTGTAACTGTACCGGCTTTTATCGAATCGCATTTGCTTGTTTTAACCCAATCCACTGTGTGACTTCATTGTTTAGTGCTGCTATGACTAATATAAGCAATAACAGATCCAATACATTATTTGCTAGGATCAACTTGTAATAATCGCGGCCATGTGAGAGATAGGTGTGCACAAAAATGCTTCCAAGTGAACCTGCGACATTTGTGAAATCGTTTGAAGTTAATAGCTCCGCTTGTTTGTATCTGCTAGCGACAGTGACAACGGTTAACTTGCATAAGTGCAATTGACCTTGTCGATCACGGACACGATCATGTAGAAGAAACAACAAATCAGCCTGACGAATCTCATTTTGTATTTGGACATTAAACCAACCATACTACAGCGCTTGTTTGACGAGCCATGTTCGAGCGATCCCATTACTGACTTATTTGGCACTTACTAACTTTTCCACAATTTGATGCCTTATTACCAAGGTTATGTCGGTAACACGAAGCATCAACGCGATCTACAGTTTCTTCACCATGTTTCGGCTTGTGGTTATAATCAAGTCATTTATCAAGCCGTGTACATGGCCTACAATCATTGTATCCAGGAATGTGTTTTTCATAAGGGTATTTATTCCATGGTGTCCCCGATACTTCTGTTAATGCAGCAGCACTATCACCACCTACTTTTCTTTAAACCGAACCCTGCCTGCATATCCAAGGCCTTTCCAGATAGACCTGGAAGGCCTAATAAACGTAAAGTCTTTGCTCCACATCGAAAACAAGATTCAGCGATCGCAGATGGTCTATTACGTGTTTGAATCCGAGCTGGACTTGCGTATGTGTTTTGGCACGACATCGTACACAAC
This sequence comes from Sinohyriopsis cumingii, assembly GCA_028554795.2. NCBI lineage: Eukaryota > Metazoa > Mollusca > Bivalvia > Unionida > Unionidae > Sinohyriopsis > Sinohyriopsis cumingii. Next base: position 78,478 of record JAPYKE020000125.1, on the reverse strand, counting down.
ATGAAGACATGATTATATTGTATATTGTATTTTCTTCAATGGCTTAACGAGAAAGGAAATATACTTATCCTGCCACCGTCATTGACTTCTCTGAACAAGCGGCACCGAAACCATTCAAGTATGGTGATATAATTGCAAATCCAGTCCATACACTGATCATTGGTCCTGCTGGATCAGGTAAACTACAACTGTTGTTGAACATAATTCTAAGATGGGCGATGTGTGATCTGTTGTAGGTATAACGGTACCAATTGTAATATTCCAGATGGGCGGAGCCTAAGGCGAAGGGAACATCGTATTCAGAAATAAACAACAAAACTATCTGTGATTGGTGCATTACATAAGAGTTGTACTTTCTGTTAGGCTTACAACAGTTGAGCATCTTGGCAACATGTGAAATTATGTTAATTCATATCTAGATCATATTTTGTATTTTTTAGGACTTTTTTTTAATCTGTGGTACACATGAATGAAAATGTGTCTGTTGTAACTAGATAACTCTTACCTCTGTCTAGTTCCAGCAAAGTTATCTCTCTTAAATGCAATGGAGTACCTAGTTTTGTCCTTCTCAAATTGACAATCTAACATTGGTTTCTGTGACAGTGTGTGGCATGCATGCTGAGGAAGGATAGAAAGTATGCTTATTTCACAAAATGTTAGCATTCAGGTCTATGGAGAAACAATTGGTACCGTGATACCTTACATGATTGCGCCACCGGCTGATGATCAATAGCATTATGATGTTTTAAAGACGTTCAAAAAGCGCTGGGTGAAGAGGAGTTTCTATTGATTTCTTTTCCACCATCGATGAAGCACCTACCATTAACGATATGGATGCAATCGAAAACAATCTTGTAGTGTACGACGATGTGGTGCTTGACCACCAGGTCTATCCCGCATAAATAGCTTGACGAGGTCGGCATAAAAACACCGATGTCATTTATTTCACTCAATGATCTACACGTGATCCTGAAGTGATTCGTGAAATTTGTAACATGTTAATACTTTGTGGCATTGTCGCATTGAAAACATTTATTGGACTTGGTGCGCCACTGACCACACGTGGGATGAATTTCGTGAGTGACATGTTTGGGCGGTTCACTAAGGATCGTTTAGTTTTCTCACTATTGATTTGACTCGAATTTATAGGCGTAAATATCGTGCGGGTTTGGACACGTCAATTTAACAATTATAACATTCGTATAACATTTCTACCAGCGATATCATAGAAGCGACGCCATAAAGCTACTCATTCACACCATGAATTAATTGGTAATGTTATTGCAGGCCGCAGAAAGTTAACGATATATTACAGTCGCAACAAATTGCTTGGGAAGACCTCACAGCGGGCTTTGAACAAACAGTTACTCTGCTTATTAAACCTACAAATGAAATTGCCAAAAGGCGGAAGAAGCGGCAGCGCAAACGGGAACAGAAGAAGAATCTTGTTTAATTCGTAAAATAGCTAAGCGCACCGAGGCCTGCAAAAACGTAACAAAAGAAACTTCAGCAACTATTGAATACTTCCCAGAGGCGATTATTGAAGTCAAAGAAGACGTCGGTGACATTGGAGAGGTCGTTGTTGTACTTGCAAAAGATACCCATGTACTTGATGCAGACGTTAAAAAGGAAAACAGGATACCACCCGAGTATCGGATATGCAAACAGCTGATCAATACTTTAGAGAAAGTATGGGCCAGGGGATCTTCAAAAAACCTGTACTCATTCCTCTGACCATCCTCAGCAACTGGAAAGATTGCTTGGTTAAATACAATCAAAACACATGAAAAATACATGAATATTTAATGTCATAAAATGGTATTTACTCGAAGGTAATAATTTACCCGTGATTTAAAATTTGTATATGTGCCAATGAGCCCACACATTACTCTCACTGGAATAGAATCTCCAATCTAAGTGATTGATATTAAACAGTTGTTATTAAGATCAGTTTTAGGTTGGCCTGACGACATTTCAAATGAAAACAATTGTTAAGTATGGGATATCATATGGCATCATGTGATGATAATCTCAGCAGTAAAGATCAATTTAACATGTGTCAGTGGTAGTTCTGTTTGGGTTTTCACCAACTGTGGAACCAGGTGATTTCATATCTATTACGCCCGCAGCACCTGTGTATATTCCATATCATAATAATCAGTTGACACATATTCATTTTACCGTTACGGATCAAGACAGGCACGTTGTTGATCTCCGTTGTGAAACATTGATGATACAAATGTACAATAGAGATCGGCCTGGCATTTCATATGACAGTCCTACGTGGACGATGAGACCGGTGCGCATTGCTAACGCGAGAAAACCTTGTTTACTCGACATATTATGGAACTAGCCTTGGTTACGTTATTCGTGGATTATTTGCAGGCGCACCCAGGTGCTAACTGCATCGTCATCACGCCCTGCACCAATCGCTACATAGATTGCAATGCGAGCCGTTGATAGTACCACAGTGCTGCTGTGGATATAATGAAAGAACTTGAAACTGTTAAATGATTAAAGACACCGCTGAGCAATGGCTGTCAGATTCAGTGATTGAAAATCTGACAATGGGAAGTGGATTATAGTAGAGGACGACAAAGCCGTCACACAAAAGGAATTAGCTAAACTAATAATGTATAAACAATGACCCAGTTCAAAGATTCATCTGATCCTGCATTTGAAATGGGCTCGCCTGTTAGTGGATCGAAGTGAAAGAGATATTCAGTATTACTCATACACGGTCAAGTAGAAACATAATTGCATGTGCAGGACACGTCTAGACCTTTCTTTCCATGTGAGACATTCTTGGAAATTAAGGGAAAACTTGTACACAACGATAATGCTGATTACCTCACTGATGCCTGGGTTTGTCAACAACGGAATCACGACGTTAACAGTACATAGTATCCCAACGTTGATGTTGCCACACCAATTCTTGGACTCACCAGATACAGCGATTATTATGCGATAACAGCTGGCCCAACAATGATGATTGTCAAGGATGAAATTAATAATGAAGATTATGGACCACATACAACAGTTCTTGCTAATCGTGCTTTTCTTTAGCCTAACCTTGCTGCTCACACTTCTGTATTACTTGGCCGAAACCCAACTTTTAAATATGGATTTGCACAGCACAGCGTAGATCAAAATTTATTAGTGATTCATTGGTGTTTTTGTGTGTAATTCCTCTCAGTCACATATCTGGTTTTTGAAGAGATGTTCGCAAGAATATTTTTGGAGCTAATCATACAGTCACCTTATTCCGTGAAAACAACGCCAATGGTGCAATATGGCGTGTAGGATGTGCTGATGGTAAAGTTGTATTAGAAACATCCTGACTACAAAATCACGTTTGATATCGTTGATGCAGTCGAGAATGGCGTCAAAGTTATTATTTCTCGCACATGCCACAGATACACAAACATTAGCTAGTATTGCGGGACAATTCACTTGGCAAATAAGCACTTAACATGGCCTTACTGCACCAAAACGTGAGTTTGTGGCTTTAAAAATGTAAATAGAGATAATAGTAACGTAATCAAGTATCACCCTTAGAGACTGAATGGGATTTAAGAAATAATAAACACGTATGTGAGTGACAATCAAAAAAATGTATTATCCCCTAGTACTAATGATGATAAAATAACGAAACAGGACACATAAATAAATACAAGAGTACATGGTATGGACCCAATGGAAAACAATGAAAAAGAACAAATAAATAATTATTTTGGATATTCAACGACTCTGTGACATTATCTTAGTCAAACATTACCGTGCATCTTATCTCTATAGTCAAACACTATAATGACATTTCTCTTTATAGTCAAACACTATGATGACATTTCTCCTTTAGTCCAACACTAGTATGACAGTTCTCTTTATAGTCAAACACTAAAATGACATTTCTCTTTATAATCAAACACTATACTGACATTTCTCATACATATGGCCAATGTTTACTTGGCAATTCATATGATGTTCTTGACCCGCTTTTCCGGCTTGGTCACTTTAACCACCCAGGTCTTCTATGTGCACACACGATGGCACTTCTGGCGGTCATTCATCTCTCCTTACTCCAGCGGTCTCTAGTTACATCTTGTTAGCCCGCACCCAGTTATCAAAACCTAGTCAGCTACACCTAGTCAGCCAGCTTGTTGGCTAGAACTGGGCAAAACATAATGGTAATCCCGCCCCGACAGCTAAACATACAAACAGCTCCCCTCTAATGGCTGATCCCATCAAGATCCTTATGTAATATATATATATATATATATATATATATATATATATATATATATATATATATATATATATATATATATATATATATATATATATATATATATATATATATATATAGTCACGCGCGGTAACATGTATTACGCACGTGTCGCGAAAGCAATGTAGGCGTCACACGATGCAAGGAAAAAGTACACTTACAAAAATACTATGGTGTGCCAAACACATCACCTTAATAATACTGGAATCTATTTTGGTCTAGCCATGCCATATCAGGTGTTTCGTAACAAGAATACTTAACCCATCGTTACGATATATGATACCTTACGAGTGACTGATGTTTCATTAAGGTTAAACGGTCATCAGGAACCATCGAAGAAATTCAGCTTAACTATGCAGAAGCCACCCCTCATATTGCACGCGCTTATCCCAATCTGTGGTTGTATATGGACGACATCAAAACATCGACACTGGTCTACAGAACATGTCGAATAACATTGGGCAGAGGTCTTCATTACTCGGTCACAGAAGATTACACCATTGACCCGTCTAGTGACCATTCTTCATTTACGTCGTCGAATAACATTGGGCAGATGTCTTCGATTAACCGGTCGCAGAAGATCACACCGTTGACCCGTTCATTCACCAATCTTGTTTTAATGCGGTGATAAAATCAGTCAAGCATTTTCTAGGTGTATTTATGCGACACGAACTTGAGTCGATGGCACCAAACTCAAGTGAAACCGTTCTTGTCAACCAGGATCTGACAACAGGCCCTGGCACTCACTGGTTCGCATTCGTGGTGACATGTGCGAGATGAAGTTACCAAGAACAGCGTTGATCATGAAATGCAAACGCGCCTGTTGGCTTGTAGATAATATTTGTGGTCCGAAACTGGAGATCTTGTTATGGCTGGAATCAGAACTACAGCGACTATTGTAGGTGCGACAGTCGGTATTATTGTCGGGGCTGTATCGATAGTAACCGTGTCTCTGGTGCAAATCAAGGATAAAGTAATTAGCATGGTCGAATTAGAGACTATACTGGCGAAAATGGAAAATCACCGACAATTACGAACAGAGATAAGAAATCGTGCGGTTGCGAATTTACAGAAAATAAAAATCGAGTAAAAAAACATCTTCACTTTCGTGGATGATCAATCATCCACCGGTTTCGCATTGTATTTCGCTACCTTGCCAAGTCAAGCGTGATACAGGCCGTGGCTTTGGGTCAGAACCGAAAGTGATAAAAAAAAGAGCTAAAACGCCCAATCTGGCACTATTTATTAAGAAGTTTACTAAAATGAAGAACTATATGATTTACGCTTATATTTCGAAACGTCATATGAGTGTTGGGAGAAATTTTACCGTAACTAAAAGACGTTGCGTGTGCACTGCATATAACTTTTAATGTTAACATCGTATCTCGGATTGGGTTGGTCGTATCTTGTACTGGTTTGGTCGTATTTCAGATCGGCTTGGAGTAAGAGGCAGAAGTAGCCAATGCCTTACATCATATTAATTGGGTGAGAAAGATATTCTGCGATTTCACGAATTCATCAAGTATGGAGATGCGTTGTTTTATTCTTTATTTACGATGGCACATTGCATGCTATTTTATTCCACTTTCCCGTTGGAAGGTTTATCTCGCAAATTCTGAAGGTGTGTTTACTCGTTTTGTTTTAGTCAATGTCTACACGGTACATCAACAGCTTCACGAAATCTACCAATCATCCGTTGTTTGTTCGTGAAACTGTACTCACGTTCCAATTAGTAAGGCAGGGTGACTCGGGAAACTACTCTTGCGTTGCCACTAACAAGGCTGGATCCTCCAACAGTTCATTGCTCCTGCTTGTGAAAGGTATGTTCGTCTTCCGGATAGTAAACAAAATCATTCCATTTTTTGTCTATATCTTTTGCTGTGAAGATTCAGATAGGTACATCCATACCGTGTTTAAACAATTACAGAGGATTGGATATCATTATCTTCAAATTTATCAACATTAATTTACCTTCCAATCATGACATCCAACCTAAATTAGTTTATCTACTGTTTTTCTAACCGGGAATACCAACTTTCTGCATTTCCATTCAGCACACCCGCAAGCAGTTCTAACGATATTTTGATATAATATATTTATATATATAACACAACTCTTTACATTTAAAATTTGCTTAAAAATTTAATTTCGTTTTGTACTACATGGTTGTGCTGAAAGGCCTGAAAGTGGTTTCTCTTCAATTGTATAACCCATGAATTGTTATTTCTGGGACTCTTTTAACTCATTTATCAGCTTTTAGACGATAAACAAACAAAGGAAACATATGCACTGAAAATTTCAGAAAAATATAACGTTTTCTTGATCAGGAAGACCGCCGAAGCAAGTGAGAAACGTCCGAGCCGTGTCAGTCACACCATATGAAGTCCGAATGGACTGGGCTCCACCGTATGGTGCAGTTCGTAACAGTACAACGTACAAAATATACTTGAAAAAGGACGAAGATTACAACACCACAGAAATAGACGTGGGAACCAGTCTGTTCTACAGTTTACCAAATCTGACTCCAGACACAATGTACATGGTAAGAATTTACTTCAGTGCACACAGAAAGAATTTATATCAGTGTACACGGTAAGAATTGATATCAATGTACACGGTAAAAATTGGTATAATTGTACACGGCAAGAATTTATATAAATGTGCATAGTAACAATTAATATTATTGTACACGGTAAGAATTGATAGCAATGTACACGGTAAGAACTGATATAAATGTACACGGTAAGAATTGATATCAATGTGCACGGTAAGAATTTATATCAATGTACACGGTAAGAATTTATATCAATGTGCACGGTAAGAATAGATAACAATGCACACGGTAAGAATTGATATCAATGTGCACAGTAAGAATTGATATCAATGTACACGATAAGAATTGATAACAATGTACACGGTAAGAATTTATATCAATGTACACGGTAAGAATTTATATCAATGTGCACGGTAAGAATTGATATCAATGTGCACGGTAAGAATTGATAACAATGTACACGGTAAGAATTTATATCAATGTGCACGGTAAGAATTGATAACAATGTACACGGTAAGAATTTATATCAATGTGCACGGTAAGAATTGATATCAATGTGCACGGTAAGAATTGATATCAATGTGCACGGTAAGAACTGACAACAATGTACACGGTAAGAATTTATATCAATGTGCACGGTAAGAATTGATAACAATGTACACGGTAAGAATTTATATCAATGTGCACGGTAAGAATTGATATCAATGTGCACGGTAAGAATTGATATCAATGTGCACGGTAAGAATTTATATCAATGTACACGGTAAGAATTGATAACAATGTACACGGTAAGAATTTATATCAATGTGCACGGTAAGAATTGATATCAATGTGCACGGTAAGAATTGATAACAATGTACACAGTAAGAATTTATATCAATGTACACGGTAAGAATTTATATCAATGTACACGGTAAGAATTTATATCAATGTGCACGGTAAGAATTGATATCAATGTGCACGGTAAGAACTGACAACAATGTACACGGTAAGAATTGATATCAATGTGCACGGTAAGAATTGATAACAATGTACACGGTAAGAATTTATATCAATGTGCACGGTAAGAATTGATATCAATGTGCACGGTAAGAATTGATATCAATGTGCACGGTAAGAATTTTTATCAATGTACACGGTAAGAATTGATATCAATGTACACGGTAAGAATTGATATAAATGTACACGGTAAGAATTGATATCAGTGAAAACGGTAAGAATTTATATCCTTGCTCGGAATTCCAATAGAATAAGTTCGTTTCAAATTTGATTTTAAAAGGAGTTTTAAAATTTGTAATTGTAGATTTGTTGGAAAATGTCTTTTAGAAATTAATACACATTTATTTATGCCTTGAAGTTACCATCAACATTTCAGAAATTAAGTTTCCCTACCGTTTCTGGGTTCCAAAATGAAATATTTATTGATTAAATAATGAAAATTAAGGAAGCAAATTAAGCTAAATAACCGCTATAAAAACATATTCTTCTCCGTACTTACAAACTCTAAGAGCGGCTGCTGTGTGTGTGTGTGTGTGTGTGTGTGTTTATTCATACCACCGGACCAGACAAGACCTGTTACAGTGGTACGTCCTCGTGCATGATTTAAACCTTAAAGTGTTGATGAGCCTTAAAACGTCAAAAGCTAAATCGACCGAACACTTTTAATACACTTTAGATACATTCGTTCCGTCAATGATAGTAACTGCATGCATGATCATCATTGTTAGTTGATCCACATCGCTCCACATCAGCCATTGTGACATGCAACCAGCAGAAACAGTGTATACCGCTCCATATTAACCATTGGCATAAACTGAAACAGTGTATACCGCTCCATATTAACCACTGGCATAAACCGAAACAGTGTATACCGCTCCACATTAACCATTGGCCTAACTTGAAACAGTGTATACCGCTTCATATTAACCATTGACATAAACCGAAAGTGTATACCGCTCCATATTAACCATTGGCATAAACTGAACCAGTGTATACCGCTCCATATTAACTATTGGCATAAACTGAAACAGTGTATACCGCTCCACATTAACCATTGGCATAACTTGAAACAGTGTATACTGCTCCATATTAACTATTGGCATAAACTGAAACAGTGTATACCGCTCCATATTAACTATTGGCATAAACTGAAACAGTGTATGCCGCTCCACATTAACTATTGGCATAAACTGAAACAATGTATATCGCTCCATATTAAACATTGACATAAACTGAAACAGTGTATACAGCTACATATCAGCCACTGCCATTTATAACTAGATTAACAGTATATTCCGCTCCATTTCAACCACTGACACATATAACTATTTAAACAGTATATACAGGTCCGTTATCAGTTTGGATTCAACCGAAGGAAACTGATCCAATTAGATAGTTCGTTATATTAATCTTTTCACGATAGTTAGGTATAGTTAAAAAGACCTTTTGTTGCATATAGGTTTATGCAGTTAACACCACTGAGACACGTGTCTCTTTTGTGTCAAGGCATATGGATATAGATATAAGTTGCCATTATGAATATCTAAGAGGCTACGTAAAAAGCTATTCCATTGGTCAATTGATTTTCGTATGATACGTAACAAGCTATTTTGTTGGTAAGGTGATTTCGCTTGCTATAGGCAGCTGCTCTTTCAAACGTGATAGAGCTACATATGGGTTAACGTGAAGCATAGAAGTGTATTTTTCGATCCGTGCTCAGCCAAGCGGGTACCTGATACGTTGTATCATTATTTACTTAACTGTCCCGAAGTTACGCAAGAGGAGTATGTCAAAGCGTAATTCCAAATGCCAGTAGATTCTAGGCAGTCGTTTATTTTTGCGTACTCATTTCTTTCTTAATGCTGAAACATTTGAAGCATTTCATGTAACTCTTTGCACATTTGAGATATTACTAGAAAAGAATTATCGAGTTTTCTTAAAGTGAATACTTGTGAGGCCTAAATATTTGTAAAATTACCAGAAAAGAAACAAACTGTGTTTAACAAAACTTATTGTAAAGTGATGATTTATAAAGTGATGCATGTTTACAATTTCAGGCGGAGGTGACGGCATTTAATGAAGGTTTGCAAGGAGAAAGAGGCAGAAACATCTACTTTAGAACACTACCATTGCCAAAGTTGAGTATTCCGAGGAATGTTGAACTGAAGACCATCAATAGCTCGGTACTTTTATACTTTTATGTGATATATTTACAATGTGTTGTTGTTTTTAAATGATACATTTACAACGTGTTGATATTTTTAAATGATACATTTACAATGTGTTGATGCATTTATATGATACATCAATAATATGTTGATTCTTTTTATATTATGTATTTCCAATGTGCCGATTCCCTTGTATGATACGTTTACAATGTGTTGATACTTTTACATGATACATTTATAATCTGTTGATTCTCTGATATGATATATTTGCAATGTGCTGGTCCTTTTATATCACATATTTACACTGTACTGATACTTGTATATCATGTATTCTTAATGTGTTGATACTTTTAAATGATACATTTACCTGAAATCTGAACAGCCATATCAAACTCCAAATGAAAGCAAATGTTTTGGAATTGCAGATAGAAAAAAAAAACTGCATCAACTACCCAACAAGATTAAAATTTGACTGTCGTCAACAGCAAGTCTACCAATAAAAAAACCGTCTGATCCAGCAATTTTATTCAAATAAAGATGAGATGGCTTTGATTATAGGTCGCTCAAGATGAGATGGCTTTGATTATAGGTCGCCCAATATGAGATGGCATTGATTATAGGTCGCCCAATATGAGATGGCTTTGATTATAGGTCGCCCAATATGAGATGGCTTTGATTATAGGTCGCCCAATAAAGATGAGATGGCTTTGATTATAGGTCGCCCAATATGAGATGGCTTTGATTATAGGTCGCCCAATATCATCATTTTTATCTTGCCCGTATTCATATGGAGACTTGCAACAAAGAAAAAATTCCAGTTTAGATATAAGTATCCTCTAAAAATGGCTGATACCTAAAACGAAACATAATATTAATCGGTAATCGTTAGAAGGGTATGCACAGTAAACAGATTCCTTAATATTCTGTGTGGTACAAACAACCACGAAATTTATTGAATCTGAGAGGTTGTCTTGAAAACATCTAAATGTATACAAACCATTTAAAGTGAATAAAATAAATCTCATTTTAAATTTAGAATTGTAGTTGTTTATAAATATAAAGCATGAGTAAATAAATAAAATGGGATACAAATAGGTGATCAAAATGTTTTTCTCCTACAGTATTACCTTTTTATGCAGTTAGACAAAGTAGTTTATGGAGAGAAAGTTGTTTCCAAAAGAAATACTCGCTGAACAGACGGCTTCGGTGGCCCAAGCGGTTAGAGCGTTCCTGCCGAGTTCGAACCCCAGCTGAGTCATTCAAAAGACTTCTAAAAATGGTACAAGCAGCTGCCTCGCTTGGCGTTCAGCATTAAGAATTTAGTGTTAGGACTGGTCGGCCAGGTGTCAGGATAATGTGACTGAGTGGGACATCATGTTACATGTCTGCGGCATGATGCCCCAGTGCTAGACATCACTATAAACTGCCACACTGCAGATATCGTAGCGATATGACTGAATTTTTTTTTTAAAGCTACGTTAAAAATCCAAATCACACACACACACACACACACACACACACTGAAAACTTTTAGAATTTAATAAAAACTACTTAAAAACCCTTGAGAATAAAATCTCTCCAGACAATGGCACTAAATTGTCACAGAAGCATAAGTATCTCTTTGAACAATAAAAGCGACGTTAACGCTCAAACAAAAGCAATCACATCTCGGGTTTTAGCTACTAGTATTACATTAATTACCACCTACCTAATTCTTACCATCTAAAGCATGGCTGCTCGGATATCGGTATTATAAAATGCTTCTTTATTTCTGTAACAAAATAATTTGATAGGCGTGTCCTTCTCATCGGCAACCATTATTATTATTATTATTCAGACTATAGTCATCACATGGCTACCCCCACTGATGGTCAGTAACAAATTCTTGTATATTCGGAAGTACAGTGTACACTATCGTAGGCTGGACACACGATTTGCTACGGAAGTGGATATAGACAAGGACATCCATACATACATTCTGTCTGGTAAGACAATTACAGAGAGAAAGAGAGAGAGAGAAAGAGAGAGAGAAATGTTTCAAATATTGTTTCCAACATTCCAATATTATTTTTAAAATATATATTTTTTACTTTACAAACGTTGCTACGTGTCTCTTAAATTTCACGAAAGAGTATGTTTTGAATGTACTGAACCTAGAGTTAATGTATCCTTTCTAGGTTTTCAAATTTAGTACCAGGAAACATCTAGTCCCATGGAAATCTATTATCAGCCGTGCCGTTTCAGTTCCGTTTGGGAATTAACAATAGACGTGACGCAATCTCATTGTTCAATACTACTGTATACGTGAATAACTCTTTCATCATTGAAGTAATAAGGATGTTTCTTTGTCAACAAAATCAAGAGAAAACTCCATAATGTCTTTAAACACATGAAGTTATTGCATTGAGATACTAAAAGAAAAGTCTTTAAAACTTAATAAATGTACCTGAAGTGAATGCAGACCTCTGTAAAGATGATAGGAGATTATTACAAAACACATTCCTCTACTCAAAATTATATGCCTGTCGGACAAAAGCTCATGCCACCAGACTTCAGAGTTCATGACCTTCCCAATACTTACATTTTAACTTACAGATGCATGAGAGGAAGAACTTGCTAACATAGGCGATTTTCTTCGTGAAGCATCTGTACTGTGTAATGTTAATTAATTTACTAGTGTAGAATATAGGGGGAATAACTGTTATATATTTATGCAGTGCAAAATTATTGCAGCGCTCAACCGCTACAACTCTGCTTTTATTTAAAAAAATTAAAAATTGAGTTGTAACAATACAAATTTGATCTTTATGAAAAGTCGTAAAAATATCAGTCATAAGACATCGATATAATTGACATTCATCATTATTGTTCTTTTACCATATTCAGAATAATAAAAAATAATATGAGGATTTTAAACTCAGGACCTAGAATATAAATTTTGAAAGATTTTTTAAAAGTCGTTGCTTAAGCTTTTTTCTTTCAACAAATCCGTGTTTTTTTTTATATACAAAGCTTTCGTGTTTGAAACAAATTGGCACCTCATAAGGCCTTTAGATATGTGCTTCGTGCAAAATTTGATGTCTTGCACACATCAATAAACATTGCTTAATTTAATTTCATAACGAGTGATTTCGCTACGGAAATGTTTCTACATATTTTCTAGTTGTCCTTAATTCTTTTGGAGAGAAATTACAATGTTAAATAATCTTAATTTGCAGACTAATGACATAGTTAAATAATCTTAATGTGTAGACTAATGACACAGTTAAATAATCTTAATGTGCAGACTAATGACACAGTTAAATAATCTTAATGTGTAGACTAATGACACAGTTAAATAATCTTAATGTGCAGACTAATGACACAGTTAAATAATCTTAATGTGCAGACTAATGACACAGTTAAATAATCTTAATGTGCAGACTAATGACACAGTTAAATAATCTTAATGTGCAGACTAATGACACAGTTAAATAATCTTAATGTGCAGACTAATGACACAGTTAAATAATCTTAATGTGCAGACTAATGACACAGTTAAATAATCTTAATTTGCAGAGAAATTCCACCGTTAAATAATCTTAACTGGCAGACAAATTACACTGACAAATAATCAACATTTGCAGATACGTTACACTGGTAAATTAATTTGTAAAAGTTTTATTATTTCACAGCTTAATATTTTAATGTCACAGGCTTACAGAAGGATGCTGCATACGAAATCAGGGTCCTTGCAATGACAGTGGATAGACAGGTGTCCTATTCCGGCTGGCTTGAAGGTTTTACGTATAGGGAGGCGTATTTAAACGGTAATATCAAACACATTTGGTTGAATGTCAGTATATAAAAATACAGATAGAAACAAATTACTTTTAACTAGATTGAACAACGCTGCATTTCACCACACCACACTATGCCACTGTACACCATGCGACACTTTACTGTTCCGTGACATTCAAGGACTGTTGGATGTTCCTGTCTGAAAATTGCAAACTTTTTCCCTGCATTACATCAATTTCAATCTAGCTTTTTATCCTCTTTCAGTTTTTTATGTCTGAAAATATACTGTATTGGACAATGAATAGATACGACTGTGTAGAAGGTATTCTGTCAACCATTTTACGCTGTTTGTGTGCGTTTGTATTTGGCTTGTATTTATGTTCCTTTTATTAATAGAGTCAGTACCACCGCCACCTCCGTCAGATGTAGATCTTCGAGCCGTAGATGGCAACATCCTGATCACATGGTACGCACCGAATCAGACGGATTTCCTCATCCGGGGCTTTGTGATCAACGTTTCCCTTAACGACACCCTAATACAGAGCCTGGTAGTACACCACGAAGAGAACAACATTCTTATATATGATGCAGGTATCTGTTAGTTTTCACATACGGATATTTTGAGATAATCATAGTAGATAAGATACGAAAATTCTGGTTGACAATTTGAAAATAAATTCAATGGTAGGATGTTTAGAAAAAAAGACTTCTTTAACACCGAGGATTCGAAGTCACTGTTTGCCCAAATTACTTTACTTTCTTGGTAAGACCTGCAAAACATGCTTACATTCTATGCACGATCTGTCGGAGAGGAAATATTTAGTGATGAAAATGGTATGCTGCGCGGCTCGGTTTTGTGAAAATGTAAGATCTCCTTTTGTACATCCATTAGTATCTGTGTGGTGCCAGCGATAATATGTGTGGTTCAAGTCTACTGTTGCGTAAAATTTACCACACGTAGGCTTCTTCTGAAAAAAAATTAGATCAATGTTTCTCTTTTATTTATTTATGTTCATAAAACTAAGGCATTTAATGTAAGTTGCCTTTGGCCATCTGGTTCAACAAGAAGATGCAAAAGTTGTTGCAGAGCAATGTCCTCGTTTTGGTACACGACTACATTTCTTGGTCGCAAATATAACGCTATAGCAATAATAGGCTCGAGTTATATAACCATCTGGTTTTTCAGTTCTCGTCCACTTTTCAGTGTATAATTTTATGATCTTCCACCATGCACAACAGCACAATGAACATGTACAAATCAACACACATAAACAATTAGCAGCAGAATTTGTCTTTGAAAAATTGTTAATGAAATTAGTGATGAATACATCATTGCTTATTTACCTATTCAAACGCTAAAAATATTGAAAGCTCATATAATCCGTCTCAAGGACAGAGAAGAATGAAAACATACGAAGAAGCATAATTTAAGCAGAACTCTCACTAAGAGATTCCTTTATGAGAAATATCTACGAGTTCATATTTTACGGCAGTAACATTCAAGATTTGTTTGACCTTTTCAATAACCATAATTGAAGAAAATCATAATTTGGAAAGTTATACCATTTGGTTTAGTGAAAGTATAGATAAATTCAACTATCAGATATCAGACTTACGAAACTGTCAATTAAGATAATGAACAGAGCAGATTTAATTGACATTTTACATTCCCATTTGGCCCGAAAATAGGTGAAAGTACAAAATATATGCTATACTGGATTGAATGTTAAAAGTTGTATATATATATGTGTCAGTTATTTGGGGGAAATTCCTATATAGATTTGCCTGATTGGGTTAAGACCCCTGAAACGTGTAAATAAATGTCTCCTTTATGGGAAATACAGAAAACGGCGTTAAGTGCAATATATTACATGTTAAAGTAAACAAGACCTTAAATTCGTCACTTGCAGTGAGGTGTCTCGGAGGGGCAACATGCACGTTGACACCCTTATCATATTCCCTTCAAGCAATGCTAATAATTGCATAGCTGGAGAGTAAATATTGTATGTTGTTAAGTCAAACAGAAACAAACACAGAAATTAATAACGTCTCTGTAAAAAAAATCTTTAAATCATTTGATTATACCAGAAAAGGTATCAGAAGACATAAGACAGTGTCAGTGCATACAACGCAATATATAAATGCCTAAAGAGGGATCAATTATCAACTCTTCAAATTTTCATTATCAATTAAAAGTTATGGTTGTTGTTATTGTGATTTTGAAAGTTCATTATTCCATAAAAGTGATACATATTAAACAAATATATCCTGGACAATGCAAACAGCTACACACATTCCACAAGGGTTTTCCATCTATCTCAAGTCAATTCATAAAATAGTATACAATAGTCATTGAGACATGTCGTGCTTGCAATCAAGTGTTTTATAATTCTTTGGGTTAGAGAGCGTATATAGTGTACGACCAATTAAGGCCCAAAACTGATGTGTTTTATGGTGTTCACAGGTGACGATGAAAAAACATTTTAACTCAACAAATAATTGTGGAATATGTGATAAAATAGTTAAAGATAGCGAGGCTGGCACACATATAGTGCGCTACTATAATCTCTTGACTGCATGTAGGGAGATCCAGATCCCAGGGATCGTAATTTACAATGAAAATATAAGCAAGAAAAATCTACTCCTTCCTTCTTTCACACCTGGTCTCCTCTCTAAATGATTAAAACACATCCAATGAGGATTACCTGCATGACGTCACGTTTCAGCCTCAACCCACTCGATGATCGATACAACTGGTTTCTGAAAAAGGATACTTAAACGTTTTGCGTCATCTTAGAAGAGTTTAAGAAATTTGTGTAAAATACTAGATAAACGTGGCACCAGGTTTAATTCATGAAACAATTTTATAGGTACGCGATGTTGAGTTAGACCCTTTGACATGTTATGACGTGTCTGATGATTCAGAGCGGAGTTTGATTTGCAGTTACTAAGATAACCAAATATATTCATAAAAGCAAACATCAAATACTACTCGAACGTAAAGGGCAAGAAAAATATGATGGCGAGCACGAACTGTCAAGGTCACTCATTATCTACACAGTTGTCAATAATTTATATGGTTGAGCCAATATATACTAGTGAAGGATTCAGCAACTGATGAACAAATTATATAGGAAGAAAAATCTCGATAAAAAACCTGACGTTGCTGCGAAGCAGCATGTTTCATCTCTTTGGGGTGACGAGGATAAAGATACTTGGTAATACTTCAAGTAGAGTTGGAGATTCCAAAACATCTGTACGATCATTTCAGAGACTAGCTAATTGATCCAGAAAAAAATAATTCCAGACGAAAAATTAATTTGAAAGCCCAAGGACCCATATATTTTTTCTTTCTTATCTTATCTTATATATATTACAGATCCTGGTTCAAATTACACAATAGAGGTTCGAACTAAGAATAACATGGGATTAAGTGACCCAGTTGCGAAAACCATCTACATTCCGGATGAAGGTAACTCAGTGATTGACAATCTCAATTCAATTCCTGATGCAAAGCACGCTTTTAGAATGCTTATCATTTTTTAAGTTTACTATAGCTTAATATTATCTGAACGAAACATGTCTACCATGTCATTTTAATTTGCTTCCCTTCTTGGTGTAACGAATCAATGGTCAGGTTTTAAGGTGCTTTGAGCTTTAATCTTATAAAATGTAAATTTAACTCGCAAAACAGGCCGTAGTACAGAATTCTTGAACGTAATTGGTATAAATAAATGAATATACATGTAATGGTTTAGTCGTAATTAAGAATGGCTTTGTACATTTTATATTTTCTTGTACTGCTTTTCATAATTTTGAAATTATTAAAAATATGTACAGAAGAAACCATTGAAATATTTCAATAAAATTTCCATTTTAATTTTTAATTAGAGATACCAGTAATAACAATAAACACCACATGAACAAACTATTTATATAATTACAAATATACACAAGATAGGAAAGTACTATCCCTGGATCCTACAGGAGAATACTTGATAACATTAACACATTTTTTTAAAATACGAATAACATTATCAGACAGGTTAGATAATTTTACATCGTACTCCCCGGAGATTCGAACCCGGGTTGGCGGCCTACTGCACCGATCGCCTTGCCTACATGTACCTATATATATATATATATATATATATATATATATATATATATATATATATATATATATATATATATATATATATATATATATATATATATATATATAGAGAGAGAGAGAGAGAGAGAGAGAGGAAAACAAAGAGACAAAGACAGAGAGAGACAGAGATTAAGGGAATCTGTGTTGGGGATTGCGCCAGACAAGGAAATCTCAGTCAAGGGGTTACACTGTTTGTCTTCTCACTAGGCAATGGGGCCACCTGGCCACCCTAAGTAAACAAGTTCTACGCATGAGAAAATATAAACATAAAGCCATTTAATATTATTACTGTAATATCTCATTCTATCGATATTTGTCATAAGAAAATAACAATAAGTAATTAATATCTTTTAACTTTCATCAGTTCTAATTTGGAGAAAGTTATATGATAGGCAACTGTACGATTCATTACGATACTGGGTACAGACTACCTTACAGTTCTAAATATGTGTATAGTGACGGAGAGATTTCTAATTCCTGATATTCTTGGAAATATGACAAGCATTGCTATTACTAGTGCTGCATGGAAATATTCTTCGAGAATAGCATTTGGACTGATGAACGAACCATTCTGATTGGTAAGTGCAGGTTTCATTTGTTTAACAATTTTTGATACAAATGGCGCTGTTTAGGGGTGTTTGACAAAGCTTGAAGAACGCGAGTCTGATATAAGACATTTCTAGTTGTTGCGGTATTTGCGGTATCTCTTGAGAGAGTTTAGATTTTTCATTGTTATAGTCAGTGATGTGTATATTCGGTGCCCTTGGGACAGTTTTTTTCTGTCATAGTTCATCTGTTGTTGCTGTTTGATTGTAGAAAATAACGTCAGGCACAACAGTAAACAACAAGGCTTTCTTCCTTTTAAAATTAGTTAGTTCCTAACGTGTGGACACCATGATTGATACGATCTGACTGAGACAACCAGACTGAGATAAGGAAAGTAATTTTAGCGAAACAGCTAGATTTCTCTGTCGCATGGGTGAGAATTTATTTTCTAAAATCTTATATTTCAGCTAAACACGAGCAATATAAAACATCAAAAGTCTGTTGAATCTTGTCAACATTTGATGCTTTGATTTCGTTTCCATTTTACAGATGTCACCACATATCCCGTGTCGAACTTTACTGGATATCCATTATCAGCTACTGCGTTATCTCTAGAGTGGATTCGGCCCGAGAGAGGGCGCTTTTCGAGATATATCCTAAGTTACGGCGTTGCGGATTCGAACACGTCAACCGGAAGTGGTGATTTGCCTGCCTATACTACAAATTATATTGTGAGATCCTTGCGCCCATATACAAAATATTTCTTTACCATTACACCATATCTAAAGGGAAAAGCTGGAAATACATCATCGGTGTCGGTCAGAACATATTCTGACGTTCCAGACGAACCACCAGCTAACATTTCCATCACGGCTATAGATGCTACGGTAAATAGTATATTTAATGGGACAAAATGTTTACCTTTGGTCTTCTGTTTCGGTTACTTCTTAATACTTTCCAGTTATCGAAAAAATATGATTAAAAAGTAATACTACAGTTTTGACAGGTTGGTGTATATTTCGTTGTCAGACTCATTCACTCTCTGTGTTATAAAAGGACTACATATTGAAGTTCATTTCGTTATTACACTTATTTACTGTCCGTTTTATAAAATGACCATATATTGATGTCCATTTCATTGTCAGAATCATTCCCTGTCCGTGTTATAAAATGACCACATATTAATGTTCATTTCATTGTCAGACTCATTCAATGTCCGTGTTGTAAAAGGACTACATATTGATGTTCATTTCATTGTCAGACTCATTCACTATCCGTGTTGTAAAAGGGCTACATATTGATGTTCATTTCATTGTCAGACTCATTCACTGTCCGTGTTATAAAAGGACCACATATTGATGTTCTTTTCATTGTCAAACTCAATCACTGTCAGTATTGTAAAATCAATATATAATGGTGTTCATTAATAAAAACTAGAATAAGAATTAGAGTCATCACGTTTAACTGATTTTTCGCCAGACATTTTTTTAAAGTTTCTTAACTGGTATGCAGTCATAACATGAATAGTTCGTTGCAAAATTTTAATCTGACCATGAAACTATAAGAATCGCATAATTTACCTTTGGATTCATTGGAAATGTGACCAAAAAAAAATTTTTTTTAACTGGATAAATTAGTATATTTATGATATAATCTATATTAGGGAGGTTCACAAACAGGGCAGACAAAATCAGTACCAAATCTTGCTTTGATGTACATGACAACAATATCATATGCAACCAGATGAAGTTTTATTAATGTTTTAGGGTATTGACTGATGTGAATATATAATTAGTTATGTCTTTTATTTAAGAAAATCCAAGTTCAATGTCATCCGCCAGCAAATGGTTCCAATGGAGAAATAATCTCATACAAGATTGTGTACAAGGCAGCACACGAGAGAGGGTGGTATGTTAGACAAAGCGATCAGTTACAAAGGCTTAATTGGACTTGGGATGGTAAGATGATTGGATGAATTTTCTCCTGTTTACGTCATAATTGCGGTAGGATTAACTAAATATTAGCACACTTAAGAGTAGAATTTCGAGTGATTTAAAAAAAATAATGTGATCTTTTCTCTTTAAAATCATTCAGATACGTGTTGGTGAAGTTTGTATTTTGTTGTTGAAAAATAATATGCAAAACTGTATCATAAAGTAGAAATAGCAGTGAATTGATACGTATAGAAACATCAATGCCAAGCACAAAAACGCGATAAATATAATGTATTTGGGATAAAGTACCCATGCAATACAATTTCTAAGGAGTTTGTTTACGACAACTATTTAAATAATATAACGAATTTCTTCCCCAGGTATTCTAGATTACCAACTCGTATTCAAATACTTTCAAACTTGTCACAAGAATATTATATATTTTGTTTCATGTTTATAATTTTGCAAGATAGTTTGTGCTTCTTTCTTGTATTGTTCTACAGAGATGTTTTACCCATCTCCTACGAACTTCCCTCCTCTAAAAGAAATGCTTTTAATTTCCAGGTCTTTACCCAAATATAAACTACGATGTCAGAATACATGCCATGACTATTAATGGCACTGGTCCCGGGTCTTCATTGTACTCAGTCAGTACACTCAAGCCAGTAACGGATGGTAAGTAAAGCCCTGTAAATTCACAGTTCCTAATGACATAATGTAATAGTATGTAATAGTATGTCACAATTTCAGATAATGTAATGTAACAGTATATGTTATAATTCCTGGTAACGTAATGTAACAGTATATGACACAAGTCCCGATGACGTAACAATATATGTCACAATTTCTGATGACGTAATGTAACAGTATATGTTATAATTCCCGGTGACGTAATGTAACAGTATATGTTATAATTCCCGGTGACGTAATGTAACATTATATGTTATAATTCCCGGTGACGTAATGTAACAGTATATGTTTTAATTCCCGGTGACGTAATGTAACAGTATATGTTATAATTCCCGGTGAGTAATGTAACAGTATATGTTATAATTCCCGGTGAGTAATGTAACAGTATATGTTATAATTCCCGCTGACGTAATGTAACAGTATATGTTGCTTATCCAAAAATTAGCAAGTCATTTGCCTTAATGGCTACTAAATAAGTGATTGAATTATTTACGGAGAGTTTCAGTTTTGTATTGCTTCATTTTTGAAGTACTTAAAACAGTTGTCAATCTTGAAGATCTCAGACTTTATGGGTGTTAAATGGAAAATTACATTTGTACCTCAACAAAGCGAATGTCCCTAACAATGTCTGCTAAACAGAAATCATTACCTTAGCAGCACAAATGTTACAACAGCTGAAAGAGCAGTTGCTTTTTGTTCATTATTTAAAGATATACGTACAAGAGGTGTACCTGTTTGTTCGTTGTTTAAAGATGTAAGTACAAGAGGTGTACCTGTTTGTTCATTGTTTAAAGATATACGTACAAGAGCTGTACCTTTTTGTTCGTTGTTTAAAGATGTAAGTACAAGAGGTGTACCTGTTTGTTCATTGTTTAAAGATATACGTACAAGAGCTGTACCTGTTTGTTCATTGTTTAAAGATATACGTACAAGAGCTGTACCTGTTTATTCATTGTTTAAAGATGTATGTAGAAGAGCTGTACTTGTTTGTTCATTGTTTAAAGATGTACGTAGAAGAGCTGTATTTGTTTGTTCATTGTTTAAAGATGTACGTACAAGAGGTGTACCTCTATGTTCATTATTTCAAGATGCACGTACAAGAGCTGTACAGTATGTTCATTATTTCAAGATGCACGTACAAGAGTTGTACAGTGTGTTCATTATTTAAAGATGTATATACAAGAGCTGTACCTCAATGTTCATTATTTAAAAATGTACGTACAAGAGTTGTACGTCTATGTTCATTGTTTAAAGATGTACGTACAAGAGCTGTACCTCTGTGTTCATTATTTAAAGATGTATGAACAAGTCTGTACATGTTTGTTCATTATTTAATGATGAACGCAGAAGAGCTGTACAGTCGTTCATTTTTTAATGATGTACGTAGAAGAACTGTACAGTCTGTTCATTGTTTAAAGATGTAGGTACAAGTCTGTACCTGTATGTTCATTTTTAAAAAATGTATGTACAGTCTGTTTGTTCATTATTTTAAGATGTACCTACAAAAGTTGTAGCTGTTTTGTTCAATATTTAAAGATGTACGTAATATTAACTGTACAGTCTGTTCATTATTTAAAGACGTACAAACAAGAGCTGCACAGTCTATTCATTATTTAAAGATGTTCGTACAAGAGCTGTACAGTTTGTTCATTATTTACAGATGTACGTACAAGAACTGTACCTCTGTGTTCAGTATTTAAAGATATACATACATACATGAACTCTCTTCACAAGATTGCAGTTTTGTATGAAGCATTTCAACCCAAGTGTAAACGTGTACATTCATGATAAAAGAACAAAAGTTTTTGTTTTATTCCCTTTTTGTCATCATTGAAAAAGTGACCGATTAGACGGAAAAATAACTATATAAGCATGGTGGCGACTGAAAGGTGCTGAATATACGAGTCTATACCAATGAAATATATCAAGACAATGCCACAAATTATTAACGATATCTAAATAACATGTATGGTATACAACCATCTTGAATTTTATTTGACTTCCTTAATTTGGAGAAACGAGCAGAATTAGCCAGTTACCGAAGCTAACTTATCTGTATTACAGCGCCAAAGGTCCCTGATGCTCCCAAGTCAATTCAAGTTGAATCTTTAAATAATACAATCACCGTTGCATGGGATTTGGCCAGTAATGATACACAACAATTATTGGGCTTTGTAATAGGTTATGGAAAATTCATCCCTGAAGTGTATAGAGTTATACTACCAGCCAGCGCAAGAAAGTTTACAATCAATGATATAGGTAAGTATCTGGCGAATACTATTTTTTAGGTTTCCTTTGATCAAGGATTTGTGAGAAGTATATAAAAGAAGAAATTGCATATAGTTGATTTTTTTAAAGTTCTCCCCTCTAAGTTGTTATTGTTTGTAACATAACAGAAGTTACTGTTATAGTTTAAAAGTAGAACATATAATTTTTGTTGTAGTTCAAAAGCAAACCAAAAATATTTGTGAAATATCCTAAATAAATTATCGACTGTTAATAAAGATTTGTATAATGCAATAAACGCTACAGATAAGAAATAGAGAAAATATTAACCATTAATATTTAAGAAACTTCGAAACTATTGTCAATATTATTTCAGAATAATAGTCATTATACAATATAACAATTCAAAGGCATAATATATTGGTCGTTTTAGTTTAGAAGCATTTACAGAAAGTTAGCCTTCATGTAAATCTTTACTTAGCATCACTAAGTAAGGGGTGTAGTAGGCGTTAGATGCTACTAAATATCGTAGAGGAATGTGAACGTTTTGCTTTGATAGTCATGCAGCAAACCAAAATTAACTAATTACGTGTTTTCATTTACTTCCTCGCATGGATATTCTTTGATACACCAAAAAAACTTTCATAACTTCCTATTTATTTTTAATTGTCTTTACATTCTACTGATAAAACATTTTGAAGAAAGAAAAACAAAACTGGTATAGGGGTTTGGTTGGTATGTAATAAATACAAACACATCAGAGTCGTGTTCCGATTGGGGCAGTAAACTAGATTGATACAGTGTACTAATACGTATTGGAGTAACTGCCACGATGTATCCCTCCACCACGTAAATCTAGTCCTTTCCACGACCTTTGAACTGAGCACGGGTGTAGTTTGGTGTATGTATAAGTGTAAATCATAACAACGTTTCTCTGATGTTATTCAAATGCATCCTATAGCACTAAGGCATATAGTTAAAGTGCAAGCTCAAGTAAATTGTTGTGCCGCGTGTCAAATTTCAATCGTTTTTAAGTTTTATTTTCATATTCTTGATCGTATTGTACTGAATCTCCTTTTTAGGAATAAAAAAAGAAGAAAGCCAAAAACAGCAACAAAAGCACCCATTCCCGAAAAATTTAACGTCCAGACTTTATTGGTTAGATTTTCAGCAGCAGTATCATAAAGTAAAAAAAAAAAAGTATTTTCGGACAACATGTTCTTTAATTAAATTGATTCAATGAAAATAACCTTAAAGATTTAAAACTGGTCTTTCATTAAATTTACATCGTATACTGTGTACTAAAATGATTATAATATCATGGGATAAAGCCCTGAGCCCGCCCGTAAAATTTTCTCCCATATATGCTATTACAATTTGCATTTCGCTTCGCATCTGTTTTCTATAAATAAATGGGAATATTAGTATTACAGTAAAAACTCGAGCCTGCAACCATATTCACCGTCATGCAGCTTTATTCAATGTCAATTGAAGCTTACATCTTGTGACTATCAAACTGCCCGCACTATATTTTAATACTTATATTTATCCGAGAAAGCTATTATTATCTAAACACAGTATACGTAGGATACAATTAAAATAGGTTTTGTTTATACTTAATGATTTATATTTTTTTATCCTTTTTTTCTTTTTCCAGATTCCAACACAAGATACATCATAAGTGTAAGGTCCTTTAACGTGTTTGGAGAAAGCAAGGCAATATTTGATTTGATAGACACATAAAGAAAGTACTTTATTCTTTAGTTATCATCCGAATTTAGTTACATTTTGCTAACTTTCTTTGCGAAAGAGAATTTGTTTCAATATGTTTAGTGAAGAAAGCACCCGTTTTGTCCATCGAATAAGAT
The DNA here is from genome assembly GCA_028554795.2 of Sinohyriopsis cumingii. Classification (NCBI taxonomy): domain Eukaryota; kingdom Metazoa; phylum Mollusca; class Bivalvia; order Unionida; family Unionidae; genus Sinohyriopsis; species Sinohyriopsis cumingii. Next base: position 53,272 of record JAPYKE020000125.1, on the reverse strand, counting down.
AAATTGATAATTGTGGATATATTAAGGACACTGAACCAACGAAATACAAGGCAAAAATTAAACTGCTTCTAGAATTGTAAAAAAAACAAAAAAAAACACAACAACTACTGTTATCCTTTTGCGTTCAATTTTGACTTCAAAGACAAAAAACTATAGCAGGATAACAGTACTGGATCTGCTATCCCTAATGGTAAGATTTAAGTAAGTTTCTAGCATTTCTGTGCACTGTTTCAACAATAAATGTTACTGCCTCAAGATTGTTGCAAAAGCTTTTTACTGTGGTAACAGTGGTATTTCGAAAGAAGTGACAGAACCACTTCGACAGAAGTTTGCATGAAGCATGAAGTGTATACTTACTTTTCCTTGCATTGATTAATACGAGTTTACCTTGCAGTAATTAATGAGAATTTACCTTGCATTGATTAATGAGATTTGACCTTGCCTTAGTCTAGATTAATGAGAGCTTACTTGCATTGATTACCTTGCATTGATTAATGAGAGCTTTCCTTGCATTGATTAATGAGAATTTACCTTACATTGATTAATGAGAATTTACCTTACATTGATCAATGAGAATTCAGGTAGAAAGTGCAGAACAGGGTGCATGTTATTGTGGTATAAGACGTTAGCATGCCGAATCTGTGAAATGTAATGCACACCGTCTATCTACCATACATGTGTGTTGAGGTGGGAGTAAAATAGGCGTAACATGTTTACTTGTATAAACTTTTCTAATATAATCTTTGATAATGTTCCTGTTCATATTTTACTTATAAAGTGGGTTTTAGATAATGGTAGCGATGTTCTTCTTCGAGCAATTCTTTTTCGTTTGCTAGAGATTTTCATCGAAATCAACTTTGTTTTTGAATATGTATGCGTTGCTTCGTTGAAAGTTTTCATTATTCATCAATAGATGTTTTATCTGCTTTGTTTCACATGTGCGTCTCTTAGGTAAATGACGAGGTTCAAAGTCACTTATATATCTTGTTTATGGGTCCTTAAGTCGATGCATGAAAAGTATGATCAACGTAGAAGTCAGTCGGAATATCCTTGCCAGTAGAATACCTTTGGATTTATAAAAGGAATCATTCAGTTTTTCTAGCCTCAGACCACTCAGAACGTCCTCGGCGTTTCCTTTGCACGTTCGAAAGAGACCTGAGATGTAAGTAGTGGCCATTTTGAACTGCTGCTATGTCCGTGGTTGTTATTACGTCATAATAACTTTACTGATCTCACAACGAGATCATCACATCATCACCAGTAGTAAAGAAGGAAATATCTTGATATCAAAAGTTTCTGTAAGTAAAAGTGGGGAGACATATAATATAAACCCGCGACTGAGATTTCCTTGTCTCGGTCCAAACCACAACGTAGATTATTTTTCTCACCCAATATTTTCCTTTAAAGTAAAAAGAATTCTGCACTAGTGTTCACGTCCAATGTTTACATGCGGCGCATTAATATAAATATGTTAATGAGGGCTGTGGTGTGACCGCTGAGTCCGAAGTACACAGTTTATACACGTGAGCAAAGAAAAATAACAACATAAAACGTTGCATAATAATGAGGTATTATCTCATTTAATATATAGATGTTATATGAAATTGACAATAAATAATTAATATTTATTACAAGAAACTGTTTTATTTCATCAGTTCCTATTTTGAAAAGTTATATTGTAAATAATAAAACGATATTGGCTACTCAGCTCTACTGTAGTTATACTTAGTACAAGCTGTAAAGAAGAGTAACATCTTACTTTAGATTATTCATGTGTAATTAGAGATCTGTGTCACTATCGTATATAACTATTATTTTCTTTGGAGGAGGTGAAACTGTGTGTGATATACTTGTATTGTCCTTAATAATGATTGTAAAATTACCTCTGTGTATGATAGTCCCTCCAAAAACGGACTTTAGCGGATAACCATGTACTAAACTTTCAAGTTCACGGATTCTTTGAAGATTTATTTTTCTGTCCTGGAAATATGGCAAGTGCCACAGTGAAATTTGCTAGTGGAATTATGTGCTCATGGATAAATGATTCCTTCTGGTTGGTAAATGTATTATTTGTCATTAAATATTGTAGGTATATTTTTGATTCAGCCGGGGCACAATGAGATGCTTAACAAAATTAGAAGAAAAGCATGTTTTTTATAACACTTTTATCACTTGGTAGAACTTTCAAAATATTTTATATAGTTCTCGTTATCCAAAACAAGTTCTTGGTGGGAACAATTTTTAAAATAAAATAGTGTTGAGTCGCTAGATATCTCTTGTTCTTACCTTCTTGTATTGAGATATCTCTAATTTAAAATTACTGGTATCATGGCATATAATGAATATCCTTGACCGTTACATTTCGTGTTCACCGTCAGTTCTTTTCTTACCATCGTTGTCCAAACGGAATAAATATTTGCTTTCCCCGTCTATGCGATATCGTGCTAATTCCACCTCCTATTCCACTCCCTATCATCAGGAGTATGTGATAGTCTGTCAAACATTCCAAGTAAACACCTGAGATATTTAAATGTGCACATGGATCTAATCCATGTGCAATTTAACGAGGACGCTCCAGGTTGTACGTTTTCAGAGAAACACTAAACTCCTAAAAAAATTGTCACATACCATAAATATTTTCCCCAAAATTTTCATGAAAACGACCATGTGTTTTCAAATGGAAATGTGCCATGATATCGAATACATACGGACCATCATTACTGTTTAATTTCGAATCATATAAACCTGAATAGAATACCATTATTGATGGTAAGGCTATTCCTTTAAAGCCATCCATGTATTCATATGGATACATGTTTTCCAGCAATATATAGGTGGTACATTTGTAAAGTGTTTTAATGTTGCTGTTACCGTTTCATCACTAAAACTGTTTGGCAACTGTTCTTTATTTTCCTCATGACTCTAAATTAATATACAAACATGCTTGCCCTTTTAACTGTTATTTATTTTGCCCTTTTTTTATTAATCCTATCAGCTTGAAATTCCTTCCTGAATGAATTATGTTTCTCATCCTTGCTCTTTGTTCTTTACTATTATACTTCTAAGTCATAATAATTCTAACCAATCCATTGATAAACAGGTGACTGTTACATATTGAAACGATATTAATGAACATTGTTAGGTAATTCAGTTTGCATTCGTTATGTGCTATGCTTGCCTGTAATGTGACCGTTGTCAGTCTCGTTTTGATCTGGGAATTTTCTCCCATATAACATATATGTTTGTTAATTTTTAAAAATATCATCTTTTTCTGTGAATACCAACGGTTCTGTTTTTTTTTTCTTTCTATTTTTAATTTTGTTTGCTCTAGATGTGCGATTTTACTAAACCGATCTTAAAATACTTACATGCAATCTGTTCCTGAGTGAACTATTTGTGCAGATCTCTTGTGGATTGATTTTAGTTGCAAGCAATGCCCGGATGCTAAACATTTTTGGTTGTCAAGGACACTGGATACTTCTTCACCATAGGTGAGACGTTTGTGTAACACTATCCCAATATCGTCTTTGGTATCATTCCTTTTTCAAAGTCACACTAAATGATACGCTGATGATTTTTAATTGGTCGTGAAAGTTTCTGAATCGTATAGCTGATCCTTCTTCGTGCGCTATAACCTTTGAGATGCATATAGCGTAACAATGTCTTTGTTGTCTGATCATTTTTTTTTTCTTTTTATGTAGAAAGACTTCGTGCATTTTGCAGACATGTTCTGTCCGTGATATCTGTTATCTCAGTTGTCAAAATCTTTAATATTCCAGCGTAGTGGTACCTCCCATCTTTGGAGTCTATAGGACTACAAAAATGAAAGATGAGTTAAATGTGAACAAGTGTTTCATTTCATGATTTTATTACAAGTTTTATGTTAATTATCACCGCTACGCCGCTGTCTCTTCTTTTAAATGTTTCATGCACAACTCAAATTGATTTAAAATTACTAAATGTGCTCTATATTTACCGGACACATATTAAACTAACGACTGTATTTATCTAAATTTAATGATGTATCTACGTGATTTTAGATGTGTTAAACAGATTTCTTTAGTTTTCAGGTTGATATAAGCTGTTTTGTTCTTACTCCAATCAGGTAAATCTATGTAAGAGTTTTGATGCATGTCTACGTGCAGTTTTAAATATTCAATACTATCTAGCATTCACCTTGCACTTTCGCTCATTTTCGCTATAAAGCTGGTACGTACAGTGGCATTTCTCATTGTGCCTCTGTTCGTTTTGCCATTAGGTCTGGATCTGTGATAAATATCTAACTGAGCTTTTATAAACCAAATTATCATATTTTTCTACTTATGATATTTAGAGATGGATCAGTGTTACTTAAAATTTCATACACATTTCCACCGTAAAACCAATGCTCATTCAAAGATTTATAAAATGTATCATTAGGTATTTATGCGATACCTCTGTTTAAATTTTGTTTATTCATCATCCTTGGTTCCTTTTTAGTTTGAAGGTAGATTAAAGATAGTTGTATTTTATTTCTCGCTTGTTCTGGTGTTGGTAAATATTATAGGATTAATTGGTCATGCTTGGCTATTTATGAAAGTGTAACTTTTACCGGACCTTTCACGGATGTTGCACTAACTTTGTAAGTGATTAGGTAAAAGCCGACGCTTCGATAAATACCCAGCCATGTTTATTGAACTCTTTGTAGTTCAATCTTCATTCTTGTGGTCATCAATTCTGTAAATTCCATCAATAAAACTTTGGAATTTAAATAGCAAAATATTTTTATTTATTAGCACAGAATTTCTAACCCCATTTTCGTTAGCCGATTGTCATCGGTCCACTTCGTTTATTGTCGATTTTGGAAATAAGTGTATCAACTAATCTTGACAAGCGGAGATGACACAACCGTACAAAAACACAACACAGTCAGGGTCATAATGATTGTCACTGAGCAAATATACGTTACATTTATAGCGTTACGTTACGTTTATAGCGTTACGTTACGTTTATAGCGTTACGTTACGTTTATGGCGTTGCGTTACGTTTATAGCATTACGTTACGTTTATAGCGTTCATTGTTATTACTTTAAACACAGTATCCATTTTTAGCTGCTTATACTGCTTATGGATTGAAAGATTAAACCACGAAGCAGAAGCAATACTGTAGTATTATATGAAGACACAGTTGCTCGTAAAGCCTGTCATATGTGTTCCCTGGCTACAGAGGTGGGTATTTGTGTGCAGGAAGGACTTTAGACTACGACGTGTGTTTGAACTGCTAATTGGAGATTTTATCGGTGGTTGCAAATTTGATCTGAAGTCATGTGGGTGCATGCTACTAGTCTGATATTCTGATACAGGAAAAGCTTGGTTGAAAAGCACTGGAAACTGACTGGGAACCGAATGTATTTCACGGAATTTAATGATGTGTAAAAACAAAATCCAAATCAGTATCACGTGACCGTTTCATCTCAATCGCATGACAAAATACGCGTTACTTCATGACCATAACAATCGGAATTATTTTAAGTTATATATGTTCGAAGTTTCAACGATTAAACTCACTCTTTGCGCAACACGGTCACCCTCACTGCCTTTTCGTAAATTCACCTAACTTTCATAGGGGATCATATAATATACGTGACTTGAGAAAAAAAACTAGGATTCGGTTGATATATATTTTAACGTTAAATTATTGCACTTTCTATTTCACTAACAAACTTTCTATCGGCATTTGCTATGTTTGCCTTTGAAAAAATAACCTAGGACTAGTCGCTTTAGTGAAAAAATAACGCAGGGCTACTTGATTTGAAATTAACTCAGGGCTGCTTGCTTTGAAAATATAACCCGTAGTTACTTGCTTTTATAACGCAGGGCTAGCTGCTTTGAAAATATAACCCATGCTTGATTTCTTTGTTGATAAAGATAACCCAGGGTTACTTGCTTTGGTGAGAGAAAAATTCCAGGGCTATATGTATTGGTGGTTAGAGTGTCCGCCTCGGATGCAGGAGGTCGCGGGTTCAAACCCCGGTTGAATCATACCAAAGACTTATAAGAATGGTACTAATAGCTGGCTCGCTTGGTGCTCAGCATTTAGTGGTTAGTGTTAGGACTGGTCGGCCTGGTGTCAGGATGATGTGACGGGGTGGTACATTGTGCTACGTGTCTGTAGCATGATGCCCCAGTGCTAGACATTATTATAAACTGTCACACTGCAGACATCGTAGCGATATGACTGAATTTATTTTAAAGCTACGTTAAAAGTCCAAATCACACACACACACACACACACACACACACACACATTGTATTGGTGAAAAATAACCCAGGATTACTTTCTTTGACAAAAATAAGCCAAGGTTACTTGACTTGGTGGGGAAAAAAATAACACAAGGTTAATTGCTTTGATGAAAATATCCCATGGCTACTTGTTTTGTTGAAAAATTCTTTGGTGAAAAACATAATCCAGAGCTACTTGCTTTTGTGAAAAAAATAAAACGTTTCGATAGAATTATTATTTATTTTATATTTAACTCTAAAGGATAACCTTCTAAATTTTACATTTCGCGAGCAGGTTTATTTTTCTTTTAATCATTATGTAAAGGTAATTGATGCTGGAGAAACCATACAGCTTTAAATTGATTTAGGATTGCTTAGTTTCTGTGTAAGAGGTAAATGTCAGCTTTCATCCAAAAATTATTTTTACTTTGACTTTCTTCCGACATTAAATTTTATGAATGGCGCCTGTTTGTGTTGATATATCTTTACCATCAGACTTGAATATATATAACATTGTAAACTCTAAACAATACATAAGTCTTAAAAAAATAAGCACTAAATCTGACCTTTGACCACGCCATCAATACGGGATCAAATGGTGCCGCTTGTAACATCGATCTTTCATATTATACCAACCATCGGATTATGCCGAATTTCGAAATTAATAACTAAAGTGTGCGTCATGTTTTCTCTGAATCATGTTTAAAGAACGCTACCCAGTCTTGATAATGAATAGAAGTGAACAGTGTTGATTTTACTTACTATCATACGCATTAGTTCGATGTGAAATTGTCAATAAGGGCCTAGAAAGCCTACTGATAACATACACCATTTCTAACTCTGATGGTTGTATTCCTGTTTGGATACCCGCGTAAGTTAGGTGAGAGACCATCAAAGAGCGATGGTTGTCTCTGGATCTCCAGTTTTCTCTATGAACACAAAGCGCCGTCATCTGTACCGTCAAGAGACCTTCATTGACAGTGTTATATTTTTGTAGAACTGAAGTGACTTGAATAAAGTTTAAGGTGCATTAAAGAATGAGCAAATTATTTGTGCGACTTCCTTCGAATATTCTTATCAAATTAGAATGAGAAAATTTAAATTTTTACAACGAATGAGATCGGATAATGTCCCTGACATACAGTCAAATGTTGACAAGAAACGTATCAACCTAACGTGTACTCTTGTTCGCACTGTACGTCATACTTGACGATGATAACATGGAGAGTGTCCAATAACAAAAACATACAGAACTAATCTTGAGTGGAAATGTTACATTTTTTTGGCAAGTTCGAACACAGTTACGTCCGCTATAGAGTTAAAAGGCATGATACCTTATCATACATTTAGGCCAACATCTTGGTGTAATCTTCTTCTTCATTTGGCCACCCACGTGTGTTTGTGAATGATTGGTAAGTGACTGTCTTACATGACGCATATGCCTACATTATGTTGTTTTGATATTATTATCAAGTCATTGACCAGAAGGCTGCATATTTTATTCCCATCTACGGATCGGACCTGACCGGTTACCTTGGTGTTTCATAGGGCAAGACATTTTACCTGCCTCAGCACGATATGACCTTCAAAGTGTTGCTTAAAGTTAAATCACCCACCTCACTCCGAACTTCAAACACGCACACAAACCAAAAATAATCGAAATAGTTGAGGCTTTATTCAGCTAATGACATACAAAATAACCCGGATTGCCAGTCTGTTCCAACCTATCCCAAAATGGAATAGTCACATTTGCACTGATCGCACATGCGTTCGTCTCTGTAGTAACCAAGTGGACAATGCAAGTCACAGGCAAACGGTGGACAATCTAAAAATTACATGTAGTACAAAACTTTATTTAAAATAAAACGAGAAACAAAAAGTATCTCGGTACTTCAAGCATAAATATGACTAGTTCATAAGACAGTTTAAAGATATCTAGATTCGTTCATAAGACAGGTTTACAGATATCAGGACTAATTCATAAGACAGGTTTACAGATATCAGGACTAATTCATAAGACAGGCTTACGGATATCAGTACTAATTCATAAGACAGGTTTACAGATATCAGGACTAATTCATAAGACAGGTTGAAATATATCTGGTGATCTTCATGATTAAAAATGTGGGTTAGCTTTCTACCACATACATACGCCAAAAAGTCAATCCGAATAATTGCACGAAGAAATACGGTCAAAAAAAAAAAATGACGGCGTGTACGAAAGGTCATGGTCACCGTAAATTACAGTGTCGCGTGATGACGTAATTCTGTATACATAGGGTATATAGGAACAAAACTGATGAACAAAATTACATGGATGTAGTGGAGCCATCTCATGATAAGAGGAGATATATTCGAAATAGAGGGCGTCTATGATACTGGTTGTATTATAGAATTAGACATTACACTTACATTACTATTTGGAAGAGCTATCCCTGAAGAGAAATTAGGTCAAAATAGCGATGATTTATAAAAAAAAATACAGAAGAAATCGATACATGATTGCAATGATACAAAAACTAACTGTACCAAAGACTGTTTTATCCATTGAAAAGTAAAGAGATAATTGCCATTAGCAATATCAATCAAAAGCTTTACACACAGGTCTAAAACTGAAGAAACAGAGTTTGTCTTGTTTGATCGATAACAATGGTGTAAATCAATATATTTTAAGATAAAATGGAAGAAATAATTTTTTTAAAAAAGAACAATGATGAATATTGCCATAGTTGGTAAACAGATGAAAAATGTCAAATATAGAACAACAGTTATCTGATGTACAAATGAAAGTACATTTTAAATGACAAACTGATTTATCATTTGCAAGAAGAACAATTGTTGACAAAGATGTGTTTGGCTATTCTCACTCTCACTCTCTCTCTCTCTCTCTCATGCATGCATGTATGTATGTATGTATGTATGTATATATATATATATATATATATATATATATATATATATATATATATATATATATATATATATATATAGCAAGAGTACTTACAATCTGGCTGGTGGTAATTAGCGCTCTTGTAACATTCCGCTCCACATCCGTTTGATCTACATTCGTAACCTTCAAGGCACGTCCGGTTAACGATGGCGCCACATAATAGAAGACAGGAACCTCGTCTGCTACTCGGCAAAGCTAGGGGAGCTGCATGAATATATGGTATTGTGCAAGCATGTACTTATAGTAATTTTGAAGGAAAAGATTTCCTACATAAAGTCTATTTCCAAACCAATAAAATGTGTCTTTTCATTTCATTGGCAAACGACGCCATATATAGGCATCAAGGCTGTTGGATGTATCATTTCAAAGGGGTGGGGGTGGGGGTGTACTAATGCTAATTGATTAGTCATGTGTATATGTAGCTCAGAGTCCAGGAAAGTTCCCATTCACTTACCACAATACAGTTAAATTCGTTTGACTATTCAAGAACCTGTCAGCAACTAGACACCGATCAATAGTTTCAACATATGATAATACAGCATGCAACAAACCCAAATCAAAGGATATGAGCAAAGAATCTAAGCTTGCCTCCCTCCCACCCCTCAGAGTTTCGTTTGGAGTCAAATGCCGACTTCAAAGTTAGCAACCTGAAATTCCCTTTTAATGTCTTATTCACTTAAAGACAATGAAATAAGTACCTTATTCACGTAAAGACAATGAAATAAGGGTCTTACGCACGTAAAGACAATGAAATAAGGGTCTTGTTCACTTAAGGAAAATTTAAATAAGGGCCCAGTCGTGTACCTCGATGTGCCGCTTTACCCAGAAAAATTTACTCACTTTGGCCTGACGTCTCTAGATACCAGTAAAGAGGAAATAAGCTAAACCCTACACCACCCCAACCCCACGACCCATCCCTGGTACGATGTCTTTCATGCATGCTTTTATATTTAACATCAGAGTTCGCGTTGTAAAATACTTTATTTACTGAGGTGTTGAGTTGAGACATAATGACCGCTCCGGTGGCCTAGTGGTTAGAGCGTTCGCCTCGAATGCGGGAGGTCGTGGGTTCGATCTCTGGCCGTGTCATACCAAAGACTTACAAAAATGGTACTAACAGCTGCCTCGCTTGGCGCTCATCATTAAAACGTTAGTGTTAGGACTGGTCGGCCTGGTGTCAGGATAATGTGACTGGGTGGGACATCATGCTACATGTCAGAATAATGTGACTGGGTGGGACATCATGCTACATGTCTGCGGCATGATGCCCCAGTGCTAGACCTCACTATAAACTGCCACACTGCAGACATCATAGCGATATGACTGAAACATTGTTAAAGCTACGTTAAAAATCCAGATCACACACGCACAGTTGAGATATACAAGAATGCTTATATTTAAGCCACTCTCCACGACCACGAAACAGTAATTTTAACACCACATTACAAAGGTCAGGAAAATGGAACAAAGAAGAAGACAGACTCATAGTAGATAGATATATGGATACGTAGATAGATAAAATAAAAGCAGACAAACAATAGGTCTTAGATAAATACCTCCTAATAAGGAAAATAGTATTAGTAGCTGTCTCATGATGCTCAAAAACGTTGAATGGAGGAAACCTTATCTTAGCTAAGCGGACGGCTTATCTTATCTGGTATGCTCTGTGACGGGCAAGATTATATTCGCTCATATGACGTCAATGCGGCCGTAAAAGGATGGTCGCTTGTGGAGAAAAAATGTTAATTATTAAACTTTCAAGAAAATTTGGTTTTAAGTAGCTAAGGATGCAAGCAACCAAACTTGAGAAATGCAAATTATAGATCACACACTAGTAACGGGCAATGGGGTTAATTTGGTACCAAACTGCTAGATCACACACTAGCACCAGGCAATGGGGTTAATTTGGTACAAAGCTGTTAGATCACACACTAGCAACAGGCAAAGGGGTTAATTTGGTACCAAACTGCTAGATCACACACTAGCACCAGGCAATGGGGTTAATTTGGTACAAAGCTGTTAGATCACACACTAGCAACAGGCAAAGGGGTTAATTTGGTACCAAACTGCTAGATCACACACTAGCACCAGGCAATGGGGTTCGTTTGGTACAAAGCTGTTAGATCACACACTAGCACCAGGCAGTGGGGTTAATTTGGTACAAAGCTGTTAGATCACACACTAGTACCAGGCAATGGGGTCAGTTTGGTACCAAACTGCTAGATCACACACTAGCACCAGGCAATGGGGTTAATTTGGTACCAAACTGCTAGATCACACACTAGCACCAGACAATGGGGTCAATTTGGTACCAAGCTGCTAGATCACACATTAGCACCAGGCAATGGGGTTAATTTGGTACAAAGCTGTTAGATCACACACTAGCACCAGACAATGGGGTTAATTTGGTACAAAGCTGTTAGATCACACACTAGCACCAGGCAATGGGGTTAATTTGGTACAAAGCTACTAGATCACACACTAGCACCAGACAATGGGGTCAATTTGGTACCAAGCTGCTAGATCACACACTAGCACCAGGCAATGGGGTTAATTTGGTACAAAGCTGTTAGATCACACACTAGCACCAGACAATGGGGTTAATTTGGTACAAAGCTGTTAGATCACACACTAGCACTAGGCAATGGGGTTAATTTGGTACAAAGCTACTAGATCACACACTAGCACCAGACAATGGGGTCAGTTTGGTACCAAGCTGCTAGATCACACACTAGCACCAGGCAATGGGGTTAATTTGGTACAAAGCTGTTACATCACACACTAGCATCTGACAAGGGGATTAAGTTCATAATGTAAACAATTAGCCAACTTTGAATGTTTTTGCTCGAAAGAAAGATTAATACATGCGTGCTGGAAAGAAATTCAAGGTAGCATGTACAATTTTGAATCGTATATAGGATGGCATAATCCAGCTTCAGGTACAACAGTTTTGAATCGTATATAGGATGGTATAATCCAGCTTCAGGTACTACAGTTTTGAATCGTACAGAGGATGGCATAATCCAGCTTCAGGTTCAACAGTTTTGAATCGTATATAGGATGGCATAATCCAGCTTCAGGTACTGCAGTTTTGAATCGAATATAGGATGGCATAATCCAGCTTCAGGTACTGCAGTTTTGATTCGTATATAGGATGGCATAATCCAGCTTCAGGTACAACAGTTTTGAATCGTATATAGGATGGCATAATCCAGCTTCAGGTACTACAGGAGCAAGTTATGCCCTTAGCTCTTAATAGGTCGATTTCAAATGTTTTCAAGAAGAAAATTTGTACGAAACGATTTTAACAGGTGTTGAAATAATAACGTCTGTCTTTTGTAAATTGATCCGAAGAGACGACTTGATTAACAAAGCAATAAGGGACAATGCAAATCATCCACGAAGGGACTGATTTAATAATTAGCGGGTACAACCGACACAAATAGACAGAAAACACAATCTGGAAAGAAAATGAAGACTACAGAAAGTCAAGATAGAAAGGAACTTGACAAAGGTTACTATAGAAATGGAAGAATATCGACTGCCCCGACGAAACACTTTTTTGATGAAGTCTTGGAATGAAATGCAAAATATATCACATTTTTTCGGTTCACACTTCAGTGAACGTAATAAAATAAACTGATCAATTATTATATTTATATCTTGCATCTAACAGACAAAATAAGGAAAATTATTTTGAAAACAATCTGACGTGTATGTTTTAGATATGGTTGAATGTACTTTAAGAAAAGGCTTGTGCAAATGTACAGTCTGGTCACAAGGCGACGACAGCAAGACTTTATTTCAGCAAACTTCTTAATCTGAGGAGTGGCTGCTTTCTAAAACGCTAGGGTTAAATTAGATATAATATAGACAATTACAACGTTATTATATGCCTGACCTTTTAGGTCTGCAAGACTTAACGACAGTAGGCTGTCACTCAAAGATGGGAAGACGGTGGAATATCTGGAATTTACAAATCTACCTACAAAGTATATCCATTATCATAGACATCTTTTATTTTAGATTTTCTTCTTCCAATCTATTTTTTAGACTAGTTATCCTCATGTAAAATTGTTCTTTTCTTACCGGCATGTATCGGCTCATATTAAAAAAACACGTAGCCCAGTCAAAGAACACTAACCAAGTGAAAAGACGTAACCCAGTCAAAGAACACTAACTAAGTGAAAAGACGTAACCCAGTCAAAGAACACTGACCAAGTGAAAAGACGTAACCCAGTCAAAGAACACTGACCAAGTGAAAAGACGTAACCCAGTCAAAGAACACTAAGTGAAAATACGTAACCCAGTCAAAGAACACAAACCAAGTGAAAACGGTAGAGATCCAAGCAATTAATATCAAGATAGTTTTGTTATGACGTCCCAAATTCTACCAATCTATATACATAGATGACCTTGACCGAACTATCAGCGCCTCGTGACCTTTACATTTATCAATCTATCTGTTACCTATCATCTATCTATCTATCAGCACATTAAATTAACGCAGTCACACTTGATTATTCAGCAACGGGTCAAAGATAAACTGTAGACGAAAGTGATAGGACAGTCAGAAGAGTAATGACAGGAGAGGCAAAAATAAGTAAAAGTGTGTCAGTGTACGTTTTCGTCCTTTCATACTCAGACCAATCCGGCTACTGTGGGGTGGGGGGTGGGGGTGAGATAATGAACCCCAACCGGCATATCCCTGTGAATCGCTAGGTCTTACTTGTAGCTGAGTAATTCATTCGAATGTGATTTTGTAAAGCTTCTGCTTGTGAGCTACCAGAAGTCAGGAGTCATGAGTTTCTGCAATTATTGATGGTAATTTGTTCCAAGTCCCATTTGTACTCGCCATCGTGCTCTTTCTCTCCATTATTGTCCAAGCAGTATTCGTGATGGTTTTAAAAGAAATCGATGTGGTAAGCATGCCAATTTCATCTCGTATTTCACTCTCAATCATCAAGAACCAAGTCCGCTAGAAAGTCAAGTTCTGCAGCTGATATTTCTACTTTCCTCACGAGGTTGCCCTATGATAGTAGCAAATACGCTTTCTACTTTCCTCACGAGGTTGCCCTATGATAGTAGCAAATGCGCTTTATACTTTCCTCACGAGGTTGCCCTATATAGTAGCAAATACGCTTTATACTTTCCTCACGAGGTTGCCCTATGATAGTAGCAAATACGCTTTCTACTTTCTTCACGAGGTTGCCCTATGATAGTAGCAAATGCGCTTTATACTTTCCTCACGAGGTTGCCATATGATAGTAGCAAATACACTTTATACTTTCCTCACGAGGTTGCCCTATGATAGTAGCAAATACGCAGTGTCAAGCTCGTAATTTTAACAGATATTCCCAAGTTCATTTCAAATGTCACAGTACGTCTCCGTCATTATATCGTAGTCATGTTGATCTCGACCACATTTACGAAAACTAAAATATTTCATAACATCACGTACATGTTGTCATTTGGTTTTTGAATCAGTCAATGGTAAGTTAAACTTTCCTAATGGGCGTATAGCTGTTTAATGAATGCATGTCAAACCTATCGAAATAATTCTAGGAGTAAATGTCTTTCCTCAAATAATGAAGTGTAATGTCGATAAACTGTTTAATCGTTAATTGTTTAAACTGTTTAACTGTTCAATTTCTCTCAAAAGTTCTTATCTAAAATATTTATCCAGATATTCTGTAAACTACTAATACGTCATTAATCTAAACGTGTATACAAACCTGATTGTTCTGCTCAGTAATTCTTGTTTTGTTATCTGTAAAATCCTTGCTGAGTGAGATGCATTTCTTGTTATCTGTAAAATCCTTGCTGAATGATATGCATTTCTTGTTATCTGTAAAATCCTTGCTGAGTGAGATGCATTTCTTGTTGTTATCTGTAAAATCCTTGCTAAATGATATGCATTTCTTGTTGTTATCTGTAAAATCCTTGCTAAATGATATGTGACAAGTTTTTAATTTTGAACACTTTTATTCTAAAAGTACAGTACCTTGTAATTAAGATTTCCATCTTACAGTCCACTCAGATGTAATTAAGCTCTCCGTCTTACTGCTCATTGAAATGTAATTAAGATCTCAATCATACAGCCCTCTGAAATACATCTTTTTTCGTTATTTCAGTAGCTATAGCAGCCTTAATATATCTTCTCATCCAGTGTCGTCTGAGACAGTTAAACTGTCTCCCACTTTAAAAGATATTTCAAGTTCATTTTCAAAGTTTTTAATGTGCTCTATTTTCAGAGGACAGGATTTAAACCAATTACTTGTGATCTACATTATGGTAACTTGGTGTGTTCAAGTGATTCTACTGCATAAAAGAACATTATTATCCTATTCCCTATGAACGAATCTTCTCTTGACATTTTATGTGTATGTTTAGTGTTTAAAAAACATTATCCCATAAAACAAAACCTATGTACGAGTTTCCTCTGGAAACTTTGATAAGAGTGTTTAGTGTTAAATGTTCAATCACGACAAATATTTTATCTTGTACTTTCGCTTCTTTCCCATCGAAATGTGTTATGTAAAGTTCCAAGTAAACAATGACCATATAGATTTCAACGATGTTATTTAGGGGCTCTGTCCTGTGGTCAAATTTATATATTCAACTTGCTTTACCTCTTGGGGAGGACCCTGTGAATCAGATCATTAAGCGCGTGTGATTTGGATTTTTAACGTAGCTTTAACAGTTTTTCAATCATATCGCTACGATGTCTGCAGTGTGATAGTTTACAGTGATGTCTACACTAGGGCATCATGCCGCTGACATGTAGCATCATGTCCCACCCATTCACATTATCCTGACACCAGGCTGACCAGTCCTAGCACAAACCTCTTAATGCTGAGCGCCAAGAGAGGCAACTGCTAGTACCATTTTTATAAGTCTTTCGCATGACTCGGCCGGGGTTCGAACCTACGACCTCCCGCATCCGAGGCGGACGCTCTAACTACTAGGCCACCGGATCGGTCCAAACCATTAAGTCAAATGGTATTTTCACTTAACCGAATTGCTGAATGTTTCTCTCTTCAATTATGGTATAATATCAGTGAAATGTTCATGAAATTATTATTGCCTTCAGAAAACTTAGACATTTCTGCTGAATAAATTTTTCTGCTGAACAAATTTAAGAGTCATTTTATTATGACTCTGTTTAATTTGTTTACTCATGTATTATAATTCTTCTTCAAATTTCAAGACAATAAAGGTGGTTATACTTTCTTCTCCTTTCTTTTAGTATTGGTTAATCAAATATCCAGAGTTGATGCCATATATTTTCATACAAGATTAAGGACCCACACACCTACCTCTAGACATGGATAGGGAGAGGAAAAGAATGGAGAATAACAGCTGATGGGTGCTAACATAGAATTTGTATGCATACTTAATTTAAGAAAATTATTAACTGACTTTGTATCACTTCTTTGACAATTAGTGTACATGTTGCATGCATACCTAATTTAAGACAATCATTGACTGACTTTGTATCACTTCTTTGACAATTATTGTACATGTTGCATGCATACCTAATTTAAGACAATCATTGACTGACTTTGTATCACTTCTTTGACAATTAGTGTACATGTTGCACGCATACCTAATTTAAGACAATCTTTGACTGACTTTGTATCACTTCTTTGACAATTAGTATACATGTTGCATGCGTACCTAATTTAAGACAATCATTGACTGACTTTGTATCACTTCTTTGACAATTATTGTACATGTTGCATGCATACCTAATTTAAGACAATCATTGACTGACTTTGTATCACTTCTTTGACAATTAGTGTACATGTTGCATGCATACCTAATTTAAGACAATCATTGACTGACTTTGTATCACTTCTTTGACAATTAGTGTACATGTTGCATGCATACCTAATTTAAGACAATCATTGACTGACTTTGTATCACTTCTTTGACAATTAGTGTACATGTTGCATGCATACCTAATTTAAGACAATCATTGACTTTGTATCACTTCTTTGACAATTAGTGTACATGTTGCATGCATACCTAATTTAAGACAATCTTTGACTGACTTTGTATCACTTCTTTGACAATTATTGTACATGTTGAATGCATACCTAATTTAAGACAACCTTTGACTGACTTTGTATCACTTCTTTGACAATTAGTGTACATGTTGCATGCATACCTAATTTAAGACAATCTTTGACTGACTTTGTATCACTTCTTTGACAATTAGTATACATGTTATATTCATACCCAATTTAAGACGATCACTGACCGACTTTGAATCACTCCTTTGACAATTAGAAGTAGTTGTTGTTTTAGTGTTTAACGCCATTTTTCAGCACAAGATAGGCTATACACGGCGGCCAGTATAAATGGTGGAGGAAGAACCCGGGAAAACCCCAGAAAGAACCACCGACCTACGATAAGCTACTGGCAAGCTTCCTCATGTACCCACATTGTCCGAGCCTGAAACTCAAACAGACACAGACAGTTGACAATTAGTGTACAAGTTATATGCATACCTAATTTAAGCCAATCATTGACCGACTTTGAATCACTCCTTTTACAATTAGTGTACAAGTTATCTGCAAACCCAATTCAGTTTGCAAAGCTGATACAATATTTTTCTGTTTAATTTTCATTCTATTTCTTCAAAGCCTTTACAAATGGTAAATGATTTATTGAACCCCCTAATGTCTGTATAGCCATCAATTTATTTATGGGATGTCCATTTAGCACGTGCGCATGGAGGGGAATTAACCCATATGCATACGCTTGTTTATGGGTGGGTGGTGGGTCTACTGATAATGTACGTAGGCATAGGAATGGGGGGGAAGGAAACCTCGATAATAATTTGTCTAATACGTAACCTGTTCGACTGCGTTAGAATTTTAGCGGACACTAGACAAACTTTTTAAAGTTACGCAGCTTATTTCTTTGATGCAGCCAGACATTCAACGTCGGTGGACTATTTGTTTCATTAAACGCGTTAATATTATTAATCCTCGATTGTTTCTGCGTGGATTAAATATAAGCCGTTCTTTAGAATTCGGGGGTGGGGGGAGCGTACGTACGCAGGTGTGGGGGGTGAAGTGTAAAAAAGTACGCATGTGTACAGTGATGAGTCAAGCTTTGCCAGATTCTTGCATACGTACTAAATGGGTGGCCCCTTACTGGTTAAGATGTTAGCCCATTTCACAGAATAGAGTGAATTCTGTTTTGAGAACTAAATTTCCTCACAATCCATTTCTTAATATTGACAGAACCACTGCAATTATGGTCCGTCTGAATAGATTTGGTAACTGGTCATCTGATCATAATTTTCTAAAATTCATGCCTGATGTTGCTTTGATATCTCTGTATCACATTTTTGTTGCTTTGATATCTTTTTATCATATTTTTATTGCTTTGATATCTCTGTATCACATTTTTGTTGCTTTGATATCTCTGTATCACATTTTTGTTGCTTTGATATCTTTGTATCATATTTTTGTTGCTTTGATATCTCTGTATCACATTGTTGTTGCTTTGATATCTCTGTATCACATTGTTGTTGCTTTGATATCTCTGTATCACATTTTTGTTGCTTTGATATCTCTGTATCACATTTTTGTTGCTTTGATATTTTTGTATATTTTTGTTGCTTTGATATCTCTGTATCACATTTTTGTTGCTTTGATATCTCTGTATCATATTTGATACCTCTGTATCACATTTTTGTTGCTTTTTATATCTCTGCATCACACTTTTCGCAACACCAAAATGAAAAGGTGCCAGCTATTTCTGTATCCACCACTTTCTGCGCATTGTTCACTGAGCATCAAACCATTGGATCTTTTCTCCTCCCAAGTTTTGTCGCTAGCAGTAAATCCGATAGAGACACTTCTGTTCGTACAATGATCTCCATAAGTGTAAAATTGTTTGAGATCATGGAAAAAAAAGACAAAAAGATTACACTTAATTTCAAATTAAAAAAATCCCAGACACACTGTACAATGGGTATGACCAATTGTTTGTAACCACATGTAATTTGCACAATCCCCAACTGGGTTTTTGAAAGTTGCATGGCTCGTTTTTGAAGGAAACCTGCAATACAGCAGTTTCTCTGAGTATCCATGTTCATTTTGATACATATTTTAAAAAATTAATTTCATCTAACTATAAATATTTCAATATATATTTAACAATTATTAAAAATGTTTTGTTTTTCTGTCACCATTTCACGAGCACAAATAAATTTCAGCTTTTATTGTATAGTGTCATTCAGCATACAAATAAAAATCTTGCGATTTTAACTTGTGTACTGCAGTCACCTTTCTGTGTACATGCATCATTTAAGCTCAATCATATTACGACTTTAACTTGTGTATTGCATGTTTCCGTGAACTTTGACTCAATCATATTACGACTTTAACTTGTGTATTGGATGTTTCCGTGAACTTTGACTCAATCATATTACGACTTTAACTTGTGTATTGCATGTTTCCGTGAACTTTGACTCAATCATATTACGACTTTAACTTGTGTATTGCATGTTTCCGTGAACTTTGACTCAATCATATTACGACTTTAACTTGTGTATTGCATGTTTCCGTGAACTTTGACTCAATCATATTACGACTTTAACTTGTGTATTGCATGTTTCCGTGAACTTTGACTCAATCATATTACGACTTTAACTTGTGTATTGCATGTTTCCGTGAACTTTGACTCAGCAATTGACATTTCTATATGGAGCTTGTAATGTAGCCAGATTATGTTTAAAGTACATATAATCTTACCAAGGGAAGTAACCTCAATAGCACGAGACACATCAAAACATCAAGATTTATTTCCCTTTGTCGCCATTATTAATATTTTGAGTAATTGTACTAAGAAATTCAAATTAGTGGTCAACACTCATCTTGATCATGTTGCTGGTCCAGTATATTTTTCAAGTTGGTTTCCATCTTTGTTTAGGTTCTGCCATCTAGCTGGTTTGTTCATTTTTAATTTTTTTTTATTCCTGTACCCCTAAACAAGGTTTCCATCTTGGCATCCGTCCGTCTACGGGAGACGATGGCATAGCTCCAAAGTACGCTTTTGCTTATCCTTCTTTTTAGCTCTCTTTTCAGCTTGCTTTATTCTTCTCTTTCCCTCTGCATTTTGAACTCCCTGCCTGACAGCTAGACGCCAGCTGGAACGGTTGTTTGCACAGCTCTCCCAGTCGTTGACATTGATGTTTGCTGTCTTCATATCCTTCTTGCAAACATCTTTGTAGCGCAGATGTGGTCGTCCAGTTGGTCGTGCACCTTCTGCTAACTCCCCATATAACAGGTCCTTGGGAATGCGACCTGGGTCCATTCTCTTGACATGGCCGAGCCAGCGAAGGTGCCTCTCGCTGAGTATGGAGAACATGCTGTTCATGTTGGCGCGTTCTAGAACCTCTGTGTTGGGTACTTTGTCCTGCCACTGGATGTGCAGAATGCGCCGCAGACATCTCAGGTGGAAGCTGTCGAGTTTCCTCTCGTGTCTTGCATAGGTGGTCCATGTTTCGCTGCTGTAGAGAAGTGAGCTGAGCACGCACGCTTGGTAGACACGCAGTTTGGTCTTTTCTGTGAGGTTGGGGTTGTTCCAGACCCTCTGGTTAAGTCTGGCCATCACTGCTGCTGCCTTGGCAATCCTGCCGCCCACCTCAGAATCAATGGACAAGGTTTAAATACACGTAAAGCCATCTGGTTAATTTGGTTTTAATGGCTAGGCTCACTCTTGGTCCTTGATACTCAATTTTATAAAGCAGGCATAATAAGAAAATAATCTCTACAATGGGCAAGAAAAAAAGACAAAAGAGTAAATTGATTCCAATCATTTATCTGTGTGTAAAGAACAACAATCTCTGATAAAATAATGGCAAATCTGGTCTTTTACGTAGATCTCCTTCCCCTTTGTTCTGAACTTGTATCTCTTTCTCCTACAGCCTAATATAATTTATCAGAAACAAAATTCCACAGCTCTCATAAACTGGGTTGATACAGAAACACTGATCAAGTCAGTAAAGCAACTAACAAATACATGCAACTAGTAAAATGTACACTTGTTCATGCAATCAATGAGTGTAAATAAATAAATTTGTTCTTTTGAAAGTTTACATTAGAATGCCTTCTTCAAATACCAACATGGCTTCCTGTAATTTCTAGGATGGTGCATACTATCTAGCTTTAAAACTGTAAATATTTGATTTCCTAAAAATTGGCTTTTATTGAGAAAATCTTAATGCAAAGGGAATACAAGCTAAGAAAATTGATTGAAAATCAGAAAAACATGTTCTTTTTGTTCCTATGTTCAGAAGTCAACAAAATATATACTTCTATTCATCCAAAAGAATTAGGCAAATTAATTTTAGATATAATTCACTTATATAAATAATATATATATCTATATATATTCACGATCTGAATGATATTTGCACATTTTTAAAGTGCATGCAAATGAGGCTATTCAATGATTTGTTTAAAAGTATTGAGCAAATAATAAGATTGCACGAGTGTACCATGAAAACTTAAATTAAGGAAAATTGGAGTTGACATTAAATAACATGCACAAAGTCAATTTACAAATTTGGTTAAAATAATGAAAACATTTACAATGCTCTTGGAGACCTATCCTTTGTCCATGGCATACAATTAACTGCTACAGATCGTACCAGGTACTACCTGTATGCTTTCAAATGTTCCTTTTAGAACTTACAGTCAGAAGATTTCTCCTTTTAACTAGTTTGGTTTTAGAGGCTACTTGAATACCAAAATCTGCAAAGTGCTGAATATCTTGTATGATTTTTAACTTGCACTTTCCTTCTAGCTGTGTTACTGAGGACAATAGGTAATGTACACCATCTGTCCTCGCTTATAGGTGAAGTCAAACTGCAAACAACAAAATTCCTGATCTGCTGTACAATAATGCACCTGCAGATCAGGGTCTATTGTGTTTGTTCTACTGATTCCTCCTAACATACTGCACAGACCCAGAACTGCCAGCACATTATGTGACAGCAGATCTGGGTCAGTGCAGTTTGAAGTTGGACTCGTCTTATAAATGGCTATAGGTGGTACAAGAGTACTGTCACTGGCACATTACACACTGCCCTCCCCACCATTATAGAACTCTATGAAAATAACTAAAGTCTGCATGCCAAAACCACATTTCAGTCACAATGACCTAGAACATTGACTCTCAAATCAAACTGCTGTTCTCTCAAACAGTGTAATCTGTCCACAAAGTTTGGTCTCTGTCTGCAATGTAGAACTAATGTTATTACGTGGAGTAAATTGTTCTTGATTCGGTCAAGGTGACCTTGAGCTTTAACCTAAAAATCCAAAGGTTTTCTTTTTAACCCGATATACATGCTATTCACAAAGCTTCATCCAAGTATGTAATGTAGGAAAATGTTCTTCTGCAGAAACCATTTTCATTCCTTGAGTCACTGTAACTTTGACCCCTGACCTTTTAACTCCAAAACTGATAGGGTTCTTGCTTACCCCAGTTACAATTGTCCATATTGTTTGATCAAGGCATGTGATGCAATGTTATTGTGCAGAAAAACTGTTTTTTCTTTCAGTCAGAGTGGTATTGACCATTCACCATTTAACTCTGAAACTGACAGGGTTCTTCCTTACCCCAAGTGCAATCCATTCACAAAGTTTGGTAACTATAGATTATGATGAACTCAAGTTATAGTGTGGAAACCATTTTCTTCATTGATGCAGATATGACCTTTGACACTGAAATCAATAGAATTCTTGAAGTATTCCAATTGCAAGCTATTCACCAAGCTTTGAAACTAGTTGATGTCACCCTGTGCAAAAACACAATTCGTACAGACAGACAGATGGACATACATTATGACATAAAATAGTCTCCTTTATGGTGGGCAGATAAAAACAATCACAAAAGCAACTGACAGAAAGGACTCAAAAAAAATCAATAAAAATAATACTACAAAAAAATCCCTTCTCATTTCTACTTTTCAATTTACTTAAAAATCTTTATGAATCGTACAGCTCTCTTTTAAAAAAAAAATGGTTCCTCATTTTCATTGCACTGATTATGTATGATGCTAAGTTATTCCGGTTGCCAGATAAATAGTCAAGCTTTATTTTATGAACTAAAATTTATAAGCAAGAAAGATGCAACATCATCATCAGCAACATCAAAAATATCATACATTCTAATACTTTCCTGGGCTTACAGGATTTAATATCTGACGTATTTGTTCAGTTTTAAAAAAAACGCAATTCTTGAACATGAAGAGATGTTTGTAAAATTTGTGTCATGTAAAATCCTGCTTTCTTCTAGAATTGTTGTCAGTAATTTTTATTCTTAAAAATTATTTTATTCAGAACTCTATGTTTATTTATTAATAAGATGCATTTCTGAATGAATCAGTCATAAATAAATGACTAAAGTCTAAATAAAAAGATACAAATTTTGATAAATGTTTAATCTACTTTAGAGAATAAAATTAGTTCCATTTCTTGGTAAATTCAGACCAGTTCCACAAAACCTAACTACCATACATAAAATGTTGACAATACCCTGTAAGCTTGACTTCTTCTCCAAGGTATAACTATATACAATCTATTGCAATAGGACTCATTTGTTCAAGGCTAACCAATTTTTTTTGCAACAAAAAACAGTTTCATACAGCAGAAACATTTTTGTTCTTCAACAATAATTACAAATAATAAAATCGCCAAAATCAACTAAATGTTGACTGAATTTAACAATTTCTTCATATTATTGCAATTTTTTTATACAAAATCAAAATATCTACCGAAATGCACAATAAACAATATTGATCAAATACAGCATATTACAGCAACCTTTCGACATATTGAATAGACCAAAGTCAAGTATCTAATATCAGTCGTTTAGAATTCGATGTAAAATGGGTTTTGGTGGGATTGTTAAAAATTCATTGTTTGTATATACAAAAGTTTAAAAAAAAACTTTTTTGTTTTCTTATTGTATATAATCAACATGGCATATTGATACATTAAAGGTGTACTTGGATCAATGCTGATGAATACTGCACCATATTTGACATACACCAAAATGCAACAAACTAAACTAAACTTAATTAGGCACAGCGGACAAGTTGTGATAGACATAAAAAATACATACCTAATGATAAGTAATATCAAAAGGTAGTACTGGCAGAAATGTTTTGCCATAGTTTGGGAATGACGGTGGTGTCAGTTAAATTTTGAAAGTATTCTGTAATGACTAATACAGTTTTCCTAAAGTGTTCAATAGTTTGTAATGACTGCAATAGTTTTCACAGCGAATTCTCAGTATTCCATAACAAGAAATTGTTCAGTGTGTTCCCAGTTTTCTGTAATAACAGTATTCATAAAGTGTTCTCATAACTCGGTTAATAAAATATTCATAAAGCGTTCTCATAACTCTATGATGAGTGTAATAAAGTGTAATCAAGTGTAATCAGTATGCTGTAAGGACTGTAATATTTTGTACATTTTAACAACATTTTTATGTACAAATAACATAGTAATGTAAATTTTCAACACATGAAGTATAACAAAAAAAAATGAAGCAAATTTGTAATAAGGAAAATATCTTCTGAATAAAACAAAGTAAAAAAAAATGTATCAATGTATTAAGGGGGTACGAAAAATGAGAGGGCACAAAACATTACTTTGTGAAATGTTGTTAACATTTTTGTAAAAAACTTTACTGTATGGAGTTTGTACCAAGCATTAAAGGGAATAGAAAAGTATAAAGTGAAAATGGAAATGAAGAGACTCATTGTTACTACCCATTTGAAAAAAATAGTTATTTTTTATTTTAACGGCACTTTGAACATATTTTTCGCTATATCATGCTGAGGAAATGCGAGCCAAGTCTCTTTCCCAAAGGGAATACTGAGAGAGCTGATCTGGGATGTCCTGGGTAGGTATCAAACCCACTACAGTTAAATTAGGAGTCCACTGTTGTACCAACTAAGCTACCATGGTACCCAAGAAATATAGTAAAGACAATTACTGACAAACCCAATGAACTGTGTTATGCATTTTACATTTCCCAGTAACCTATTAATTTTTTTATTCCAATCCAGTGATGTAGTTGAGGACTCCTTAAATTGTAATTTTATACACTTTGTAATGCCAAAGTCAAAACGACATATACAAAAATTGAGCCCCCCCCCCTTTAATGTTTAAGAATGTGCCAAATGGAGAACAAACATCAGTTTCCCAAGTGATTACACGTCAGTACTGTATGCATTTGGAAACCTGGAAGGTTTTACATAGAGTGATCATACAAAATGAATCTCATTTTTATAAGCACACCACTGCATTATGGGATATCTGAAGCATAAACTGATTTATGATATGTTTCCATGGTTCCAACTGTGGCTTTAGTAGAAAATGAAACAATAAACATACATACAGATGCATAAATATAAAAAGAAATTACTGTTCACTCATCAACTATATAAATGTAATATTTTATATACATTAACATATTTATATCACTATACTTGGCTTCTCACATTGTGTTGAGAATGTGTCCAACATCAATGTTCTCCAACATTTCTACATGAAAAATTTGAATTGGCAGTACCACTTTATCACAAAATGTCATGTGAGTATTGTCCCAGATTGATTTTTGAAAGTATTTTCTTATTCAAGTCTTTTTTATTATTTGCATACGGAAATCTTTTCCTAATGTCCCGCTTATTGCAGTGCCAGTCCTGCAAGACTTGGTGAACTCTTGACCCCATACAATTTTTATTTGTTGATTTAATGATACTTGCATATCCTAATTAATCCTCAACAAGAAAAACCTTCCGTGCTGGGCCTAGTGATATAAAAAAAACAGATACTCAATACCAAACACCCTCCATCCTGGCCCTGGGATGTAAAATAGACCAGATACTCAATACCAAGCACCTTCCATGCTGGGTCTAGGGATGTAAAATAGGCTAGATACTCAATACCCAACACCCTCTATCCTGGCCTTAGGATGTAAAATAGACCAGATATTCAATACCAAACACCCTCCATGCTGGGCCTAGGGATGTAAAATAGGCCAGATACTCAATACCCAACACCCTCCATCCGCACCTAGTGATGTAAAATAGACCAGATACTCAATACCCAAAACCCTCCATCCTGGCCTAGGGATGTAAAATAGGCCAGATACTCAATACCCAACACCCTCTATCCTGGCCTTAGGATGTAAAATAGACCAGATATTCAATACCAAACACCCTCCATACTGAGCCTAGGGATGTAAAATAGGCCAAATACTCAATACCCAACACCCTCCATCCTGGCCTAGGGATGTAAAATAGGCCAGATATTCAACACCCAACACCCCAAGCTCAGGGATGTAAAATAAGCCCAATGCCATCCTGCATGTTAAACAGGTGACTAATGGAAGCATCCCATGATGACAACTGAAAAGAGTAAAATATCTTGTATTTTACAGAATTTACTCATGGATAAATAAGATTACTCACCTTCACATAGCCAGTATTGTGCTAGTGTGCCTTTAAACCATATCCATATCCTCCCAACAAAATATTTTTTTAAATAAAAAAAGGACAGTTTCTATTGTATTATGTGCACAGCACTTGATCAGGAATTCAATATATCAACAGTAGTGGCATGCCAATCAATATAATGAAAGATTATTAAAAGAGACCAATCATCTGATTATAATTTTCCAACATTAAGTTTGCTTCTTAATAATATTTGTTAGTACCTTTTTAATTATATGACTTCAATTTAACTTAACCCAATGCAAACTGTTCAACTTTCTGGGACATGCACAATTTGACAAAGTATATTTATGCAAAATAGAAACTTACACAATTTTTTTAAAATGGTTCTTCAGTCCAATGTTAAATTTTTGAAGATTTCCAGCACTATCATTCATTCCTTTGGGTTCTAGAGTATGTGGCACACAAAATGATTGGAGAAACTGTTTGTTCCACACTGTTGCATAAATATCTACAGCAATGGTAATTTGCATGAGAACATGTATACTTTTACACACAAATAAGTATACTTTTACACACAAATAATTAAGAGCACAACAACTTTTTACACAGCATATACATTAACATGTGGAAATTGAGAAAGAAAACTGGAATGTAAAGTATCACACATATGTAATATTATGGTAACTGTACACTCGTTGCACCATGAAACCATTCTACAAAAGCACAAATGAAGATTTAAGTTACACATCTGAGGAAAGCTGACACCAATTTATTTCCTTCTCTATATTTCTATGTTGTCAGCAACCTTAGTGTGCTTGAATGTAAGGACCATACATGGTTTGCTGTGTTCCAGCATAAGGACCATATATGGTTTGCCATATTCCAATATGAGGACCACACATGATTTGCAATGTTCCAAATCAAGGACCATACATAGCTCCTTTTGTTCCTACACTTTCTAACACACTTTAAAAAGAATTTGATTGGTTAATCAAAGGCTCACAGGTTTCCATGTCTGATTGCTATTTTTGCATAATGGATCACCAAAGAACTTTCTTTCAAGTTGTAATTGTAAGGAAGGAGTTGTTTCATCATAAACACTTTCTTCAACAGGCTTCAAATCTAACATTTGAAACTGATATACGCTACAAAACTGCAAGCCTTAATACAGTTGAAACCAGTCTGATTATGACTGATATACCTGTCCTAGATATCCAACCAAATAAACCTGTCTATTATGACTGATATAGCAGCTGTCTTAGATATCTGACCACAAATAAACCAGTCTAATATGACTGATATACCTGTCCTAGATATCTGACCACAAATAAACCAGTCTAATATGACTGATATACCTGTCCTAGATTTCCAACCACCAATAAACTAGTCTTATTAACTGAGAGCTTATCATAAATAAATTTCAAGACAACTTGAAAATTAAGATTAAATTTCTCTGTATCATAAATAAAATAGTTTTTCTATAACAAAAAGAAAATCATTGCCCTTTAGATGTAATTCTTAAGAACCTTTCGCATCAAAAAGAGACCTGTCATTTCCCCTCAAGATAATTTACTTTGTGCCATGGAAGCAAACAATGTCAACTGCAGGTAGAATGGTCCCTCCCTGTAAAGTACCCACTTATAATGGCAGTCCTTTGCAAAACACAGGAATACCCATGGATCCATGTAATGTACCTTACTGGCATTACAGTGAGGGACTACTATAGTTGTTTTCAATGTATATTATGCCTGTTCAAACTGCGATCTGAATTCAAGGCCGTTTCATAAATTATAAACCCAACTGTACAAGATAAGCATGTTGGACTTTTTCAAATCTATTCTAAAATATCACTCAAAACGCAAACCTTTAACACACAAATATATTAGAAAAAGTTTTGTACAACAAAACTACCCTAAAGATGTTACAAAACCACATCTGCACTACTTGATTATGTCTGAATGGTAGGGAGCTACCCATTGGTCCCGTGGTTTGGATTAGGATATTCAACATGAGACAAAGTAACTATCACAGGTTATCAGAAATTTAATGTTTACAAACCTGATTATGCCCATCATAAAAATGGAACCTTCCAACAAAATATCAACAAACTGACTGAGATGAAAGGCCAGATACTAAATGAAGGCCTGTTGTTTTAAAGGGGTAATTACAGTGCAAGTGATCCTGTATTATCAGTGCAATTGCAGTGCAATTAATCTTGTATTACCAGGGTAATAACAGTGCAAGTGATCCTGTATTATCAGTGAAATTGCAGTGCAATTAACCTTGTATTACCAGGGTAATTACAGTGTAAGTAACCCTGCATTATCAGTGTAATTGCAGTGCAATTAAACTTATATTACTAGGGTAATTACAGTGCACGTAACCCTGAATAATCAGTGTAATTGCAGTGCAATTAACAATGTATTAGCCAGGTAATTACAGTGCAAGTAACCCTGTATTATCAGGGTAATTGATGTGCAATTAACCTTGTATTACCATGGTAATTATAATGCAAGTAACCCTGTATTGCATTGTGAAAAATATCATATGATTTATTATATTATGCATCAAAGATTAGTATTTACAAGGGTCTGGATTACAAGGTTTGTGACTGGTGCACAGTAATGTATTTATAGTCTGGATTGCAAGGTTTGTGACTGAGTGGTACACAGTCTACATTCAGAGTTAATTTGAGTTTAATGACACAAGTTAGAAATATAGACAGCAAGACATAGTGCTTGAAAAACGGGACCTCCCAAACATATACTTGCCAGTTGCTAATCATCAGAACAATGTGGTATCAATTGCCCATATGGAGGGTCAATGGGGTTTGATTTCTCAGTATGGCAAAAATTTTAAAACATTACAAAAGAGTAATTCTTGTGTACAAGGTAATGTGCTTTTAATGATTACTATATGTCATCGAATTTAAAAATGACTACACATCAGTTGTATTCAAGATTACTACACATCAGTTGTATTCAAGATAACTACATGACGGTTCAAGATTACTACATATCAGCTGATATAAAGATTACTACACAGTGGGTAAGATATATAAACTACAACGTTCCAAGCGACAATTACACTGTAAACAAAACAGGCAACCAAATTGCAATTCTGAAGAACCAGTCTCATTTTCTTTGCAAAAAGCAAATTATTCAAAAAGAACATCATTTTTTTGTTAACATTCCAAAAAAAAAAATCTTACACTGAAATAATTTAAATTCTGAACATTACCAGCATTTTCTTCACAAGTTCAATCTGGTTCACCTTTATTCATATACTGTGCCAAACTCAAGATATCCTACCCTGATTATTTATATAATTTTCATCCTTTCAAAATTATAACGAGTATAAATCCACACATTCCGCTTTGCATCTAATGCCACACCGACGGGATCAAATGTTTAAACTCTGTAAAGTGTAAGGAGTTAGATGTCTCGAGTGTTGACCTATTTAAGCACAAGTATAAAGACCAGAGTTAAGAAGTATCAAGGGTTGACGTCTTTAAGCAGAAGCTGAAAGACTGGAATTGAGATGTTTCAAGTGCTGATCTCTGAAAGCAGAAGTGTCAAGACAAGGAATCGGATGTCTCAGCGACTGATCTCTGAAAGGAGAAGGCATCAGTACAATTTCGAACTAATAATGTTATTTTCCACAATGTGATTGAAAATCGGTGTTCTAAGATCCCCTAGAAGATGAAATAGATGATGAAAATGAAAAGGTGATAAGGAGAAAGATGAAAAAGATGAGAAAAGTTGATGAAAATTAAGATAATGAAAAAGAACCTTTTGTTCTCATAGTCCTGTTGGTCACTGGTACAAATAGAGAATTAATGTAGACTTATGTAATAGTGCAGGGAGGAACAGTAATAAAGTCTGGAGTGCAAGAGCAAACTTCAAATGCAAGTTCTATAATTTAGGGGCCCCAAGTGGCCGAGTGGTCTAAAGCGCTCTTCGTTACGGATCACTGCCATCTCACCTCTGTCTGCGGCGGTTCAAGTCTAAGATTCAGCCAATGTGGGCATGTGAGAAAGCTTGCCAGTAGCTTCTCGTGGGTCGGTGGTTCTTTCCGGGGTTTTCCGGGTTCTTCCTCCACCATTAATACTGGCCGCCATGTATAGCCTATCGTGTGCTGAAAAATGGCGTTAAACCCCACAACAACAACAAGTTCTATAATTAACATCATAATATGAAATATTACAAATTTCGGACTATATATGCTGGCAGAAAATATCATAAACCATCAATCCAGACCCTAGCCAAAAAACAACAAATTCACAGCATGCACATATAATTATATATACACCCTGAATAAATATGAAAAGCCCACAACCACTAAATGAGCACTTGTCCAGATGATAGCAATATACCTACAATCATACAATTGTGGCATTTCTAATCAACGACATGTCTAATATCTTTTCTTGCTTTTCCCCAGTACAGTGCAGTTCGAAACCTACTTTCCAAATCTTTATTTAGATGACTTCATATACAGTCAAACCTGCTATAATGCTCAACTTTACTCAGCCATCACCTGTTCACAATGGCCATTCTACCCCCCCACCCCACCCCGCCACTTCAAACTGACTACACAAATGTCCTTTAACAGTCACCTGCCTTTCATGGTCCGGTGTTTTAAAACCAAACAATGGTTTCTTCCTGCCTTATTTAGTCACTGGTACACATCTATAGTGGTAAGTGCTCATCCCCTGCTTCACGAGGAAGGCATTGTTTAGATTTTTCATGTACTCAGTGTGCTCCAATACTCATGTACTCACTGTGCTCCAATGCTCATGTACTCACTGTGCTCCAATACTTGTGTACTCACTGCTCCAATACTCGTGTACTCACTGTACTAAAGTCATGGTGATAATGTAATTCAAAGGTGTCATAATATCGAATTTGAAAGCAAGGCAGTTATTTGTTTTCCTTAGGTAGTGGATCAAAGCTATTCCTTTCCTGGATGGTGGGAAAAGAAACTTATTGCAGAAACTGACGCCTTTTTCTGCCAATGTATGAGTTACATATCCTCGTCTATTTCCCTGTTAATTAAATCTCTGAAACGAGTTTGTCTTTGAGAAGAGAGAAGTTAGGGTCCGGGATCATTCAATATTCAAAATGTATCTGTAAAGGCAGGTGAAGTTTCAGTTCATATGTCACAACAAATATCCATGTAACGATTCTCTGATTTTCTGTTCATCAAAGGTTCGCTTGACCGTCTTTTGATCTTGGTGAGCTGACCAACCAACTGGCCGTCGTTTGATCCTAATATTGTTTTTAAAACGTGAACAAACAAACGATCGGTGTATATTCCAAGTACATCATGATTTTATTCATAGGATGGATTAAAGTGAACAGGGTGCAGTAATCTCGTGTATAATTTGGAATAGAATAACATATACCTGTCATTGTAATTTCGTTACATAGTTATGACCATTTTTGAATTTTTCCTGTGACTGGCTGCTGGTGACAGGTTTGACTGTATTGAATGAAATTCTAAACTGGCTAAAACCAAGAATTTGGACACAAAAGAAGTGGCAAGCATTTGGAGATACATAATATATTCTTCTGAGGACATTTTCAGACAGCCGTGATTTTGGGGGAAATTCTACATATTTGACCATATAAGCACTGAAAATTACATAAATTCTCCTTTAATTGCCATCACAGTTTTTGACATGTCAGCAGTTCAGCCAACTGAACATGTGCCCTTTTATTTCCATTCCACACCTATAATTAAATACCATTATTCATACAATTTTTCGGACATTAATATTTTTCTTAATGTCAAGGTAAAATTTTGTATTTTCATGTCTGGAATATTAATAACTTTGTCATGGTCTGATGCACCTGGTATGTTCAATAAACAATGCTAATTGGAAGTGGGCTAGGTAAACCAGGATGCATAAATTCATTGCTTGCAAAAAACAGTACACTTGCACAAAAACATTTGCTCTTTTGCATAAATACTGCCTGCACTTCTGGAATTTATTATTCGTTTTGTTTTTTGTAAAAAAACATGCTGCCATTGCAGGTCTGTATTCACAAAAGTTTAGTTGTCAGTAACAATGACACCCTCCTTTTCAGGCATGTACCAACAGTCATCAGTGTTGATGGTAAACAGCACCGATAGGCCAGTCTGGAAAACCTGGTGGTTCTTAATGTAATATGAATTGAAAGTAAAATTATTTTGGCTTTGTTCGTATATTAGTACACATCAAGGAATCATTTAGATAAGGTGATCAAGTTTGCAAGAATATAGTAAACCCTACCAGAAATAAAAAAAACTCAGCCAAGAGGAATTCGGGGTAATTAATTAATTTGGCTAAACAAAGCCATTTCAAGACATGACGGTCATGTATGCAATCACATCATTCTGAGTATGCATGATGTGTGCCACTGAAAATTATTACAAATTTTGAAAATATGGTGACTGGAAAATTGGAGTGTCTGAAAGTATGGAGTAATAATGGCAGGTACTTAATGGGTGCCACACAAAGTGAAATTTTCTGGGAGGCTTATTTTTTTAAATATTCATGACCTGGTCTCTAAATGTATAAATTTAACTAATAGAAAATCAATTGCTGAATGCATTAAAAATATTGCAATGTTGAAAAAAAAATTAAACATGTAACTTTTTTTCAAATATAAAATGTGCAAAACTTTATCAATACAAATTTTTTTCCACATTAAAGTGTTTCAGCTCTTTCACCAATGAAATCTTGCTCTTATTTTAGAGACTGTCATTCAATATTAACTCTATTTTCAAGACTGTCATGTTATATCTACTCTGTTACCAAGACTGTCATGTTATAATAACTGTTTCCAAGACTGTCATATTATATCTACTCTGTTTCCAAGACTGTCATATTATATCTACTGTTTCCAAGACTGTCATATCTACTCTGTTACCAAGACTGTCATGTTATAATAACTCTGTTTCCAAGACTGTCATATCATATCTACTGTTTCCAAGACTGTCATGTTATATCTACTCTGTTACCAAGACTGTCATGTTATAATAACTGTTTCCAAGACTGTCATATTATATCTACTCTGTTACCAAGACTGTCATGTTATAATAACTCTGTTTCCAAGACTGTCATGATATATTGTTTCCAAGACTGTCAAGTTATATTAATTGCTTCCAAGACTGTCATGTTATTTTAACTCCATGTTATAAAGATTATATTCTTTCATCTGCAGGCATTGCCACATTACCTCAAATTTCATTGGACGGAGGATTTTACAAAATCATACACCTGAAATCTGGATTTACAATACCACTGAGACATCATGCAATTAAATGAGAAAAAATTAACAATAGAAAAACAAAACATTTCCATGGCAACTATATAGTCCACACAGTTTATGACAACAATGAATTCTCTAATTATTTGCACAAAAACGGCTTTTATAAATAACAAGAAGTTTATTATTAAATTTACACTAAAGTATAATTACCACGCCAACATTCTATATATACATTATCATTACACTTCATAGAACACAGCCATGTACAATCAAATGAACTGACCAAAATTTTTTTAAATTAAATCAAATAAATTGCATAATTGTTTTAATCAACAATAATGGTTTAATTGCTAAGAAATACCAGGAATTTGGAGGAAACATGAACTCAATGTTCCAAACTTCAGCAAAAAAATCAATATATATGAAATTCAAAATTTTGCATTCCTTTAAAATATTTCTTTTATTACTAAAGCCATGTGCATGCAACTTAATGATAAATACTGAACCAAAATATAAAACAATTGAATTCCTAACATCTCCATAAATTCCTGCAATATTTCTTTTTTTTCCATACGATCTTTCACATACGTTTCTTTTCTTACACAGCAAAATACAAGTTTCATAAATATATCTTCGTAGAATATTTAAAAACATAAGAAAAAATAATGAAAACAATGTAGGTCATGAGTGTTTTGAAATATTAACACCCATATCCTTCTGGTACTGGTCAGTTTAATGAGACAGGGTGCAGTAGTTGAAAATCTGATGACCACTCCACACTGCACTGGGTTATAATCTGACTGGTCAAAATTCAAATGTCCACTCATGCATATTATTAATCTGACAATCAACTCTGGTCAACACAGGGACAGAATAGACATCAAATGTAGTTATATACATACAATATTTATTGATGAAGAATTGTCCACAAGTCTCATCTTGTGAGCTCTGATCTCAAGTTAAGACCATTAAAAGGTGGTCCCAAACTGAGACCCTAAAAGGGGATTCCATTGAGATGTAGACCTCAAAATGAGGCTGTTGGTGGTATAGGAGAGGTGGCTGTTGAGGAATCATCTTTCTTCATTCCCTGTAGCAAAAGAAAGAAAGAAAAATGTTTAGCAAGAAAAACGAACACATATTTACAAGTATATCTGGGAACCCATATCTCATTTGTGTCTGTGGAATGATGCACCATCCCTCCTCCCAATATCTAACTTAGAAAATCTTTAACAGAAACCAACAATCACAGTTCTTCTAGTATTACTGCCTGAACATGCACACAAATACTGCAATTTCCCAAAAATTTGTTTAATGTTTCAGTGAAAAGAAAAATCTACTTCACCCATAAGGTCATTGTTAAAGGCCTAGTGCTGAAAAATCTTAACAGCTAAAATGCTTTGACTGGATCAATTCACTTGTCACCAAAGTCAAGTATATTGTAATGGTCATTATATGGACATTTTACTCATCTCTAAAGAGTGGACAATCACATTTTTGCACCCCATGACCCGGACATTGCAGGCCAGGAATTGTTGAAAGCATTTTTTGTAATATTATTTTTAAACAAAGTTTGGGCCAACCTGAGTAATGACTTTTTACATTTTTATTTTTCTGACACCAAATTTTCCAGCTTAAAAAAAAGTTATTACCCAGTTATGGTCCCAACACAGCTATAGTCCCAATACAGTTACAGTCCCAATACAGGTATGGTCCCAATACAGTTATAGACCCAACACAGTTACAGTTCCAGCAGTTATAATCCCAACACAGTTACAGTCCCAACACAGTTACTGACCCAACACAATTATGGTCCCAACACAGTTACAGTCCCAACACAATTATGGTCCCAATACATTTATAGACCCAATACAGGTATGGCCTCAATACAGTTATAGTCCCAGCACAGTTACAGTCCCAATACAGGTATGGTCCCAATACAGTTATAGTCCCACCACAGTTTTATGGTTCCAATACAGACATGGTCTCAACAGTAACAGTCCCAATACAGTTATAGTCCAAACATAGGTATGGTCCCAATACAGTTATAGTCCCAATACAGATATGGTCTCAATAAAGCAGACATCAATTTGAAAGAGCATCCAAAACTGAATGCCTTAAGTATATAACACTAACAAAGGGCAAACTAACAGTGTACAAGCAGACCTTTGCATTTAGAACTTTTCACCCCCCCACCAAAAACCAATTCTTTCATAAAGATCTTGCAAAATATTCACTACTACAAAGTCCTATAAAATCCTATAAAGTCCTACAGTCCTATAAAGTCCTAAAACATCCAACAAAATTCTATAAAGTCCTAAAAACCTAAAACTGCCACCATTTAATCCATGACTGTTTCAGGCACTTGATTAAAAAAATCACTTTTATATAAAAAGACCTGAATTAAATCCTTTAAAGGCACAATGGCACCACAAACAACAATTTAGGTAAAATAGATAAAGTGACAACCATAGTCACCAGCTCTGAGGTTACCTAACCATAATACCCTGATTCAACCTGTCTATAAAGGACAAAGGGATTATAATTTTGTCCTTAAATAAAAACAGCCTTTTAAAACAGGTTAAGTATGTAAAGGAAATAAAATTTAGTTTCTTCAGGAGCATGTATATTTTTGTAGACAGGTTTGCACTAAGACAAGTTTCATGATCCGAGACATGTTGATTTCCAAAATATTTAAGTAAAATACCATACAAATCATCAAACACTTTATCTTGATCGATCGATTTGCTATAAATTAAAGTACTGTTTAAAAGAAATCTATTCACTTTTTAAAATAATATTTCCAAAACTATTCATATGTCAGTTTGATTTTTACAACAAAAAAATGTACAAATATGTAAAGCAAATTGTTAAAAGTGAAACATGAATGAAATTAATAACATCAATACTTTAAACAATTTATGCAAAGCAATTAAAATGTTATATTAAATCCATTTAATATGGAAACAAATCATCAAACATAAATTGTCAGTTTTATTTCTCTCCCCGCCCATTTACAAGTTTTACATTGAAGAATATGAATTTTGAAAATTGATTTAACCTGGAATATGTTATTTGAAAGAAAACACTGTTAAACATTTTTCAATTTTATATATATATATATATATATATATATATATATATATATATATATATATATATATATATATATATATATATATATATATATATATATAATCATATTGTGATTAAATTTAAGTTGGCTCTTTAAGAGTAAAGAAAGAAAAGTTCAAGAGTAAATTAAAAAAAAAAAACAAGCCTAAAAGAAGGTGCTGGAAATCCGTGCAGAATTTCAAGAGATATGGCGTGAAGAACATAAAGAAAATATAATTCATCAGGCAAATTATTTTGAAAAATTATGAGCCAGAATTGTGGTACAAGGCATTGTGACCATTGTAAAGAATGGCGGAATGTGAAAGTAATATGATTGAAAACATGAAGTGCTTGCCCATACACCAATGGTCATACTACAGTCATGCAGTGATGTGATGAAAGCTTCCTGGGGCTACCCAAGGGGAATGTCAATATCTTTTTTCATCTTGTAGTCATACATAAAATTATATCCATGATTGCACTTTTTCAAATAAGACTAATTCATAATACCCTGAAGCAAATGCACACCACCCATTAGGTTTCAAATATATTGTTAATACACTCTTTTCAACTTGTTTCTACATAGCTTGTTAAATAGCCGTAAAGAGTTTAAAATTTACAATCAGTTTTCGTTAAAAATGAAGGCAATGAAAAAGTTAATTATACTCCAAATTTTAAGGAATAAAAATGTATCTAAATTTCATTAAATGTATCTGTAGTTCAGCAAATACATCTATACTAGTGTTGATTAAATGCATATATAGTTCCTTAACTGTATCTATAGTTCATTAAATGTATCTATATTTCATCAAATGTATCTAGAGTTTATCAAATGTATCTAGAGTTCATTAAATATGTCAAGAGTTCATTAAATCTCTGCAGAGTTTATTAGATGTATCTAGAATCTACCAAATGTACACACAGTTCAATAAATATATCTTGAATTCATCAGAAGTATATAACTTCACTAAATGTATCTGGAGCTCATTACAAGTCTCTTGAATTCATCAAAAGTATATAACTTCACTAAATGTATCTGGAGCTCATTATAAGTCTCTAGAATTCATCAAATATACATAGAGTTCATCAAGACTGTTTTACCATTACATGTTTCAGGACAGTAGATTTAGAAGATATTTAGAAAAGAAAGAAATCCAAATTCCACTGAATGACTGCCAAAAATCAAAATAAATTCAAATTCCACTGAATGACTGCCAAAAATCTAAATAAATTCAAATTCCACTGAATGACTGCCAAAAATCAAAATAAATTCAAATTCCACTGAATGACTGCCAAAAATCTAAATAAATTCAAATTCCACTGAATGACTGCCAAAAATCAAAATAAATTCAAATTCCACTGAATGACTGCCAAAAATCAAAATAAATTCAAATTCCACTGAATGACTGCCAAAAATCTAAATAAATTCAAATTTCACTGAATGACTGCCAAAAAAGCACAGCCAGAGGACCTAACAGATTGGACGCTAAAGATCCCGTTGTGCCTGATGAAGCTTAAAGAATGGTCCTATTGAACATAAATATGAATTATTGAGCCAAGACATTAAAAACCAATTGAATCTGGCCCAAAGGTGTAACCATTAGTTTTTCAAAAGTTGACCTTAAAGATGGAGTCCATTCCCCTCAAATAGCCCTAGAATGTGCCGTTGTTGACCACTGCAGTTCTTTTTATAAGAGGATAGGAAATAACCCTTTCCTCCATAATTGTTCTTACTTGTTTAAATCTTTGCTTGTCACTGTTTGTGATCATCGTAAGTTTTAACAGGCACTCACCACCTCTCCCATCTTAGATTTTGCATATTCGATGCGAATTCCGCCCCTGTCTGACGACAACATTACAAAGCCCTGAAGCCTACTCAAGGCATCAGAGGCCTGCTTCACGTCCTGCCAAAGAAAATAAAAACAGCAAATAGTACATGTCACTATAGCAACTGTTCCTTGTCCACATACATGGTTGCCATGACAGTTTGGCCAGTTGCTATGGCAGCAGCAATTTTTCTGTTCAATCAAATTTATAGACAACTTGTCAATACTTAAGAGGGATCAAGTTTTCAGTGCCAATTTTGACAGGTATGATTTGACCTTTTATCTACCCAACTTTTCTTTTTTGTCCCGCTACAGAGAGAGGTATTTTCTTCTTGTCAGAATAGTTCTTGTAAGTAACTGCAGGTTTGGAATTTAGCTCAATCTTCCAAAACAGTGTCAGTAAACGTGGTCTTTGGACACATTTAGTGGCTGATGGCATACAAAAAAATGAACAGCTAATTAAAAGAAAGAGTGTTGTGCATTAATGGAGTAGAAATGTGTGGGATTGTGACATGCGCTGCTGCTGCAGTGTTACGGTTAATCGTAAGCACGAGACAAAAAGATGGGTCAGCTACTTTAGGTAAGATGAAAAACTTGACTAAGTTACGACAGTGTGACAGAGGCTATCTACAAGGACGTACCTGATACTCTACAAAAGCTACTGGCGATCCACCTTTGTTGTACATCCGTAACCGACTAAATCCCTGAAAACTGGAAAAAATTAATTACGTTGTAAACAGTGATTTCGTGCAGGGAAACTAAGGGGCAAGACAAGTGTTTAGAAGAAGCTGCAGTGTCTGGGTGTTACTTTTAGAAGTGGTGTCTATCTCTGATTCACATTATAAGAAACAGCCTGGAATGAACATGCAAATTAATTCTATATTTCTGTCTGTGAAAATTTGCATGGTTCAATTATTTAGTTTTAAAAGATATTCCGCAACCATTTCTTTTTGTCCATAAGAAATCACCTGAAGCAAATTTTATTTATTCTTCTCCTATTCAAGTTATTAGATGCATTGCAATATGCTAATTAACAGTTGGTACCATATATCACCTGTACAAAATGTATTCAATGTTTAGAATTTATGCAAATCAATACTGTAACCTTCAATATATAACTTACTTACATAAATACATACATATATCCATTATTTAAAAAATTTATTAAAATAAGTAATGGATAGGGTTTCTTCTCACTTATTCTAGAAGTTGGATCTCTTTTTACTATTTATCTAAACCAACTGTGAACCAACTTGCCATCCTAAACTAACTTGTCATTGTAAACCAACTTGTCATTCATTGTAAACCAACTTGTCACTGTTCAATACTAAACTGACACATACAAGTGAAATGTTTAAAGCTAAAACTTGAATAAAATTGCTGATTTTAAATGCTCCTTATTAAAATAGCTTTTATCCTTCTCAAAAATATTGGTGGTGAACACCTATATACAGTATGCATGTAAACCAGGGCTCAAGAAAATTTCAGATGGGTATGTGTTCTGCAGGGCAAGTCATTTGGAACTTCAACTTGTCCTACAAGGAAAATAATTTGGAAATTCCACTTGTCCTGCAAGACAAGTGATTAGCAACTTCCACTTGTCCTACAGGGAAAGTGGTTTGGAACTTCTACTTGTCTTGCAGGGAAAGTGGATTGGAACTTCAACTTGTTATGTACTGTTTTGATCCTACACTGAATGAGATGCTGAATCTTCAAGTTCCACTTGTCTAACTGGACAAGTATCTTACAAATGCGACCTGCCCTTCCTCAGTTGCCATATTACAAGTGGACAAGTGGAATTTTTTCTAGCCCTGATTTGTTTTCATTGTGTACTTTAAGATCAGAAATTGTCAGGAATATTTCAAAGCTTAAATACAGTAAAAAAAAAAAATACCAAATCATGCATTGCAGCAAAAATGTCCACTTTATCATTGCTTATAAATGACTGCCATTCGGATTGTCCTGAAAAGTATTTAAAAAATAAAACTCCACCATTTACTGTTGCTATTAACAAGTTCACGGCTTACCATAAAATCTGAGTAACAAGTTCAGATGTGAAAACATATGCATTCAGGTCCTCTGGTACTTTTGAAGGAAAACAAGGATGTATCTGTGTGTAAATAGATATGTCTAAAATGTACATCCATTTCTGCACTTTTGGATGATTACACTATATGATGCAATTAGCATGACTATCCATTTACAGTACCTAGTGTCTGACCTATGTAATTAGCAAGACTATCCATTTACAGTACCTAGTGTATGAACTATGTAATTAGCATGACTATCCATTTACAGTACCTTGTCTTATGTAATTATCATGACTATCCATTTGCATTACCTAGTGTCTGATCTGTGTAATTAACATGACTATCCATTTGCAGCACCTAGTATATGAACTATGTAATTAACATAACTATCCATTTACCTAGTGTCTGAACTTAGTTTATGTAATTAGCATGACTATCCATTTACAGTACCCTGTGTCTGAACTTAATCTATGTAATTAGCACGACTATCCATTTACATTACCTAGTGTCTTATGTAATTAACGTGACTATCCATTTACATTACCTAGTGTCTGAACTATGTAATTAACATGACTATCCATTTGCAGTACCTTGTGTCTGAACTATGTAATTAGCATGACTATCTATTTACAGTACTTGTGTCTTATGTAATTAGCATGACTATCCATTTACAGTACCTAGTGTCTGAACTATGTAATTAGCATGACTATCCATTCACAGTACCTAGTGTCTGAACTATGTAATTAACATGACTATCCATTTGCAGTACCTAGTGTCTGAACTATGTAATTAACATGACTATCCATTTGCAGTACCTAGTGTCTGAACTATGTAATTAACATGACTATCCATTTGCAGTACCTAGTGTCTGAACTATGTAATTAACATGACTTTCCATTTGCAGTGCCTAGTGTCTGAACTATGTAATTAACATGACTATCCATTTGCAGTACCTAATGTCTCAACTATGTAATTAACATGACTATCCATTTTGCAGTACCAGTACCTAGTGTCTGAACTATGTAATTAACATGACTATCCATTCACAGTACCTAGTGTCTGAACTATGTAATTAACATGACTATCCATCTGCAGTACCTAGTGTCTGAACTATGTAATTAACATGACTATCCATTTGCTGTACCTAGTGTCTGAACTATGTAATTAACATGACTATGCATTTGCAGTACCTAGTGTCTGAACTATGTAATTAACATGACTATCTATTTACAATACCTAGTGTGTGAACTATGTAATTAACATGACTATCTATTTACAATACCTAGTGTCTGAACTATGTAATTAACATGACTATCTATTTACAATACCTAGTGTCTGAACTATGTAATTAACATGACTATCCATTTGCAGTACCTAGTGTCTGAACTATGTAATTAACATGACTATCCATTTGCAGTACCTAGTGTCTGAACTATGTAATTAACATGACTATCTATTTACAATACCTTGTGTGTGAACTATGTAATTAACATGACTATCTATTTACAATACCTAGTGTCTGAACTACGTAATTAACATGACTATCTATTTACAATACCTAGTGTCTGAACTAATTAACATGACTATCCATTTGCAGTACCTAGTGTCTGAACTATGTAATTAACATGACTATCCATTTGCAGTACCTAGTGTCTGAACTATGTAATTAGCATGACTATCCATTTGCAGTACCTAGTGTCTGAACTATGTAATTAACATGACTATCTATTTACAATACCTAGTGTCTGAACTATGTAATTAGCATGACTATCCATCTGCAGTACCTAGTGTCTGAACTATGTAATTAACATGACTATCTATTTACAATACCTAGTGTATGAACTATGTAATTAATATGACTATCCATTTGCAGTACCTAGTGTCTGAACTATGTAATTAACATGACTATGTAATTAACATGACTATGCTGGTCTCACTGTTGATACAATTTATATCCAGATCAATTAATGTCAATATAAAATCAAACTTATTTGGATGAATCTCACTGTCCAAAGCAACTAAGAAATAAGCACTTAAAACCATTGCCAATTTCATATACAAATATTGTCCAGATTTTACATTATATTTAAAGCCACAAACACAAAATAATGCCCCATTCAAGACTCCTAAAAAACCAGCCGATTTTAAGTCCCAATCTCCCCGTTTTTTAATTCAGTCTCCCTACTTGATTTTCTGAACAGATTCAAGGTATGCCCAGTGACCAAGAGAAATCATCCAATTGAAGACTCCTGTAACTTGAATAGTTTCTGCATTAAAGCCATGAGGAATGTAAACATGTACATCAAACCCATGATGACTGAACATCAACCAGTCTTAACAAAAGTTTATGTAATGGTTTATCCTTCTTAGGTCCCAAAAGAGACCACAGCATATCAGAGTTCATTCACCTGACTCCCAAAAACACACACAAGCCAGGGCAAGATGACTTATGAAATTGTCAAAGTAAAAGAGTGCAAAGTAATTTAACTTGACTGTTATCACGTTTTTTATATTTTCAATTACAATGGCTACAGATAATTATTATTATTATTATTGAAAGAGTTTTATATTAGGATGCTCTCTATGAATTTGGGTCAAGAGTGAGAGTTTCCAAATTACAGAATGTTATATATCCTGAATTTGCTAATTTCCAATTTTAAAAGAAGTGAAGTGAAATACATAAGCAGATATGAGTGGTGACTGCAACTTTCAGGCAAAAGATTAAAGAACAAAAATACTAGTGCATAGTTCATTGTTAATTCACACACCTTAAAAATTTGTGGACTGTGTATATGCTCAACTGAGACTGTGAACACTATGTACACAAAGGTGCAGTTCAGAAGCTGCA
Organism: Sinohyriopsis cumingii; assembly: GCA_028554795.2. Taxonomy (NCBI): domain Eukaryota; kingdom Metazoa; phylum Mollusca; class Bivalvia; order Unionida; family Unionidae; genus Sinohyriopsis; species Sinohyriopsis cumingii. Next base: position 9,490 of record JAPYKE020000125.1, on the reverse strand, counting down.
GTGGGGATGCATGCTTGGTGCTTGAACTGAATCCAAATTTTTAAAACTATATCATTTATATGACAATCACAATCTGAGACAGGGAACCAGACTAATTTACATAGTGAGAAGTGGTGCTAATCTGAGAACCACAAAGAACCAAAATCTAACAAGAATACCATACATATGACCACCATGTGGTACCATACATTATATGACCACCACATGGCACCATACATTATATGACCACAAAATGGTACCATACATTATATGGCCACCATGTGGTACCATAGCTTATATGACCACCATGTGATAAAATATATTATATGACCACCATGTGGTACCATACATTATATGACCACCACATTTACTAAATATTACATGACCACAATGTGGTACCATACATGATATGACCACCTTGTGGTGCCATACCTTATATAATCACCTTGTGGTACAATACATACAACCACCACTTGGTACCATATATGACCCTCATGTAGTACCATGCATTATATGACCACCACATGGTACCATACATTATATTTACCAACATGTGGTAAATGGCATATTAGTACAATTATACTTCTAATTTTGTAAAATACTCCTTCCATTGGTTAGATAATCCAGGATCAAAAGACATGCAAATCTGACAGAAGACCAACACTATGCATTATAAATTATCTGGGTAAATTTTTTGATATTAATCTCATCATACAAAGTCCAGACCAATGATGTCATCAACAATGTCAAATATATGTCTTTACAATTATCTCCCTTTTCACTCAAATGGAAGATCTCTTTGGAAGTGCATTCTCAATCTCCGAATATGGTCACATGAGGTTCCACTCCAAATTTTTTCCTCAGAGATGAATAGCTCAATAAAAGTGCATATCAACATGTGACCTACGGAATGATGCACTGTTTGTTTTGGTGTCATTATTACTGATACATTCAGCCATTCCAAATGTTACAAGTACACAGCTTAATAACATTCCTCAGGGTGTCAATGCAAAACTAAACTCGTACTGAATGTCAGGTTTTAAAAGCAAACAATTGGTATCAATATTTTTTAAGATAAGTTAGAAAGATTAGCCAGTCAAATTTTTTTACAAGTTTTGCCAGGAAAAAGCCAATTCTGGTACATGTATAGCTGTAACAAAATTCATTGTTCTCATTGGGGACAAGGCAAAAATGTACAAAATGTCTACTAGCATTTTTGATAATTCACAAGCTGAATTGAAATATTTGTGGAATAATTCAGACTGAGAAAGTGAAACCTTGAAAACTAGAACTTAAAAAATGCACCAACTGAACCCATGAGTAAGTAGATCTGACAGGCACCAATAAGGTTAAAGTTATGTCATAATTCCAAGACTACTTCTCTTTAGCGATCCATCAGAGACAGCACTGCATTTTGTGTTGAGAAAATTATCATTCAAAATGAACTGTTTCAAATGCAGTTCTTCAGTTTCGCAAATGTGAAACTATAATTTGTCTGGTTAGCCTAAAAGGCATGAAAACACAACTCTGGTCTTGTTATGGTGAAATTTGATATCCGAGTCCATTCTGCTAGTAAGGAGACACCAGGCATGCATGATGGTAAGTTCTATGTAAAATCTTGTTTTGATCAAGTTTTAGCAGCCACTTTCCTTTCCTGAGCCATAATACGATAGAGACATGAGCTTAAAAAAACAGGCATTTTATGTAACTTTGGGATGAAAAAGGCATTTTACATAACTTTGGGATGAAAAAGGCATTTTACATAACTCGGGGATGAAAAAGGCATTTTACGTAACTTTGGGATGAAAAAGGCATTTTACATAACTTTGGGATGAAAAAGAGCAGCATTTGCTTAAAAAAGTAACAGTTTATATATTTAAAATAAATGCATCCCAATAGAAACAGTGAAAATTCCATCAAATTTAGTTCAGAGGTTCAAGACTTCTAAATTTCAAGGGGGACAACTTTGGTCAATCTCATTAACTATCTACTGCTGACTAAATTTTAAAATCATTGGTCTAAGTTATAAGATTATAAGTTTCAAATTTTGTTTTGTTAAAGTTTCCATTAGGTTTAGGAAGTAATAGAAATTTCTTCTTTAGAGTATGAACAGACTAGGTTGAGATACTTATCCTTGACTAGGTTGAGATACTTATCCTTGACTAGGTTGAGATACTTATCCTTGACTAGGTTGAGATACTTACCCTTGTCTAGGCTGAGATACTTATCCTTGACTAGGTTGAGATACTTGTCCTTGACTAGAATGAGATACTTGTCCCTAATGGAGATGTAGGTTGAGATACTTGTCCTTGACTAGGTCAAGATATTTGTTCTGGCTAGACAGAGATACTTTTCCTTAATGGATATGTAGGTTGAGGATACCTGTCCTTGACTAGGGTGAGATACTTGTCTTTGACTAGACAGATACTTGTCATTGACTAGGGTGAGATACTTGTCCTTGACTAGGGTGAGATACTTGTCTTTGACTAGGGTGAGATACTTGTCTTTGACTAGGGTGAGATACTTGTCTTTGACTAGGATGAGATACTTGTCTTTGACTAGACAGATACTTGTCCTTGTTGGAGATGTTATGATTTTGCAAGAGATTTCCCATAGTCATGAAAATGAGTTCAAAAGCTGAACTCTGTTCCAAGATTCAAAGCTAGAATCTTATGGTATCGGTGAATTTGTGCAAATCATCAAATAAAAAACATTTCTGGCATGTTTACATTTTCATTATAACTGTATCACAAGATTATAAATACAAGATTATAAATTAAAGCACATGAATTGGATTGAAATAACTGCCAAAAAACTCTACTTTTTTCTCAATATCTAAATTAATAATTTTGAAGATAAACACATACAGCTCTCCTTCCTTACAACATACTTTTGTTATAACGTGATTTAAAGAAAACACGATAGTGCTACGGACAGAATGACCAAAATTAAATCCTTGTATTTGAATTAGTTAAATAAATATATTACTCCATGTTTTACTATTTGGGTTGATAAATGTACAACAATATGTTGCACAATATTGGTTGAATTAAAACATGAAGCCCAATATCTTTATTTCTTTTCTAAAAACATTATTATTTGACAATATCCATTGTTCCCATTTTACCAGTTTGGTACATACACGGTTCTTGATATACTGCAGTTTGGTTTTGGTATGTAACACTGTGGGCAGTTATGGACCCCCCCACCCCCACAATGTTATAATGGAAGAGTCTATGGAGCAATCATACATATATTAGCTTTAGCCTAAAATTATGCAAAACAATTTTTTTTACATCTAATTATTCCAAATCAAAGTTTTCAAAACTTGAATCCAAGTTCATAACCTTTTGTGTGACACCATTCTCAACTATGGAAAGATGTTAAACACAATACCGAATAAATAAGCACTATGATATTAAGATCCATGTGACCTACCTGCTAAATAAATCTTTAAGTTCCTGTTCAGAAGAGAACTGTCCTAAATTGGCAACGAACAGAGTCGAGCATGGTGCATTATGATGACCGGCTGTGAAAGACTGGTGGGTCGTCCCATTGGTCAATCCTGTGAGTGGGCTGCCACTCAGATGACTAGTCAATATAGGCGTGGCTCCTAAAGAGGGGTGGGGCATAGCAGCTGATTGGCCAACCATTGTAGGGTGGTGTATCTAAATAAGAAAAAAACATATTTGGCAAAGTGGGAAACACTGCATAACTCTTCAGTACAATGCTCTATGGAGTTTCGTTCACAATAGTTGTGCCTTTAGAACAGCATTAAGAGGTCATCTGTAAGAATCAAAGACCATCAAACCTGTACCACTAATTCCAATACAGAAGTGGTCATCATGAGAGGTCAGCTTTACTTGAGACAAATTTGTGCCAATTTATGTCCTATGAAAACAGGTCTATATACTGAAGTGGTCTTTGTAGGCAGGTAAACACTAGAGCAGATCTGACCATAAACATGTCCTTTAACACAGGTCTTTTGGGGCATGGTATTATAAAGCATGGAATAAAATTACATTCTCATCGGATAGGTGGTTAATTTAATAAGACTATGACCTAGTCTGAAACAGGTTAGAAGTAATCTAGTGTGACCCAGATTAGACCATGACCAAGTGTGACACAGATTAGACCATGACCAAGTGTGACACAGATTAGACCATGACCTAGTGTGACACAGATTAGACCATGACCAAGTGTGACACAGATTAGACCATGACCTATTGTGACACAGATTAGACCATGACCTAGTGTGACATGGATTAGACCATGACCTAGTGTGACACAGATTAGACCATGACCTAGTGTGACACAGATTAGACCATGACTTTGTGTGACACAGATTAGACCATGACCTAGTGTGACACAGATTAGACCATGACCTAATGTGAGGCAGGTTAGACTATGACCAAGTGTGTGACTGCTGGCAAAACCAATAATAAATCCTGCTCTATGGTGAACATTCTTTTCTCAGGAAAATCAGTAAGCAAAATAGTACAGCAAACTGTATTAAGAATAGGTGCTCAAGTTTACCATGCTATTTAGAATACCTGTATTTTTCATTGCTTTTAAACCATGCTATTTAGAGTACCAGACCTGCCAACCCTGACTGAGTCTGTCTCAGTAAGGCAGTTGATTTTTTTCTGTAAGTTTGACCAGTTTTCAGTAAGGTGTAACAAAATATCATTAACTGCTATTGTAAAGCTGGAAAACGTAATTAAAAGTTCGGTATTCGGAATGTGCAGCGACAATAAACATTATGTTCAAGTGAAAAGTTTGCAAAGTATGCATAGACTTTATTTACCACTAGTACAGTGCACAAATTTTAGTTCCAAACCCTATGCAGTTCAATGGCTTGTTGCTGTCTCTCAACTTGACATAATTTCTGGAAATTCTTTTTCCATTTTACATGACGATGGCAATCATATTTCCCACCAGAAGACATACTCAAATTGGCTAGTAATGTCCAATAAACATAATTGTGTCCCTTCCAACTTTTATTCATATGAATCTGAATATTCCTTTTTATTTTTCCTGTGTTGATTTTTAACACTTTTCAAGAGGCTTATTTTCCCTTTCATCTTAAACATGCATCACTTGCTGGATGCCATTAAAAAAAATCTATGATCCACAGTTTGATCATGTCGATGCTTCACATGAACAAATAGGTGCAGTTTAAAACGTCTGATGTGCTGCTGTAAAATTAGTCTGGTTCCCTGACCAATTTCACTACTTCTAATATGAAACCCGTATCCAAATCAAACATGGATGAACAAATTCTCCTGATTTTTCAGCAATGATCATGTTTCCATAGTTTTTGCTTTATGCTGTAAGTCTGTATTTTAAGAGTAATTTTTGTAAGACTTATGGCAAAATCATAAAAGTTGGCAGGTCTGGAGTACCTATAATTTTCATTTTGTACCATGTTTTATTTACAATATGTACATTTTCATTGATTTTATAACACTAATTTTATACTGTACTACTTAGAATATCGTATTGATTATGTACTGCTATTGGTAAGTTGGTAAAAATACATTTGAGAATTTGGAAGAGTGATCAGAGACTTATGCAGTGATGGTAAACTATGTTTCACTAAAACGTACACTCAAACCATAAGTACCTCCAGCACATTTTCAGAAAATGCAGTTCCAAACCCTACAGAGCTCAATGGCTTCTTGCTATCTCTCAACTTGATTTAATCCTTGGCTTTGTATTATTATTCTCATTTATATGTGGGGCCAGCAATCTTTTATCCAACCATAAGACGTACTCAAATCAAAATATTAACTCCAGCAAATCTAATTGTTGCCCTTCCTGCTTTTATTCCCCAAGAATCTGAATATTCCTTTTTATTTTTCCATTTGTTTTAAACATTTAAGTTGTTCACTGTCCCTTTTTATTCCTCCGATTGTTTTAAATGCTTTTAAGTGGTTCACTGTCCCTTTCATCTAAAACATGCATCATTTGTTGGCTGCCATTTTTAGAAAATTCTATACAAGCAATATCTTGACCATGCAGACGCTTTGCATGAAAAAATGTGTGTAGTATAAAGCATCTGAGGTACTCTTGTACCATTAATCTGGTTCCTTGATGAACTCCAGTGAACCTAATAAGAAATCCGAATCAAACACAAACCATTATCAAATGACACATTTAAATAATGTTTCTATTTTTCAGTCCATATTTTAATGATCATTTCCCTAAGACTTCCTGCCAAATCATAAGGGTTGGCAAGTCTGTTATAAGGCTGTACACTCTATGGCTTCAGTGGACTGTGTTATGATGAGGGAATACTGTACTTCATGACATGGCAGTCTCACTATAAGGCAGTACACTCTATGGTTTCAGTGGACAGTGTTATAATGAGGGAATACTGTAATTTATGACATGGCAGTCTCAACATAAGGCAGTACACTCTATGGCTTCAGATCACAGTGTTATAATGAGGGAATACTGTACTTCTCGATATACTGCAGCTTCAGTAGACAGTTTTATAATGAGGGAATACTGTACTTAATGATATGGTAGTCTCACTATAAGGCAGTACACTCTAAGATTTCAGTTGAGAGTGTTATAATGATGGGATATTGTATGGCAGTCTCACTATAAGGAAATACACAGTTGTTCCAGTGGAAAGTGTTATAATGAGGGAAAAATGTACTTCATGATATGGTAGTCTCACTATAAGACAGTACACTATGGCTTCAGTGGACAGTGTTATAACAAGGGAATCATGTAACACAACCAGAATAAGACTTCAACACAGGAAATACAAATAAAGCATACAAAAATGGATGTTCTTCAAAGTCAAGTGCCCAATAAAAAAAAGAAACGATGACAAAAATCACAGTTAACATAGTGTATGCACTACATTCTATACAAAATGTTTTTCAAAGCCGAGTATTGTCCTTAATTAGAATAAGAAAACTATATATGGATTTTCTTCCAAGTCAGCAAAAAGAATGAGCCTTGATGTTGTGTTAGGCTATACAAAAATGAATTCTTTCTCTGACTGGAAAGAAAACATACAATTTTTTTTTAACTACATGGCCCTTTTTTTTTCCATACGATAAATAAATCAACACATTGTAAATGAAATTCAAAGCAAATACGGATTTTTCAGAGAATTGAATTAATGCATTCGAGAATGCCAACACATGGGCACCAGTCAAAACCTTTACAAACCCAGGAGTTTTAGTCTGTGATACATAAATACAGATTGAAGATCCAAAACAAACACCAGATTAACCATACAAGATTAAATGTATTGCCAACTGAGAAACAAACTAAAGTCATTGAAAAAAACACATTGATGCCGATGCCAACACAGTGACTGCTGCATCTTGCTATGTAACTAAAATCTACAGTCGTACAGAAATAACGGATGATGCTTTAAATCTGGCACAATGTATGGCAAAGAAAAAGAATTTGCATATTGGTCTTCTCCACAGTTTTGCAAAGCAAATTAATTATTTCTACTAATGTAACTTTAATTTAGAAATATTCAGCTTCCCAGGATCTCTATAAACTTCATTATCTTTGTAATAAAGTTCTGGGCAAGTGACCTAGAAATTAACTTGTCTGGTGAATTTTTTAGTTCTCCTGACCTGCCTGTCAAGAAATCATTCTAACCCTGAATCACTTAGCTTCATAGTCATTTTTTTAAAGATGACACAAAGTCAAATTCTTCCTCCTTTTAAAAACAATTGTTGTTGTTGTTTTTGTTGTTGTAGGGTTTAACGCCATTTTTCAGCACATGATAGGCTATACATGGCAGCCAGTATTAATGGTGGAGGAAGAACCCGGGAAATCCCTGGAAAGAACCACTGACCCACGATAAGCTACTGGCAAGCTTTCTCACATACCCACATTGCCCGAATCCAAGACTCGAACCTATGCAGACAGAGATGAGATGGCAGTGATCCGTAACAGAGAGCACTTTAGTCCACTCGGCCCCCCCGCCAAAAAAAAATTCAAAAACAATTTGTTACTTTCAGGAACTTTGTGCATGGTTTACGATGAGGACTGGTGTCATCACATTGGGAAATCTCCTATCTTATAAATAGACTAACTTATTTCAGAACATGACCATTTTGTTAAAATGCTAAATTTCATTTTCATAGTTATTAGTTCCTTTTCTCTTGTCCTGTTTAAAATGCAAGGACCACAAGAAACTGCTGAAATTCTGATTTTACTGACAGATCAAATCAAACCTTTACAAATCTAAAATCCTGTAATCAATTAAATTATTTGGCATATCTATGTAAATATTAAAGTAAAAGATTGCCCCACTAGCATCTTTTGTTAAGTTTAACAGGTTAAATTGAAGCTACATCCCCCATTTAAAATGTACCAATGTAGACCACTTAATTAAGTTACCTACAGCATCCTCTCACTATAATAAGGCCCTTCATTATAACTCAGTTAGTGTTATAAGGACCTTCAATATAACACAGTTCCTGTTATAAGGCCCTTCAATATAATACAGTTCCTGGTATAAGGTCCTTCAATATAACACAGTTCCTGTTATAAGGCCCTTTATTATGACAATTCCTTTTGTAAGGCCATTCATTGTAATAGTTCCTGTTATAAGGCTCTTCATTACAACCCTTAAGTCCTATTAATGTGATACTTCCAACCCTGAAGTCCTAATCATATATCATTTCTAACCATGAAGTCCTATAAATGTGGCACTTCTATTTATGAAGTCCTTCTAATGTGGCACTCCAAACCATGAAGTCCTATTATTTGGGCATTTTTATCTGTGAACTCCTATTCAAGTGGCATTCCTAACCATAAAGTCCTGATAATATAGAATTTTTAACCATGAAGTCCTATTAATGTAGCACTTCAATCTATGAAGTCCTATTCATGTGGCACTCCTAACCATGAAGTCCTATTAATGTGGCACTTCAATCTATAAAGTCTTATTCATGTGGCAATCCTAACCATGAAGTCCTGTTAATGTGCCACTTCTATGAAGTCCTATTCATGTGGCACTCCTAACCATGAAGTCCTATTAATGTGGCACTTCAATATATGAAGTCCTATTCATGTGGCACTCTTAACCATGAAATCCTATTAATGTGGCACTTTAATCTATAAATTCCTATTCATGTGGCACTTCTAACCATGAAGTCCTTTAGTATGCTTACATCTAAACAGGTACCAAAGACTGTCAATTTCTGAGATATCTGTTTCAGAAATAGAGGCAATTTTTGAGTTTCAAATTCCTGATATGTTCTCTCTCTCTAAATTTTCACTGAATCAAACAAGAGAAATTTTTCATATAAGGTTGATGACCTAAATTTTACATATAAGGTTGATGATTTAAAGTTTACATATAAGGTTGATGACCTAAATTTTGCATATAAGGTTGATGACCTAAACTTTCAGATAAAATAATTAGATTTATAAACTTGAGAAGAAAAACAAATAACATTTTGTAAAACATTATTGTGTTGTATCAAACCATACTTACCATCCCATACTATCTACCATGAGA